>CM040910.1:31711288-32078788 GCA_023029165.1 Gobiocypris rarus
AGAATGTTTAAATCCAGATAAGCAATTTTAACCAGGACACGCACCGTGTCCGTGCGCCACCTATCAATGAAATCACACCCTTGTTACCCGCGATTTATTTTGTACAAACCATCGAAACACCAAAGATGCTTTAATATATTATGTGTTTTATTAGACAGGGGAGCAACTGTTGGATACATTCATCAACAGAGAACTATTCATTGTTATATAGCTCAACACAGATAGTCTTATTGTTTAAATATCATTTTCTTGATTTACCTCGAGTGCCATGTTTTACTATGCCTATAATATCGATCTAGCTTTCTGCAGTGTGCACCACGTGTCTCATAGTGGCCGCCGAGCGAACGCACAGAGCATTATAACATAACTTTCAACACATCTCAAATGTTTCTAATATGATAAAACAGTGTTGCTTTACCCCACATACACATGACCGGAAGAAGCAGAAGCAGCCGTCTGAGATTAAATTTGACATTGTTATTTAAAAAAATGTGTTTACTTTGAGCATTAGATGATGGTGAAGGTAATCTAAACTTAAAAATAAAATAAATTAACATCCACAATTAAATTTCATTAAAAATGTATGGGGAAAATGTAGCAGCTCAACTTTTTTTTTCAGCACAACTGTCAAACAACTAATAAAGCGCAACAATGCATAACTTCCATACGGTTTTCAAAAAATTGCCTTAACAAGACACACAAAACACTTCTTTTTTATTTCAGTCCATGACTTAAGCCCACACACATGCCGTAATACCCCGTCCCCTGCACACAAAAGCCCCACGCTGACACCTGCAGCAGGGGTGAAGCACCACATGTTCATGTGTCTATTAAACACATTGTTAGTATTCTGTGTGCTGTCAGGGCCCAGGGCGGCACAGTGGACAGCAGTGTGGGTTCACATCGCCTCGTTCGTTGTCACCTCCAAAATTTCTGAAAGTAGCTGGGCCCACAGGACTTAAAGTATTAGAAATAGAGATGGGTGTTGGTGCAGCAGGGTTTTTGTCCTTCTGGGTGCCCTTGCCATGTATGTTTGTGTGGAAAAACAATTAAGGTAGGCCTAGCAAGCTACTCCCTCACACTCAGGACAAGTCTTGTGACTAAAACAAAGGACACACACACCAACCCCTTTCTCTCTCTCTCAACCTCCATCACTCACCATTGTGTGTAAGCCAATGTGTGTATGTGTGTCCTGGTCAACCCTAAATTATGGGGACAAAATGTCCCCACAAGTATGGCAAAAAAAGTTTTCTGTGATGGGTAGGTTTAGGGGTTGGGTTAGTGTAGGGGGATAGAATAAACAGTCTGTACAGTATAAAAACCATTATTATATCAATGGAAAGTCCTCATATATTACATTGTTGGGACCAAATGTCCCCATAGGGACAGTAAAACCTGAGATCACCTATACATTGTGGTCCCCACTTTTCAAAAGGCTTATAAATCACACAGAAAGTTTTTTTTTTTTGTTTGATTGTTTTTTTTTTTTTTGAGAAAGTAAAAATGCAGCATGTCTCCTGTGATGGGTAGGTTTAGGGGCAGGGGCAGTGTAGGGGGATAACATATACGGTTTGTGCAGTATAAAATGCATTACGCCTATGGAATGTCCCCATAAAACATGAAAACCCAACATGTGTGCGTGTGTGTGTTAAAGCAGGGTGACTTTGGCTTCAGTACAGTCATTTGTGACTGCAGGGTTTTCTCTGACAGCAGTAATTACAGGTTCTCTATCAGACTGAGCTTTGACTTGGGCTCCTTTCACTGTAACTCTGTTTCACCAGCATCTTTTATCTCTGTAGCACGTCCTCTCACAGCTCCAGCCTAGTAATATACAAATGTCAGCAACTTTGGGATACTATTCTACGATTTCAGGTTGATCTACATTTTTTAATTATTTATTTTATTTTAGTAAATAGAAAATAATAAATAGATATTCTTTTTTTATATTATTGTTTCTAAATGAGAAAAGTATTTGCACTTACATTTACTTATAATGTACTTGCCTAAGAAAGTACTGGGTTATATTAGGTTTAGGGCTAGGCTTTAAGGCTAGTACCTAGTTATTAACCAGTTATTGCAATTACTATTAGTATGTACGGGGAACAGGACTGTAAAATAAAATTTTGCCGAATTTTTGTCTTATTATTATTATATTCTACCTTATTTTAAGGTTTTCACAAAAATATAAAGCAGCAAAAACTGTTGTCAACAATCATAATGATAACAAATGATAAACTGTGTATGTTTATTTCCCATACTTTTACATTTAGGTAGCCTTTTCCATCATAATTTGCATGCCATCTTTATATTATAATGTTGTGATGCCTTAATTCACATTGTAAAACACTTGTTTTTAACAGTTTTTAGAATTTGATATATTTAGACAAATAGTATAAATGGTATACAGTTTAGTATAAGTCATTTATCGGCTATTGACCAATAATCAGCTTAGCAATATCGGCCACAATTTTAATTTATATTAAAATCATGGCCGATACTGATAAGCTAATTTTATATTCCTACTCCGGAGGTCTGAACTCCAGTTTCTCTGCAAATGTGTGTAGAAATGTGTATATGCACCAGAAATCTCCTGCAGTGTCCTTTGGTGCAGCTGTAAATGACAGAGACGGTTTCTTTGTGATGTTCTTGCACTGGACTATGTGAGGACTAGAACTCCAGACGAGGATAAACATTCTTTCAAACCTGTTCCTGAGGGACTCTGAGGAATCCTAGAGTGCTTCACACAGTCTGTGTATGTAATGATATACGGTGATGCACAATATTTTAACTCAGAAGAGGCCAATTCGACCCTGACCTGCTGGAGATACTAAAACATTTAGGGGCAATTAATTACATACTTCAGCATGTGGTATTTCAGTGCAGAAGCCATTCACCAGCCATCTATACTGTCCAATTTGAGAAATTCAAAGTTCAAGTAAGCAGATTTTTATTTTGTACTTCTACATTTTAATTGTTTAACTTAAACATTTTGAGTACAGTTTTATTAGTATAAACTTAGCTAGCTTTAGCAAGCTAATCCGGGAAAATGCTAACTTGCTAATTTACTAACATGTTAACAATAGTATGGTATAGCACTGAATGAATGCAGCAATATAAAGCATTTTAATTTAAAGGAACACTCCACCATTTTTAGAATTAGGGCATTTTTGATCACTTTTACTCGGGACATGCTAGCTGGCAACAAAGGATTCCATTCATTATGCTAAGCTAAGCTAACAGCGACCCTGCCAAACTAAAACAATGCATGCACTGAGACAAAAATGCATTTGCCCACATATCTAAATGTAATAAGGATGTTGAATAAGCCCTATTTCTAAAAACAGTGGAGTGTTCCTTTAAGATACTTGCTCTCAAACCAAGACAAATGCACCACTTGTCACCATGACGGTAACTCTCTCCAAAAACCCACATTAACAGAAACTCTTTTACATTAGCCTTAACAAAACATTAATCTACTACTAAATCTCCCAATTAAAGCTGCAGTAGGGAGTTTTTAGAAATCGGTGACTTAGCCTGAATATTTGAACAAGCACAACCCCCCTTGCTCTCTGCTGCGGCAAAGCCCTCCCTCCACAGCTCCTCCCCCATCACAACGGAGCCTGCCGTGAACACGCACGCAGGCTAGTAAGCAAGCAGGGCCACCGATGACGGTGGATAAACAGTTCACTATGCACATTCACTGGTACAGACGAAACATCAACAATATGATTTACATTGACTATGGCCTGCCCATACTTTGACTACAAACTTGGTCCTCAAAACATTACGTATTTTGCAATACATGTAATGTAACTATATGACGTTGCACTATTTCTATAAGTAATAAAATAGCTAGGCAGATAATAAAAAGGTAACTAACGTTACAGTATGCAAGTAATTATTCTATCGATATGTAATGCTAAATAAGGTTTGCTAGTACATTATTTCAGCAACTTGACAAGCAAGTGAATTAGTAGGTTTCAATAGTTGCTTTGCACAGTGCGTGACATTTTTCCTGTATGTTATGCGGCTAGAGTTTTGACACTGAGTCCGGGCTCTGACGAGGAATTCACACCCACAGTGACTTCGAGGAGTCAACGGGCGGGGAGAAGAGGAAGCGCTAACTCTGCATCGGTTTTTAATCCTTTCAGGACACGTAGCTCCCTCCACCTCGGAAAAGCCGCTCCGATATTTACACTTGTTTTATTTCGGGCTCTATCTAATTCTTTCTTTTTGTCTTTTTTATCATCGTCATCTGTCTTTTTCCGTTTACCCATCTTTATTTATGAGCAGGTGCTCCTCGAGGAATAGGCAGTTTGGATTGTTTGTCCACCATAAGTAAAGCTGCGGCACACCGGTAATCTTGAGTTTGAACGCCGCGCTGTACGCGTTATGCGTGAGAGGGGTGTGATCAGCGCGCATGAGCTTGATTGACACTGCTAAGACACTCCTCCTGGCTCTGGTTGGTTGTTTCGTACCGGGAGTGGTGTATTTCTGCAAATGGCAATAGGACAACTGGGAGGAGCCAGAGGAGTTTGATTTTTTTCCACAGATTATCTGTCTCATATTTTACTGTCAGGGCATAATGACAGGTTTAACAAATATGTAAAAAAAACAAAGTTACTAAAGTTACCAACTGCAGCTTTTACATTTATATTGCACAAAACAAAAAACAAAACAAAAAAACAATAAAAACATTATATAACACTTGATTTCAGCATTTACTCTCCCTTTCAAGTGCCATGGGCAAAGCATGCTGGGAAGTAGAAATCCCAGTCCATTTCCAGTCAAATTTAAGTTTGTCTAAATTAAAAGAAATAATTTCATAAAGCTCAAAATAATGACAGTTCAGTTTACTTAAATATATATCAGTTCTGTGAACTTGAAAGAAAAAGAAAGTACTAAATACTCATAAAAGTTAATTTGACTGAACTCAAACCAATTAAAGTTTACAGTGTGTATTTAAATGAAGCCATTTTTTTCTGCACAAACATGACTTTTTCAATACAAATGAGAATCATTATACAATGCTCCATATCCACAACTCTCAGCGTTATACAGGTCCTTCTCAAAAAATTAGCATATTGTGATAAAAGTTCATTATTTTCCATAATGTAATGATAAAATTAAAATTTTATGTATTTTAGATTCATTACACCAACTGAAATATTTCAGGTCTTTTATTGTTTTAATACTGATGATTTTGGCATACAGCTCATGAAAACCCAAAATTCCAATTTCAAAAAATTAGCATATCATGAAAAGGTTCTCTAAATGAGCTATTAACCTAATCATCTGAATCAACTAATTAACTCTAAACACCTGCAAAAGATACCTGAGGCTTTTAAAAACTCCCAGCCTGGTTCATTACTCAAAACCGCACCCTGAGGAAGATTGTGGAGAAGGACCGATTCCAGACCTTGGGGGACCTGCGGAAGCAGTGGACTGAGTCTGGAGTAGAAACATCCAGAGCCACCGTGCACAGACGTGTGCAGGAAATGGGCTACAGGTGCCGCATTCCCCAGGTCAAGCCACTTTCGAACCAGAAACAGCGGCAGAAGCACCTGACCTGGGCTACAGAGAAGCAGCACTGGACTGTCGCTCTAATTTTGCATGTCATTCGGAAATCAAGGTGCCAGAGTCTGGAGGAAGACTGGGGAGAAGGAAATGCCAAAATGCCTGAAGTCCAGTGTCAAGTACCCACAGTCAGTGATGGTCTGGGGTGCCATGTCAGCTGCTGGTGTTGGTCCACTGTGTTTTATCAAGGGCAGGGTCAATGCAGATAGCTATCAGGAGATTTTGGAGCACTTCATGCTTCCATCTGCTGAAAAGCTTTATGGAGATGAAGATTTAGTTTCAGCACGACCTGGCACCTGCTCACAGTGCCAAAACCACTGGTAAATGGTTTACTGACCATGGTATTACTGTGCTCAATTGGCCTGCCAACTCTCCTGACCTGAACCCCATAGAGAATCTGTGGGATATTGTGAAGAGAAAGTTGAGAGACGCAAGACCCAACACTCTGGATGAGCTTAAGGCCGCTATCGAAGCATCCTGGGCCTCCATAACACCTCAGCAGTGCCACAGGCTGATTGCCTCCATGCCACGCCGCATTGAAGCAGTCATTTCTGCAAAAGGATTCCTGACCAAGTATTGAGTGCATAACTGAACATAATTATTTGAAGGTTGACTTTTTTTGTATTAAAAACACTTTTCTTTTATTGGTCGGATTAAATATGCTAATTTTTTGAGATAGGAATTTTGGGTTTTCATGAGCTGTATGCCAAAATCATCAGTATTAAACCAATAAAAGACCTGAAATATTTCAGTTGGTGTGCAATGAGTCTAAAATATATGAAATTTTAATTTCATCATTACATTATGGAAAATAATGAACTTTTATCACAGTATGCTAATTTTTTGAGAAGGACTTGTATACCTATTGCAGTTAACACTTGTGTTATTACCACCCATAGAAAGCTGGGATGTTTGTGCACATTTTGTAGTGATAATGGCAAATGATGGAGTATTATAACTGGGCACATATCCAGGCACATAGAAGTAGTTAATTCAGGGTAAATTAAATCAATAAATGTGTTCACCTAACATAAACTTGTATAAATGTAACATAACATTATTAAGTAAACTACACATATAAATATTATGTAACAGTGACACATTCAAATGGTTTGTATTACTTAAAGAAATTTTGTCAGCTTTACTTGACATTCTTTTGTTTATAACTAAATTGTTATTTGTAAAACTTACTCAATATAGTTGTGTGGAAGCACTTGACGCTGCTTTTTTAAGTACATTTGTTTTTCAACAAATTAATTTTTTGAGTGTGTACAGTCTAGCATCTAGCTAGTATTAGTGGGACAGGCTTAGTAGTGTTCCTGGGTGCCGCCAAATTTGTTTTCTCAAGCATTTCCTTCCTGCAGTTTATTTATCAAGTCACCCTCCTGCTTCAAGGTCACTCTCTCTCTCTCTCTCTCTCTCTCTCTCTCTCTCTCTCTCTCTCTCTCTCTCTCTCTCTCTCTCTCTCTCTCTCTGCAGATCCTGGCACACAGATCCCGATCGATAACCTAAACACTGAGCTCTAATACCATCTAAACACCACCTGCCAAAATATTTATGCTACCATGTCTTAAAAAGACACTGAGGGAGAGAGGGAGAGATTGCAATGATGAACCTTCATTTTGTAGCTATTTTTCTGATGTTTCAAATTGTTCTACCTTTTCTTTTAATCTTTTCATATGCACATAACACAGACAGAGGATACATTCAGTATAGTTTTTAGCATGCTGCTCTTACTAGTTCAGCAGTGTATATCAAAGGCCTGTTGTTTGTGAATTTTCTGTATCTATGAAATAAATTTGCTGAAATGTACAGTATACACAAACTACTGCACTACTGTATCCCACAATGCAACAATTGTGAAATATTGCCTTGCAAAAAATCACTGAAATAGGGTTACGTTGAAGTACTAAAAAAAAAAGTACTCTATTGGTTTTACTGGGAAACCATCTTAAACCAGCTAACCCCTTTTTAAGTTAGGCAGAGTTACACTAGAATAATATAAGGGGGAAAATTTATACAACTAAATTACAAAAATGTACATGGTGTCAAGGTCATAAATAGACAGAATTCCCTGCATTAAACTTACCTAGTGATATCATGTGACCACAATTTAGCGAACTGCTGTGTGAAATAAATGCATGTGTTTTGGCACAGTATTTAACAGTATTCCATTCAGACCATGGTCAAATTTTGAACACCTTGTAATTATATGAGTAAGATGTTTTTCCTCCAACATATTCCTCCATGTTCTTTCCCCTCTTATAAAACACACAAAGAGGATGGAGACACCGCCCAGTGTGTCCGGCCGGAGCAGAAGTTCTTTTGTGGGGTTTTGTAGGTGTGTTCATCGCGTTGACCGTTTCTTTGTTTCGAGTGCCACTTTGTCATTTTTACTGCCTGTGAGTGTGTCATTAAAGTCTGTGTGTCAGATATAAGTTACATTCCTTCAGTCTATTAAGCTCTTTGAACGATTGACCCTTCTGATTTGTGTGAAGTCATCTGAGACGAACTGCGTATGGATTCATTCTTAAGAGACGGAGCAGAAAAAAAGCGTTAAGGGTGGCAGACGTCCCTTTGTGTGTCGGTCACAATGCTGAAGTGAAAGGAGGCAGGATGCTTAACATGCAAATGAGACGAGAGAGAAGGAGAGGTCAGGGTGGACATCACTCAATGTCACATTAACAAGCACTCGTCCCATGATGGGGTATTAAATGCTGAGTGTGAGAGTACGGCAGCTGCCTCTCGTTGGCACTTTTCTATAGCATTTACAAGCAAAAACTATCTCTGCCAATCTGGACTGATCCCAAAGAGATTTATGCAAAAGAAGGATGCATGCTTCTTATTCTAATGTGTAATGATTATTTTATTTCATATATGACATTGAATCATCCATCAACTGTTTGACCATGTGCATCTAAATGAACTATAAAGAGTGGCAGAAATTACCTCACTTTTTCCCCAATCCTGTATCGTGTGTATAAATACTGTATGCTTAATTTTACCTGTATTTTCCAGTGTGATGAATGAACTGGAATATCAGAAGCAATTGAACCATTGTCTGTATTCTAAATAGCAGCTGATATTACTTCCAGTTTATTTCTCACAGTGAAATGAAAGGTCAAATCATATGGCTCAAATAGTTAGAGTATGCTAATGCTATTCAGAATTCAGCCTTTATTTATTTAATATTTATTTCCAAGATGGTGTCCACCAGCATTAACTTTACAGCTCTAAAGCTCGTCAGTTTGATCAGACTTCATGGGTCATGCCTTCGCTCCCCACATGCATCAATGAGCCTTGGCCGCCCATGACCCTGTCGCCGGTTCACCACTGTTCCTTCCTTTGACCACTTTTGATAGATACTGACTACTGACCAGCTGCAGTTTTGGAGATGCTCTGACCCAGTCGTCTAGCCCAGTGGTTTTCAAACCTGTCCTGGAGGACCACCAGCCCTGCACATTTTGTATGTCTCCCTATAACAGACACACCCATTTCAGGTCTTGCAGTCACTAGTAATGAGCTGATGAGTTGAAGCAGGTGTGATAAAGGAGGGAGACACACAAAATGTGCAGGGCTGGTGGTCCTCCAGGACAGGTTTGAAAACCACTGGTCTAGCCATCACAATTTAGCCCTTGTCAAACTCATTCAAATCCTTTCGCTTGCCCATTTTTCCTGCTTCTGACACATCAACTTTGAGGACAAAATGTTCACTTGCTGCCTAATATATCCCACCCACTAACATGTGCAGTGATGAAGAGATAATCAGTGTTATTCACTTAACCTGTCAGTGGTCATAATGTTATGCCTGATAGGTGTATGCCCTGTATCCAGTAAGCAGTATTCCTTTTTAAAATATATATAGGCTGTCTGGCAATTTGTTTTTACTTCTCTGGATCTCCATCTTAATATTTTCATCCATATAATTCTTTCCATCTTTCCATTTAGTATATCATTATTCATTCCTCTGCTCAATTCCAAACTTGGACTACTTGTCATTTCTTCTCCTATCAGACTTTCCATCTACATTTTTTTTATCTCTCTTCATCACGGTGATATGTGTGTCTGTCCATTGGTTTTAATGTTAAAGTCAATGATAGAGGAAATTTAGTTTGTGCCTTCATAAGAAATGGCTAAGTTTAGATCATCATTCTTTCTTTAATATAGTTTACAGATATACTGAGTGTTCTTTGATTTATGTTTCCATTCCTCTCTAGATTTTTGTAAGAAGACTGTAAATGCTTCTCGCGCTGATCTCATGTCAGTATGGTAGTTTATCCAGTAATGGCTGATGGTTGAATTAGGATAGGGAAGGCTGTTCCAGAATTAACTTTAACTTCCTCTTCGCTCAATAAACATTTTAGATGGCGCAATAACCGTCCCCATAAATGCTCCCTTCAACTGTCTGTGATACTTACACCAGCCCTATACTGATTTAAAGGCCATTACAGCTCACATTCTTACCAAGGGATGAATTCCTAACCATACCTATTCATTTTCTGGCAGTGAAAGGTTGGGCAAGGTGAACTCAGTCAAGTAATAAAACTAGCTGAGTTGTGGAGATGTTGCATAAATATACTCATGCTATTGTTATTAATGTAATTATTCTCTGTAAATTAATGCAAAAACAACTGAATTCTACATAATATGACTTTCAAGAGTCTAGATCAATGTTATTAATAATATTAGTTTTAAATGTGTAACAGAATGCAAGGAGAAGAACTGAAATTTCAAAAAAGTGCTGAGATACAGGAAACCTTTAAAAGAGTAACTCATCTGAGCATGTCCTTTGTTAGACATTGCTGCCCCCTAACGTCCAGATGTAGGCCTATGTCACTACGAAAATTACTATTTGGATCTAATAAATAATTTTGATCATGATATAAATATGCAAAGAACTTTTTTTTTTCTCATCAACAACATTAAGCTTTTTTTTATTGAAATTGAAATTCAATTAATGTTTGTCAGGAGTTGATTTAATATGCAGTGTTGCAATGATGAGAAAAACACACATAACTCAGTTATGGCCTCCTGTTAGTGGATGGTCTGTGTGTGATATTTAATAAAACTATAAAAGACTTTCTGAATGTATAAGTGATAGGCCGCTTTTTAGAATGAAAAATGTAAAACAGAAAAAAAAGAAAAAAAAAACATACATTTAAGAAACGATTTTCAAACAAAGAAGAATTTGTTAATACTTTATAAATGATTTCATGTCATTGTGTGAATCAATGT
This sequence comes from Gobiocypris rarus, assembly GCA_023029165.1. NCBI lineage: Eukaryota > Metazoa > Chordata > Actinopteri > Cypriniformes > Gobionidae > Gobiocypris > Gobiocypris rarus. The sequence continues at coordinate 31,722,101 of CM040910.1, forward strand.
AATCAATAAAAAGTTACTGTAGTCTGATTACGAGTATAATATTAGGTACACTAACATATGCTTAAATTATAGCCTAATAGTAGTAGTGGGTAGCTAATCTGGGACCACACGAATAATTATTAATGTGTGACCTCATTAGTGCTTTAAAAGACAAGGAACACATTATACAATTTCTCACACGCGCATTCACTTTTCACACGTTTCAGTCTTTCCGTGTAGGGTGGAACCTTTGTTCCTTTATTTGTTTCTTCCGGATTTATTATGATGTAACGCGCAAGTACACAAGTGTCTAGGACACGCCAGTTTTCACTCTGTACAGCAGTTGATGTAGACATATTCTTTAATTAATCCAATAGCATTTAAAAAAATGTGAATTTGAAAGAGCAGAGTTTTTTTTCGGGAAGCAGTGAAAGATTTTGTATTACTTGTTTCAGTCTAGTAAAATGGAAGATGTTTCCGGGGTTGCTGTAAGATGTGGGGTTCACTCACTGCTGTGTATAATTAGTTCTTAAGTTTTCTAAAGGCAGCACATGCATGGCATGTGTCTGTTTGTAAAATGTTTTAAATGCTGGTAATATATTTTGAAAGACCTCTGTAAACACGTAGATGGATATGGGCCATAATCCAATTTAGTAAATCTTAGTGGAAAGATTAAGCTTCAGAAAATATCTAGAAAGCCTTCTTGAACTCAAAAGTCCTAATCCATGTTTATGACGCATTATAATACATGAAGCAGATGGCAGTACATCCTAAAACTGACATAAACACTTGTCACACTGAGTGAAGTGATCTAACAATGCTGAGGATTAAGGCACTGCAGACACGTATATCATGTTGGCCTTTGGTCCTTCAGAGAGGTCATCGGCTAGCTTCCATCCAACAGGTGTGTCTGCTCCCTGAAAGGAGGCGTCAGGGTCTTCTCTACCCCTTCAGCGGTCTGGTGGAGCACCTGTCCTCGCAGGTCAATCAGGCAGAATTCAACATCTTCCATCCCAGCTTGGAGGAGCTCCGTCAGGCAGAGACACTGTTCACTCCCTCTTCTAAACATGTTATTGACTACTCAACCTCTGCGGTCCGGATGGACCATGTACCTATTCTCAATCAGCCAGAGGTAAGAGAAAATGTTCATTAATTGTCATCACTTGATTAAATGTTTGCAAGTTTATTGAAGCCCTCTGTACCACTGCACTAGACATTTCAAACTGTCTCATATTTGCTTTGCGTGCTTGTGTGTGTTACAGGTCTGTTTTATGGGCAGGAGTAATGTGGGGAAGTCGTCTCTCATCCGTGCCTTGTTCTCTCTTGCACCAGAGGTAGATGTGCGAGTCTCTAAAACTCCGGTGAGTCTATATGTTATGAATGTTCTCTACTGTTCAATACGTTGTGCTTAGAAGTTGCTCCTTCTCAATCTTTATTTCGACACAGGGCCATACCAAAAAGCTTAATTTCTTCACTGTTGGAAAGGCGTTTACTCTTGTAGACATGCCCGGGTATGGACACATGGCCCCACGGGACTTTGTAGAGATGGTTGAACCATACCTTCAAGAGCGTCAAAAGTAGGTTGATGATGTTTTAACGATACCTATATTACCATGCTTGAGTGAGTTTAAAAAGTAGTAGATGATAAATTCATGTCAGTTATGATATAGTATACAGTACTGTAAAAAGTTTGCTTTCAAATAGATGCTTTTAAAAAATAATGCCTTAAACAGATTTTATTTATCAGTTAACTTTATTATCTAAATCATATCAATATTTGGTGTGACCACCCTTTGCATCTAAGACCGCTTCTGACCTAGGTACACTTGAACAGTTTTTCAGGTAGCTTTGCAGGTAGGTTTCTTCAAGTGTCCTGAAGATGTTGCTGCAGTTCTTCTGGATTTATGATGTCTCAGTTTTTTTCTGTTTCTTCATGTAATCCCAATGGACTCGATGATGGTGAGATCAGAGCTCTGTGTGGAGCATACTGGCTGTTGTCAGACTCCTCGTGTATAAAAAAATCTCACTGGATTACAATTAATGTCAAAAGGAATGTTTGGAAATGTAAACTGATCTTTCCGACTGACACACTACAGCAAAATATATAAACAACTGGCTTAACCATTTTTTTGTTGTTGTTGAAAATACTAATTTGCACATTACTGTTTATATTTAAGTCTTAGTTTTCCATTTGTTTTTTTCTTATTTATGTGTCTCTAGTCTGGTGAGGACGTTCTTGTTGGTGGATGGAGGTGTAGGTCTGCAGAAGGCGGATTTAGTTGCTGTCGAGATGTGTGAGGAGTTAAATTTGCCTTTTGTGGTGAGTGTGTATCCTCTCATGTTCTTTACATGACAAACCAGCAGGGGTCGTTAGAGTAATATACACTTTTAGCAACATCTCAGCCTAGATCAGTGGTTCTCAACCAGGGTCTCAGCATACTTCCAAGGGGGAATCAAGATGACTTAAAATAATTTGAAATATTTAAATAAGCTAAAATAAAATATTTTATAGATATTTTAGATTTTAATTCACCCCACAACTTTTTTTTTCCCTTTGAAGAACTGCTGTATAGAAAACCCTGAATATATGAGGTAGCCTAATTTAGTGTGATTCCTAGACCTGCAAAAGTCATGCAATTTTAATTAAAAAAAACAATTCCATTGGAATCTTCCGTTGAAGACTTAGCTTTTTGGGATTTTTTTCTATTTGTGCCCAGCTTAACATTTTATCTGGTAGAAATTTTGAGTATAAATATTTTTTTATAATTTTTATCCAGAATTCTTATTTTTTCTTTGTAGTAGTAAAACAGCAGAAATGCTTAAACATTTTTACCCAAACTCGATCCAAACCACATTCAGTGTTTTGATATCCATGCAGAGAGTCAGTGCTAAAGGTTGGGTTACTAATAAGATTTGATTATAGTGTGAACTAGTACAAAATAGTTTTTCAACTCAAAGGTTTATAAGGTTTTAACCCGTTTTCTCTCTGTGTTTTAGCTGGTGGTAACAAAAATAGACAGAACTCGACAGGGCACTTTGTTGGCTCTTGTTCTACAGCTTCGGGACTTTATCAAAAATCAAACCAGCGCTTGTTTCCCACAACCATTTCTAGTAAGGTGAGATATATTGACATACATCATAATAATGATAGTCATTTTGCATCCAGAAAGGTTTACACACATAGAGGGTTCAACAATGAGATGTTTTTTCCTGCTTGAATTATCATTTAAATCCATAAATTCATAAACACTTTAGTTGGAAAACTATCACACACAAGTCACAAGTCAGTTTTGAAAAAAACTCATTTATGTTCGCCAGCAAAATAACATTATCACAGAAAACCAAACCCTGGACTGAAAGGGAAATGGACTAGACTGAAAGGTCTCATACACTGACCCAAGTCCATCCTTATTGTTGAGCCCTGACAGAATATATACAGTGGGCTCCACATATATTAGCACCCTTGGAAAATATGAGCAGAACTGGCTGTGAAAATTAGTTAAGTCAAATAGTTATGACAATAAATGTATCCCACAATTATTGGCACACCTTTGCCAAGGTAACAGCTCTGGATCTTCTCCTATTATGCATAGTAAGATTGAATAACGTATATGGCAAAAGATCTGAGATCATTCGTCTATACAGAATCTCTCCAGGATCCTTCAGATTCAGAGCTCCATGCTTGTTGACTCTTTTCTTCAGCTCATCAAGCTGTATTTTTTATGAGCTTTGGGTCAGGGGACTGCTTTGTCAATGGCGAAACCTTTCATCTGCAGTCAGTGAACTGTTCTGTTGTTTATTTTGTGATGTGCTTTGGATTATTGTCATGCTGGAAGATCCAACTACAGCCCGGTTTAAGCTTCCTGACAGGGTCTGTAAGGTTATTTAATATCTGCTTGTACTTGATGGAGTTTAAGTTGTCCTGGAAGAAAATTAGCCCCATAGCATTAAAGCTCCACCACCATACTTCACAGTGGGGATGAATTAGTTTTCTACATGGCAATGTTTTCGGTCCAAAAAACTTTATTTTGGTCTCATCTGACCATAAAATCCAGTTCCAGTAACGTAGGTGCAGTAGCTGTAGGTGCATGCGATGCTGTTTGATGTCGACAAAGGCTTATTTATTGCAACCTTCCCAAACAAGTTGTGGTTATATAGGTGAGGTCTGATCATATTTTTGGAGTCTTTTTGACCCCAAGACCCAACTTGCATCTGCAATTCTCCAACTTTGATCCTCCTCACAAACCATCCTCCTCAGTGTTTGTGGGATGAATATAGAAACACGTCCTCTTCCAGGTAGATTGTTACCATCTCCAGTTGATTTAAATTTCTTAATTATTGTCCAGAAAGTGGAAATGAGTATTCCAACAATTAAACTATTATAGCCATTTCATGATTTGTGCAGCTCAGCAACCTTTTGTCACACATTATTACTATATTCTCAGGTCTTTCTCATAATAATGGGATTTTGGCCTGTGTGTCACTTCATATTTAGAGCCCAGTGAAACAGGAAGTAATGACTTATCACTTAAGTGTTTCTGATCAGTAAGGTAAACTTAAAAAATGCCATATTAATGGGAACATACTTTATTTAGAATTTTACACATTAGAATTTGTTGGGGTGGCAATAATTTTGGCACATATATTTTGGAGAAGAAGAAAAAAAATTCTATTTTGTATAAATTAACTTCAATAAAAGGTCTTTTAAATGCATTTAAATGAAAGACTACGGATAAATGGCAAAACATATTTTCAGTCAGTTTTGCTCATTTTAACCAAGGGTGCAAATATTAGCGGAGCCCAATGTGTGTGTAAATAAGTACTGTGCAAAAGTCTTAGGCATGTTAGTATTTTTACCAGATAAAAAGGTTGTATATCTTTTGCTGTAGTGTGTCAGTAGGAAACATCAGTTTAAATTTCCATACATTCCTTTTGCCATTAATTGTAATTAAATTGTAATCCAGTGAGATATGCACAATGAGTCTTACAACAGCCGATATGCTCCACACATGCCTAAGACACGATGTACCTAGAATACTAACAAATATATATATATATATATATATATATATATATATATATATATATATATATATATATATATATATATATATTTATTTGCGTGAGACTCTTATCGGGCGATAAAAAAAATATCGCCGTTAATCTATTCTCAAAGTTGGGTTGGGAGCTGGGTCTATACTAAGCAAGCTATGATGACTTTCACAGTGATATTTTAGCACGGATGACTTTATTAAAAGTAAAAGTATGGTGAATCTTTGCGCACACACAGCAGTAAGTATTACACACACACCGTGAACACACACCCGGAGCAGTGGGCAGCCATTTTTGCTGTGGTGCCCGGGGAACGTTTGGGGGTAAGGTGCATTGCTCAAGGGCACCTCAGTTGTGGGTATGACTAGGGCTGGGCGATATGGAGCAAAAAATATATCTCGATATATTTTTCTATATCTCGATATACGATATATATATATATCTCTTCTTTGCAGGAAAAATAACCCCCCAAAAACTACTGCAAAAACAAATATGCCAAATAACACAATCTTTTTTTATTGAAGTGCAAATGTAGGAACAATGTGCATTTGCAACATTTAAAAAAAAAAAAAAAAAAATATATATATATATATATATATATATATATATATATATATATATATATATATATATATATATATATATATATATCTGTATACAAAAATAATAATTTAACAATAAAATAAAGGAAGAAATAATACCTATTGCCTTTTCATTCAAAAATAAAACTCAACTCGAGGTAGGCAGTGCAGGAACAAAGTGCTTCTGCGATATTTTAAGATAAAAAATATCCCTGATTACATAATAATTTAACTAAAATTAAAGAAAAGTTAGTGGGTTTAGTGGCGGGATCCTTAAGACCGCAACATACTCGCAAGAACCAAGAAAAAGTTCCAGTTACCAGGGCTGCGAGAACAAATGGACGTCATTTCGTTCTCGGAGCCATGGTTTGGGAGTTCTCGCAGCTCGTTCTAGAAACATCGTCTGAGCAGAACTTTTTCTTGTGGGTGTCGAGAACTGTCAGAGATTTAAAGTGGGCGGGGTTTAACGGAGAAACGGAGATGTTCGGCACCTGCTGTTCTCGTGGAGTATGTAATGTCCTGGCCAGAACGAACTTTGTTCTTGTTCTTGTTCTTGCCACCTCGAAAACGAACAAATTTCTCTGTTCTTGCGGAGTATGTTGCGACCTTTAGTCTGTTGCACTCCTCGTATGCAAGCTTGTGCCTCGTCTGTAAATGGTGGAAAAGGTTCGTGGTGCTAGCTTTGGTTGGCACCAACTTTCGGCATTCACGGCAGTGGACATCTGTCTGCTGTTAGTCCGACGCCTTAAAACCAAAGTATCTCCATATAATGTAGCCAATTGTTCTTTTTTATAGACGAGCTCTGTCGCCTCCGGGCTGATTGCGAACGTCGCCATGTTCAATGAGACAACACGCGAGGGGAAGGGGAACAAAAGCAAGGCGGCGGGGGGCGAGCGAGCGGGTGCGAGCACAGCACAGAGAAGGCAAACAAGCAAAGTGGCGGAACCAGAATTAAATATAAACAATATATCGATATATACGATATGTCAAAATCCATATTCTGTTTAAAAAATATCTCGATATATTTTAAATATCGAGATATCGCCCACCCCTAGGTATGACTAATGAGAGTGGAAGAGAGCGCTGTTCATTCACTCCCCCACCTTCATTTCCTGCCGGTACTGAGACTCGAACCCGTGACCTTCATTGAAGTTTGCAGGGTTTTTTTATTTTTATTCACAGCTCTCTTAAGGTTCTGCCACAGCTTTTCAATCAGCTTTTCATAGTCGACTCAAAGACTGCAAGGTGCCCAGTTTCCCGTGCTTGACAGTTGGTATGAGGTGTTTGTGCTGAGATGCTGTTTTGGTTTTTGCCAAACATGGCTCTGTGAATTATGGCCAAACATCTCCATTTTGGTCTCATCTCTCCAAAGGATTTTGTTCCAGATGTGTTGAGGTTTGTTCAGATGCAACTTTGCAAACCTAAGCCATGCTGCCATGTTCTTTTTAGAGAGAAGCAACTTTCTCCTGGCAACCCTTCCAAACATGCCATACTTGTTCACATGTTAACTGAGGTCTTTAGCATCTGAGATGTAGCTTTCTGGGTTTTGGCAGTTTTCCAGAGCATTGCACGTTCTGACTTTGGGGTGAATTTGCTGGGACATCCACTCCTGGGAAGAGAGCTGTCTTGAATGTTTTTCACTTGTGAATGATCTTCCTCACTGTAGATTGAAGAACTTCAAATTGTTTGTAAATATCTGTAAAACCCTTGTTGGTAAAACTCAGGTTGGTGGCACCAACGATTGTTTCTCTAAGATCATTGCTGATGTATTTCTTGCTTGGTATTGTTAACACATTGCTGAATGCTCTAGACCTGCAAACTGCCAAAACTTCTGCTTTTATAGAGGTGATCACATTCGCTGATGACCAGTTGATCAAGGGTATTTGATTAGCAGTGCCTGACTACTACTATCCCCTTTTAATTCCTATGGAAGCAGTAATGGGCTTGCTTAGTTTGTCACACATGGCATGTTGCCCCAGTTTTTGTTAAATAAATAATTATTGCACAGTGTAATATGTCAGGTCTTGTTAGTCATCTGGGTTGTATTTATCCAATGTTAAGACCTGCAATGGACCAGATGAGTCTTATTATTTCCTAATTTGTAAAACCGAATTCAAAAGGGGTGTACTTACTTTTTCACATGACAATATATACCCACTACCATCAATTTGGAGTACAATTAATTTTTTTAATTTGTCAAAAGTGACAGACATGTACAATGTTAACAAAAAGATTTAATACAAATGCAAATAAAAGGTTTTTATCCATTGTATTACGCTTTCCATAAAAATGTTAAGAATCAAAACTGTTTTCAACATAATCTGGAATGTTATTTGAGCACCAAATTAGCAGATAAGACTGTAAGACAGAAATGGCTGTTGAGAATTCAACTTTGCCATTGTAGGAATAAATTATATAAAACATTTCAATATTATACTTTCAAAATCTTTCAAACCCCAAACCCGTGCGCGTGTGCGTGTCTGTGTGTTAATCTGCATTTACCGCCCACATCAAGGTTATTTTCTAATCCATCAGCAAGTGTCATTTTGCTGGTGCGTGTTTGAGTAGTGATGAGTTTATAATGCACACTCATACTTAGTCACTTCATTTGGATTTATGTCAGTGTGCATCTGAGGTTCCCTTGATCACTAGCAACTAGATAAATTTTGTTATACAAATAAATCAGTGCCTCTGACCTGTAGTTTTATAAGAGTGAGGAAAGTTCGCTGTTAAATGAAATATGTAAATGGGGTCAGATGGTTATCAACTTGATAAGATAAGGCTAGGGGTTCTGGAAACAGTTGCATTGGCTTTTTGTGTCAATACAGGAAGTCACTTATAAGGTGATAAGTAACACATTATAACAGATACACAACTTAATTTCTCTCTCTCGCTCTCTACCCTCCCCCCTTTCTATAACCTGCAGTTCAGTCCAGTTCTCTGGGATTTACCTGCTCAGGTGTTTCATAGCCCACGTAACAAGAAATCTACAGCGCACAACTAAACAGTTGTGATTGTACTGCAGTACCTCACCAAATCACACATCCAGGAACGGATTCATGCACGGGTCTACTGGGCATGTGCTCGGGACACTCGACCAGAGGGGCGCCCAGACAAGCTGTGGGAGGGCCTATCAGCAATACCCTTCTACAAAGAGCCACCCTGTACTTAAACCCACCCGCTGTTCAAAAAGAAATCGGAGCGTGGTGGGCCTTTAGACAGGTCCATGACCAGGGCACGACCATGTCATAATCTGTTAGTAAAACAACTTTGAAAAAATATATATAAAGCATTGCATTGTACGTGCTGAATCTATGTATTATTTTCAAATGTGGAGGCAGGAATCACATTGTTACTGGTTTCAGGAATCATGTAGCTCACTCAATGATCCAGGAATCTATTATATAATTTTACAACATGCATATTTGATTGGACTTTGTTTCTGTATAGTCAACTAGAATATTTATTGTTCTAAATAAAATTACAGTAAATGTTGCATTGGATGTTTGTTCATAACTGTCAAACTTTAAATTCTGCTCTTGCTTTTGGAGTTAAAACCAAAACTTGATATTATGATAAGATCAGATAATATGCCAGATCTGTTGTTCTACTAAAACTGTTAGAATAATTACCTAAATCCCAGCAAATGATTTTAACACAGTGAATGGATAATACATGGAATTCTTACTCATGAAATTGATCTCCCAAGTTCATTTCTGCTCTCAGGTTTATTGTAAACATGGTGTGTTTTGGTCCTTGTTACACACTTTTTGGACATTACATTTTCTGGATCATGGTAACTAAGTCAGGTTTTGAGATTTCAGCTAACATTCTTATTTGTATATTACATTACAAGTACAGCATCAACAAGCAGACAACTTGGTTTACAGTTGCAATTGCATAGTTACTAAAATCCATTACATCTGCCAAATATCCTAAACAAAAATCAGGAATTCTTTTTTTTTTTTTTTACTTGCCTTAAGATTTTAAAATGTTACCCTGAAAACCCTTATTGTGATGATAAATCATGGTCTCATAGTGTAATGAGTGCTTATTGTTAACAAAAGCCACACGTGCTAACCCTGGAATAGGGCTTCATAACCCAGAGTTAAAAGCTGCACCAAACTTTTTTTTTAAATTACGAGTGGGGAATTATGCTTAACAATTAAAAGGGAACATTGAACAGAGAGTAAGAAGCATTAAACAAGCTAATTTTTATGTTTTTATTTTTTTACATACCCTGAGAGAACAGAATGCACCAATTCCATCAATGAACTTTGCACTTTGTGTCCTTACAGAAGTGTGTGTGTGTGTGTGTGTGTGTGTGTGTGTGTGTGTGTGTGTGTGTGTGTGTGTGTGTGTGTGTGTGTGTGTGTGTGTGTGTGTGTGTGTGTGTGTGGACAGTGTGTGTGGACAGTGTGTGTGGACAGTGTGTGTGGACAGTGTGTGAGGACAGTGTGTGTGGACAGTGAGTGTGGACAGTGAGTGAGGACAGTGAGTGAGGACAGTGAGTGTGGACAGTGAGTGAGGACAGTGAGTGAGGACAGTGAGTGAGGTACCACACATATCTTTAGTCATACATCCAACAGGTCCTTTAAAATAATAATAATACAGCTTATGGCTTTATTTCATCCATGTTCTTTCTTTGACACACATTGGCATTATGTCTTCTCTACTCAGCAACAGCAGGGATGCTGATGGTACAGGGCTGTACCTGGAGAAAAACAATAAAATTTAAGTGCCACAATGTTATAAAATGGCAAGAGGGTGCAATTGCATTTATTGTGCCTAAACTTCACCTCGACTATGACGTCCTTTTTTTTTCACCCACTGTCTTTGCTGTATGCGTTGGCATTTGGACACTGACCCCATAAAACATTTGCAGTAAGTTAATTATTTTTCAGTGTTTTTTCCTCTGAATTTTATATTCCTCAGGCATATATTAAAGCTCTAAGGGACAGGTAAAAGTACACTCTTTGTCACCCGGGATGCAGGAAAGAGGGATCTGAAGGTGTATAGAAACACTCTGGAATCTTAGCTCACTTTCTCCAAGAAGCTTCATCCCTGAACCTCACCATTGGAATCTATGCCACTGACCCTATAGGATTCTACTTTTAATTCTTCCACTTCATTCAAACTTTAATTCAACCACTTCATTCAAACTCATTTCTGACAACATGTGCACACCAGAGCCCACCTGCCCTGAAAATGCCACCATCTGCTCGGGCACATCCTGCCTGGTGCCTCGTGATCCGTTCAATGACATCCTCAACGTGGTGATGAGTACCACGCTTACCGTCATGCTGGCCCTAGTCATGTTTTCAATGGGCTGCACCGTCGAGGCAAGAAAGCTCTGGGTACACATCCGCAGGCCATGGGGCATTTTTATCGGTTTCCTTTGCCAGTTTGGCATCATGCCTTTCACAGCCTTTGCACTTTCCCTGATTTTCAATGTGCTTCCAGTCCAGGCTGTAGTTATCATCGTTATGGGCTGTTGCCCTGGAGGTTCCAGCTCCAATGTTTTCTGCTACTGGCTTGATGGAGACATGGACCTAAGGTGAGACTGTCAATCCGTTGACTTTTTCATTATCGGTATTGTTACGTTGCTTGTAACAGTGAAGATATTCTAGTTCCTAGAGATGAGCAGTGTAAACGTAGGTTCTGTTGCTTTTTTTATTTTTTTTATTTATGTTTTTAAATGTTGTGTCAGCACTGTTATTTGTAGGTTTGCTTTCATTGTTCACATAAAATGTCTACTAGGCTAAACTAGATATTTTGATAATTTTACTAAATTATATTTAAAGGTAAAGTTATAGTTCTTAATATATTTAGAATTATCGAATGATAGTATTTTGCTCAATTTGTTATTTTATGATACAGTATGAGTATTACATTATAGAACTTTTTCTAATATCTAATTATTAATGTTCCTTATTTCCTTCACATATCTAGACTTAATGTTTAAACCACACGAGGAAAAATATAATCCAATGATGCATGTTTATTAAGTTTATAGACAAAGAAATTTAAGTGTATAAAAAATACACTGATTTCTGCTGTCTAGCATCAGCATGACGGCATGTTCTTCAATCCTGGCTCTGGGAATGATGCCTCTTTGCCTGCTCATCTACACCACAGTCTGGACTTCAGGCGATGCTATCCAGATCCCTTATGACAGCATCGGTAAAAAGATTTAAACAAAATGTTCCATGTATTTGTTTGATCTCGTATCTTATTTGGACTGATGTTCTTTCCAGCAATCACGTTAGTGAGTTTACTTGTGCCCGTCGCTCTTGGGATATACACGAAACACAGATGGCCCAAAGTAGCCAAAAAGATCCTCAAGGTGTGTTTTTGTTGCTGCATATAATGTTAAATGAGTTAAATTATTATGCATGCCGTGCTGCTTCACTTGTGTTTTGTTTTTGTACGTATAGGTGGGATCCGTGGTGGGAATCTTCCTCATCATCATCATTGCAGTCATCGGTGGTGTGCTCTATCAGTCCTCATGGACCATTTCTCCTTCGCTTTGGATTATTGGTACCATTTATCCATTTATCGGCTTTGGGCTTGGCTTTCTCCTTGCACGTTTTGTGGGACAACCTTGGCACAGGTAAAAAAACCCCAGCAAATTTCGTCTTCCCATAAGGAATTAGCTGGTTTGTTCGGATCAGTTATCAAACACTGAGGCATTAATAACAGTGGAAAAAAAGTCTGAAGGAAAAAAAACATTACTCATTTCTTGTGAACGTAATTGCAGGTGCCGCACCATTGCATTAGAAACGGGCATGCAGAACGCCCAGTTGGCAAGTACTATTACCCAGCTGTCCTTCACCCCCGCGGAGCTTGAGGTCATGTTCGCTTTCCCCTTAATCTACAGTATCTTCCAACTGGTTGTGGCTATGGTTGCAGTGGGAAGTAAGATGAAACTCTTCTTCTCTCTGCATTTAAGCATTAGGAATATGAGGAATGGGCATGTTTGGGTATCATAACATTCACTTGATTTTGAAGAGTTAGTAATGCCGTATAATGAACCTCTATGTATTTTCAGTCCATTACTCAGTGAAGCGCTGTAGGCAGAAGGTATCAGCGGAGGAGGATGGGGAAGGCACCATTGAGGATCAGAATAAGCAGAATTACGCCTTGGAGAATGGAAACACTGAGGATGAGGACAAAGGTTCAAAGTTGTGACCTAAACATCCTTCTGTTTGCATCAACGTTGATCTTCTGGAGGCATGAACTGTGAACAAGCTATTCAAGCTCAATCAGAGAGTGTAGAGTTAAAGTCAATCCCAGTCAAGACAATTGGATGCACTTTCCTACATGATATAGGCTATAAAAAAACCTGCCCACAGTGTATTTTATATTAGGTTTGTCTTTGTAAGTAACCACCGGTGTAAAAAAAAGAAGAGAAATGCTTAATAATTTAAGATAACATACAGGTTATAGGTTGAATGTAAGCTATTTTTTTTAATGTTACTTTGTATACACATCATTGTAATAGACCTTTAAGAATTTTTTTTTTTTTGCTTTTTAGACTATTTATGATACATAAAATATGGAATATATTGTATTGGAAGCTTCTTTTTTTTTAACCATGTTCGAACAATGGGACTTTGCTTTAAATGACTTTCAACATTTAAACATTTACTTTGCTTAAACCTATCAAATGTTTTAGATTGTCAAACAACATGTTTTACTTTTTAATATATCTGTGATATTTATATGCAAAAGAAAACACCATAAATAAACATTCAAATGTGTTGTCACATTTTGATCCTTTAGCCGGCTTCAAGTTTGTATTATTCTGTAAAAGTTTCCGATTGCGCTTAATGATAGCTTGATTTATGCTGGGTGTGTATTATACCCCTGCCTGATAATAGTTGGCCCTTAGTTGTTGTGGATTGCTCTGAAAATATTGCACCTGCCACAATGCATTTTCTCAGAAATAGCAGGAAATTTGATTAAATACCTCAGCTGAATAATAATCAGTTCAGACTGACCTTTAAACTTAAAGGGATAGTTCACCCAACATAAAAATTGTATTATCATTTACTCACCCTCATGTTGTTCCAAACCTGTATGACTTTCTGGTTACACTTTATTTTGATGGTCCTCTTCATACATTCTACTAACTAGAAGTTAATTTGCAACTACATGTCAACTAACTTTCAGGAGACCATTAGTAGAGTTTTAGAATAAGTTGATTTGTGGTTGCAAAGTTACTTAAGACGAATGTCTGTAGGGGGGGCCATCAGCAGATATTACGCAGTCTACTACTCTGATGGGAGTTAGTTTATAAGAAACAAAGTCCTTCCAACATATTTTGAAGGACATGAGGGTAAGTGATGACTGAATTTTTAGTTTTTGGTGAACTATCCCTTTAATCCCTCAGACGTGTTAAAACCCCAGAGAAATAAGGCAAATGACTGAGTCACACTTTCATAGAATTTGGCCACAGAAAAGGGAAGGTTATATCTTATTCAAATGTTCTGACATGGTTAATTACCTTCTGTAAGAGAGAGACAACGCCAATACGAAAAGAATCACAAGCTACAAAGATCATTGAGGAATTGAAGATGGTGCTTCTGTTCTCATTTCTAATACTATTTCTGAAGACGCCATTTGTTTCTTCTTGTTCTTCTGGTAAATGTATTGTCTACAGTGATGTGGAAGACTTTCTAATTGTCAAAAACTGTGCTGAAAAACCAAACACGGCCGAATGCCATCATGTCACTGACATTAAAGAAGACCTGCGTGGACTGCCAACAAACTTGAGGAACCTCTGCAGTCAAATGGCTCCAGACTTGTTTGCAGACTTTGTACAATTTGCTTCTCTGGATTACCTTGAAATTACTGGATGTTTTTCAGAGATCCCTCTGGAAACTTTTAATGGTTTGACAAATTTCATTAAGATTATTTTACACGGCTGTAGAAGCCTCTTGTGAGGTAGCTCTTGACTTCAGTCGCCTTCCCTCACTTGACAGATTGTTTCTTTCACATTATACATTATTAGCCTGGATGCCAGCCGAACTTAGTCCGCGCACAACATTTTTTGAGGTCGGGAAGTTTGGTCTGGACTTGATCCGTTGTGATCTCAAAACAGAGCTGTCCGTACCAATCCAATTGTCAGGGCGGGCTTTATACGATGATGGACAGATAATGTAACGTAATCATCCATGTCACCAAAGAGCGTTTGGGTTGAATTCGTTCTAATCTAAATGGAGAACTTGTTCGTGTATGCAATCACTTTTACTATTTCTCTCAAAAATGATGATCGTGTTGGTAAGTTCTCCGTGTATCCTGAAAATCTTTTTACAACACCGGCAAAGATCGTTTACACATCATCTTCTACTTCTTTCAGCATGCGTGCAGTGGAGATCTTTTGACAATTATGTCACTGTTGCTCAAGTCAACATACGTCACTTACTCCGTTGCTCTGTTTGGTTATAGGTCTATTCAATTGAGTGCAGGGGCATTTTCTTTCCTGGTTAGGTTGAAACGCCCCATATTCACAGCCCAATGGAGCAGTATCAGACTCATATTCTGACTAGAACCTATGATGATGTCAGGCTAATACATTATCATTATTGGCAACAAATGTTTTTGAAACGATTCCTCACTTGCAAAAAATATACATATCTGATGCATGTTTGAAGGACGTATCTGAGGTTTTGAGTCGACAGTCAAATTTAAAATCACTGAAGCTGTTTAGTCTAGAAGAATGAACATTAAATAGACTGCTCAGTTTTCAACACCTCTGATAGTTACATACAGTATTGTTCAAAATAATAGCAGTACAATTTGACTAACCAGAATAATGAGCCCGATCTCACGAAAATGCGTATAAATAGTACGAGTGTGCAATCTCGTAGAATGTATACGCCAAAACTCATTTTGGCGTGCATATGGTACGCCGTTTTTGGCGTGCATATGATACGCACTTTAATGGCGTATTATATATCTGAACCCCCACACCCCACCCTCACCCTACCCAAAAGCGTGTCATATACACGCCATAAAGTGCGTATCATATGCACGCCAAAAACGGCGTACCATATGCACGCAAAAATGAGTTTTGGCGTATACATTCTACGAGATTGCACACTCGTATTTATACGCATTGTCATGAGATCGTGTTGGAATAATCAAGGTTTTTAGTATATTTTTTATTGCTACGTGGCAAACAAGTTACCAGTAGGTTCAGTAGATTCTCAGAAAACAAACAAGACCCAGCATTCATGATATGCACGCTCTTAAGGCTGTGCAATTGGGGTATTAGTTGAAAGGGGTGTGTTCAAAAAAATAGCAGTGTCTACCTTTGACTGTACAAACTCAAAACTATTTTGTACTAACATTTTTTTTTCTGGGATTTAGCAATCCTGTGAATCACTAAACTAATATTTAGTTGTATGACCACAGTTTTTTAAAACTGCTTGACATCTGTATGGCATGGAGTCAACCAACTTGTGGCACCTCTCAGCTGTTATTCCACTCCATGATTCTTTAACAACATTCCACAATTCATTCACATTTCTTGGTTTTGCTTCAGAAACAGCATTTTTGATATCACCCCACAAGTTCTCAATTGGATTAAGGTCTGGAGATTGGGCTGGCCACTCCATAACATTAATTTTGTTGGTTTGGAACCAAGACTTTGCCCGTTTACTAGTGTGTTTTGGGTCATTGTCTTGTTGAAACAACCATTTCAAGGGCATGTCCTCTTCAGCATAGGGCAACATGACCTCTTCAAGTATTTTAACATATGCAAACTGATCCATGATCCCTGGTATGCGATAAATAGGCCCAACACCATAGTAGGAGAAACATGCCCATATCATGATGCTTGCACCTCCATGCTTCACTGTCTTCACTGTGTACTGTGGCTTGAATTCAGAGTTTGGGGGTCGTCTCACAAACTGCTTGTGGCCCTTGGACCCAAAAAGAACAATTTTACTCTCATCAGTCCACAAAATGTTCCTCCATTTCTCTTTAGGCCAGTTGATGTGTTCTTTGGCAAATTGTAACCTCTTCTGCACATGCCTTTTTTTAACAGAGGACTTTGCGGGATTCTTGAAAATAGATTAGCTTCACACAGACGTCTTCTAACTGTCACAGTACTTACAGGTAACTCCAGACTGTCTTTGATCATCCTGGAGGTGATCATTGGCTGAGCCTTTGCCATTCTGGTTATTCTTCTATCCATTTTGATGGTTGTCTTCCGTTTTCTTCCACGTCTCTCTGGTTTTGCTCTCCATTTTAAGGCATTGGAGATCATTTTAGCTGAACAGCCTATCATTTTTTGCACCTCTTTATAGGTTTTCCCCTCTCCAATCAACCTTTTAATCAAAGTACTCTGTTCTTCTGAACAATGTCTTGAACGACCCATTTTCCTCAGCTTTCAAATGCATGTTCAACAAGTGTTGGCTTCATCCTTAAATAGGGGCCACCTGATTCACACCTGTTTCTTCACAAAATTGATGACCTCAGTGATTGAATGCCACACTGCTATTTTTTTTGAACACACCCCTTTCAACTAATTCAACTAATTGCCCAATTGCACAGGCTTAGGCGTGCATATCATGAATGCTGGGTCTCATTTGTTTTCTGAGAATCTACTGAACCTACTGGTAACTTGTTTGCCACGTAGCAATAAAAAAATATACTAAAAACCTTGATTATTCTGGTTAGTCACATTGTACTGCTATTATTTTGAACAATACTGTATCTACTGTGTTAAATATTGAAGACACAACTGTATCTGGGAAAATTAGAGCATATACTGTAGATGAGGGTGCTTTGGACGTTTTGGGAAATCTGTTTGAATTTCAATTTGAATCTGTTTGAAAAGCAGATTTCTTCCAAGATCTTTCTTTAATTGGAGTTTATAAAATCAATACTTTGTCATGGTGGTGGGTGTACTTCACTTTGATAACTTAATGACAGCAGCAAAGTTATATTTGTCTTTGGAAGGTCATTTTTATTATTCTTACTTGCCACTGACCTCTCAAATGGCTGTGAAGATGTTAAGAACATTCTGCTGCTCGGATATATATGAGACGGAAATCTTAGCTGTATATTTGTTTTCAGGAACCTCACTTCTATTAACATGAGCATGTGTTTAGACCAAACGATATCCAATCTCTGTTCTTCACTGCCACAGATAGTCAAACAAATAAGCTAGATAAGATCCTTTCTTTAGGTTTAAGAAGTTTACCACCGATTATTTGGGATAATTCCATATAATTTGAGTAATATTTTAATTAATGCAGCTTGTGATCAGAGTAATACTCAGATTCAAAATATTTTTCACAATTTAAAATAACTTTTTTCTATTTGAATATATTTTAAAATGCAATTTATTCCCTTGATCAAAGCTGAATTTATCATCATTACTCCAATCTTTAGTCTCACGATCCTTCAGAAATCATTCTGAAGGATTCTGATGTGCTGATTTGCTGCTCAAGAAACATTTATTACTCTTATCATTGTTGAAAACAGTTTTCTTTCAGGATTAGGCTATTTAATGAATAGAAAGTTCAGAAGAACAGCATTTATCTGAAATATAAAGCTTTTGCAACATAAATGTCTATACTGTCACTGTCAATTTACAGTTTTTCTCAATCGATTTCGTACATTTCTCCAAACTTTTTGGAGAAAATGTACGAAATGGAGAAACATTTTTTGGAGAAAATGTTTCTCCATTTCTCCAGTGGTCTGTACACTTGGTAATGGTCCTAAACAGATAGTAAATTATCCTTCATTTCATACAAATTACAAATCAAAAGCATAATTTTTTCAAAACACTGTACGCAAAATTCACTAATTTTATCACAGCAGTTCATACAGCCGACCAAATCTTTAATATATCAGGGAATATATCAAATGACATTTGCAGCTTTTTCATTTGTCTTGACAAAGATCACAAGCATTTTTTGTACCATTTTCAAAACAACAAACAAAACTCTGTGAAATGTAAAATAGTCAGTTGCTCACCTTATGTCCTCAATTAACCCCAAATTGATATCTGATGAGTTAGTAATACACCCAACACAGGAAATGCAAATATCCCAATTGTTAACACAGCTATCTCAATTACAAAAAAAAAAAAAAGTTTGGGAAGAGGAATAGGTGTAAGAGTGAGAGGTTTTGGAGAGGAGAGAGGAAGGGTAATATTGAGAAGGCGAAGAACAGTGGAAGAAGTAAAAAGAGATTAGGGGACAGGGATAGTTGGTATAGGAAGAGGAGATGGAACAAGAAGAGCTGAGGGTGTAGGAAGAGGAGTAGAGGGAGAAGAGATGGTAGAGTAGAAGGCAATGGCATTATTGGAAAGAGCAAGAGAATAAAATATAAGACGACATGGACAGAGGGGAAGGGGAGAGCAACATGTAACACGAGGGAGGAGCGGTAGAAGGATGGGGTGGGTTTATAAACATTGTGCCAAGTGCTGCAATCCTCTGGTGTTATGGCACACAACGCTGTCATGGGGTTCACAGAAAGGCTCCTCCTACAAAAAAAAATCCACTTTTCACAGGGTGATCAGGAGCAAATTGAGCGAAATTGTGTAGTTGTATGGGACAATTTCCAATTTCACCATTCAGCACTGGTGCAAGAGTTGATCGAGCATCACCCAGATTTCAGGATGGTGTTCCTTCCAGCATATTCTCCTCTTGGAGATGAAAAGTATATTATCGCAACCCTTACAACCAAGTAAGTCTTCAAGCAATGGAAGAGGCCTGTGGAGAAGCTGCGGCGCAAGGATTGATCCAGCATTCCCACTCATGCAAATATAATATGCTATGATGTTAATGAAATTCTTTAACCAGATGTAATTAAAAGGTAAGATCTATAAAGTTCATTGAATTAATGATTTCAGTAGATTATTTATCTATCTATCTATCCATTCATTTATTCATTCTGTCATTTATTGGGTGAAAACTCACTGATATACAATGGAACTGTGAAGAACACAGTTGAAGAACATGAAAAATGTGTATTTTCATTCATGTATTTGTATATCTATATATAAATATATATTTTTTATTAAATCAAAAGAGAACACACTTGTAGTTAGTTATGATAAATGCATTAATAGAATAAACTGCAGTGCTTCATTATGCAGTGAATACTGAACTGTTTTGCCAACATAAGAGTGTGTTTAATTTGCTGTGTTAATAGTTTTGAGAGCAACTACATTCATTTGGAGAAATGTGTCAAATCGATTGAGAAAAACTGTAATGCGTCCTTGCTGAATAAATGTATTAATTTCTTTAGGTTCTTCCCCCCCCCCAAAAAAAATTATCAACCCAAAACTTTTGAATGTTACAAAAGCTTTCTATTTCAGATAAATACTGTTCTTTTGAACTTTCAATTCATTAAAGAATCCTGAAAACATGTTTTACACAACTGCTTTCAACATTGATAATAATCATACATTTCTTGAGCAGCAAATCATTATGATTTTTGAAGGATCATGCACTGAAGACTGGAGTAATGATGCTGAAAATTCAGCTTTGCATCGCAGAACTAAAGAACATTTTAAAATATATTCAAATAGAAAAGTTATTTTACATTTTAATAATATTTCACAATATTACATCTTATATATATATATTTTTTTTTTACAAAAAAATATATTTAGACAAAATAAGAAATATCATATTCAGGAAGCCACTTAATAAAAAAATAAACATTTTGTATGATCTCTTATTTTGTTACAATTATTCACAGATTCTGCAAGGGGTTCACATTCTTTTTCTTGCAATTGAATAAATAGAAAAGTTAATGTTGAAAATCTAACTGTTTTAGATTTCTATTATTAACGCTCTGAAGATTGGTTGCATAGATTACAAATTAAGCATTTAGAGAGAGAGAAAAAAAAAAAACCTTTCCTTACAGGTTTATTTTCTCACTTCTCTGGATTTCAACATTTCATGGAATAGAATTCAAAGAACATTTGTCATACATGATTTCCCTAGAAATTTGAAATTATGCAGAAAAAAAATATGACAATCAGATCACATACAGTATGGGAAGCAATTTCTTTCAACTTTTTTTCCCACAGTGATCAGAGGTTCGTTTTGTGCCTAGGTTTTAAAAAATATATAACTATTCATGCATTCAACATACATTGAACACGAACTATGAACATTAAAATCCAAATAATTCAAAGATATCATCAATATCATTCTTCGTCATATTTGGTTTCCGCAAGACAGTCTGTAAGTCAATTTTTTCTTCCTTAGCTCTAGGTGCCATATTGTTTCTTGGCACTTCTTTTTTTGAGAATTGTTGTGTTTCGCTGTAGTTCCTCTCATTTTTCAATGACACAGACAAGTCTTTAACTGTTCTACAGCATCTCCTGGAAAATGCACTGGATCTGGCAGTTCTGTTGAGTGCTGTGAAGGTTCTGAGGTGCCATCGAGTTCTCCAAAAGGCAGTGAAGGAACAGGAACGTTTTGGTGGGAAAGTCTTTTGACGCATCAATGCCTTGTGAACTTCTAACTTAACCTTTTTCAATCTCTTCTCAACCCTGCATTTAAAAAAACATGATTAAAAATGATAAAAATGACTCGTAAATACGGATTTCATTTACAGTATTTGTATGTACCTGACACCTTCAGCTTCCAGACTTTCCATCCTCAGACACTTCAGGCCCAAGAAGGCCAGGTGCTTATGCTCTCGATGCAACTTGCAGCTCTGGCACCAATGCATCACTTCCTTCAGATGGGCAGCCATGTTTCTGAACGAGGACACCTTCTCCAGTGACTTCAAGAACTTCCTTTTCTGACAGACTGCAATTTGGCTTGAGATGTCCAATTTCATTTGAGGCTGCAGAGTTGCATCAAAATTAACCCATGACTGCATTTCTATGAATGTGTCAGCATATTATTTCTCTCAAAAATGTGCTTGATCTGTCATATGGCAGTATCCCAGGACTAGTCAATGACAAAATGCAAATCAAGATCAAATACCTGTTTGGTGGTTTTATAAGACTGTTGAAGCACAACCGTCATGTCCGGTCGATAGGATGAGACATCTGAAGAATTACAACAAGCAAATAGGATTACATGTACATATACAGTAAAAGCAAAGTATATAAAATACACAAAATCATAATTGGTAAGAAAACCCCAAAACCTGGCTGTTGCTCTAAAACTGCAGCCCCCAGATCCAGACTAGAACCTTCGTCATGACCAGCAGGAAATATTGGCATCATCTCTCTCTCTTCTACATTATTTTCTTCTTGCCCTTTGTCCTCAAACAACCTTGAAAGGACAGACAGTTTGGACTTTCTTGGGACCTTTAAAAGGTCTTCGGTGCCTTCTTCCATCAGTAGATCAGTCTGTGGGAGGCACAGGAACTCTTTTAGTTCCCCAGGCAGGGTGAAGTCGGTCAGGTAGGCCATGGGTTTGGACTGTGACACCGTCTGGAGGAATTCAGTGGCTCTTTTGTACATGGGGATGAGGGCTCTCAGAAGACCTCTGAAGAACACCCTTGCAAAAAAAAGTGATAAAATCATTTTGAAAATTATGAAAAAGTATTATCCGAGAATTATATTTGTTGCACACTGTTCATTGTCCAGGAAAGGTTCAGAATATTTTTTGAAATAATTCTTAACATTTAGTTGTTTTTTTTTTAATTTCATGCTAAATATACATGCTCACACAACACCTAGCTATCTATGGGACTTTCCATAGACTTCTATTGTTTTCATAAAACAGCGCAGCTAGTTGTAAATACTAAAACCTAATCCTAACTCATACCAAAACCCTAAAGGTGTGGTCACGTTAACAAAATTTCTGCTAAATATCCTAGGTAAAAAAGGTCCATTGTCTATTGTCAGTAGAGTAGCAATGCAGCCATCTTACACAGAAGACAATTTCAAACCAAACAGCTTTGGTCAATGTGGCAAAATGACTTGCTTTTACACGCAGAGATCTGACAAAAAAGGTAAATGTGATGCACCTAGAGAGAACACTTTCTGATTTCTACATTTTTACTTAAAAATAGATTTAATTTAATTTAAAGCTGCAGTCCTTTCAGGTTTGCCTCTGTGTCACCATCTCTATTTGAAACCTGCAATTGCAGTTATTTGCACAGTTATCATCTGTATGCGAGTTGTGTGGCAACACAGCTCCTCAGCGCGGATCAATCTAATGTTTTGAGGAGTTTGTGTGGCTGTTATTCATTCACCACACCGGTGTGGATACTGTACTTAAGAATCACAGATTTTTAACCAAAAAAAAAAAAAAAAACATTTGTAAAAACATTGTATCTTCAAAAGGAGGTTTCATCAGATATACCAAGACGGTGACATGTTTCTCATTCTCATATGCCATCAAATGCTCCGCTTGCTATAGAATTAG
Source organism: Gobiocypris rarus (assembly GCA_023029165.1). Classification (NCBI taxonomy): domain Eukaryota; kingdom Metazoa; phylum Chordata; class Actinopteri; order Cypriniformes; family Gobionidae; genus Gobiocypris; species Gobiocypris rarus. The sequence continues at coordinate 31,745,082 of CM040910.1, forward strand.
TCCTGAGACATGAGCTTGGGACTGCTAATGCACATTGGCTAGTCCAGCCAGAAATACAAGCTTTATTAAAGCTATTTGACCATAATAAACAACATTTAAGAGATAGTGTCAGATTTAGTTGCTGATATGAATGTTATTTAAGTGGGAGTATGACAAGCCGTTTTGGAGATTTCAGGATTCCCCCGTTCAAGTAGATAGGACTTAAATAGTGACGAAAATAGTTGCCCAGATGCATTGCAAATATGGCTTTGAGTAGGAGTGGGCAATATGACCAAAACATTCATTTTATTTCACCATAATGATTTATCACAATATAGTTATTTTTCTTTAAATAAGGTTATATTAAACTTTTTGATACCATTGAAATTTCATAATTCTTATCACCATTTTCAACATCATTTAAAAAACGTATACTAACCAAAAAAAAACAAAAAACTCTGGGGACAAGGGACATTGATTTAGCTCACTTCTGGGTACCTACAATTTTGTCCATAAAATATGGTTAAAAAGGTACCAAAAAAAGTACAAAATACACCAGAGTCAATATGTTTGATTATACTGAACACACTGCGGCACAATTATTCCAAATTCTCCAACCATCAAGTTTGCACAGAAATATGAAAATGTGCTCCCTCCATGCAGTTTCCCCAAGCATTTTCAAACCATATCAAAAATATCACTATGATAAATTATACTGTTATATAAACTCACCAGAGACGACTGAGCATGCTGAGCATCACCATATTGAGCACAATGAACTCCCGCAGATGTAGGTGCTGCCGTGTCAGTCTAATTGGGGTGTGAAGGATCACAGTCATGCATAGTTCTTCATACTTTTATACATTTTCAAACCAAAGTAAATGGTTGTGAATGTGAACATTTAGGATACGTGAAAGCGTTGGTGCACCGCTCCAGCGTTCGGGCTAAAAGACTCGAGGCTCCAAGTAGTTTGAGACAGAGCCACTCCAACATGGGCTGACTGGGAACGTCACACTCACCAACCTCTACACCAGCATCACTGTGCAGAAACAACACGCATTTTAAAAACCATAAAATGATCAGATGGTTGTGGTTTGGTATTGCTATGATCTCATGTGAATGACAGGTTGTCTCGCCATTGTGCCAGTAAGCACATCATTGGAGAAGAGATGCCTTTGCAAGAGGGAGGGGGAAGTTATTTTGATAAGATTACGATAGCACATTAATTAAAAAAATAATAATGTGTGCACTGATAAATCATTTATAATGAGCACTGCAATATTCCATAAAAAATAAGAATGGTACATTTTGATTTCATGGTGCTTTGACCTACACCTTACCTCTGAAAATTGGTTGGACACAGTTCCTGCAGATCTTCTACTGCTTCTTGTAACTTCATCTCTTTCAAGCGGTTTACACATTGTTCAACCTGCAGATGATGCATATTTTATAAATTGAATAATCAAAAATTAATAATTGGGATTTTATCATGGATATAATTATCTATAATTATGCAATAACATGTCATATGTATGGGTTCCCACCTGTTTTAATGCTCGGAATGGCTTGTGTTGTCTGAAGGCGTTGTTCAAAACGTAAAGTAGCTCATAGAGCACACGGATTTCTGTCTGTAGAACTTCACTACATAACAGGGTCAACACTTTCTCACAGTCAGCCAGCAGAGCTTTAATCACGATATCTAGACAGAGAAACATCAACAAATTTAACTTGCATGTCATTTAGCTGATGTTTTTGTTTAAAGTGTCATACTACACACGTTTACTTAAAGGGATCGTTTACCCAAAAATGAAAATTCTGTCATCATTTTGTCACACTCAAGTTGTTCTGCTGAACACAAAGGAAGATATTTGGAATTTTTTTTATAACCAAGCAGACCACCATATAATTTTTTGTCCCTACTATGGTAGTCAATGGCTGCCGAGATCTACTTGGTTACAAACATTCTTCCTTTGTGTTCAGCAGAACAAAGAAATGTATACAGGTTTGGAACAACTTGAGCGAGGCTAAATGATGACAGAATTTTCATATCTGGGTGAACTATCCCTTTATTTTAAGTTCAGTCGTCTAGTGTATAGTCCAGGCAAAGTAACTGATTTTGGAGCCAAAAATAGAACTAATTGTAAAATAATTTTTGGCAGCTTAGATAATTTCTATGAGGTGTCCAGAACAACATACTAAAAGTCCTAATAAATCCTAGTAGAGGAAATATGTTAAATTCTCATCAATCCGAGATGTGTGCCTTAAAGCAACAATACACCCCAATGGGGATTTTTTTCTTCCTTTACGCCTATCAAAATGAAACTTTACACAGTGAAAGTACCCATGAAAAGTCAAATGTTTTGTATTACAAGTTTCTTGGAAAATCTATTTAAAATATGCAAATAAACTTAACACTTTGCCTAAGAAGCCAAGAAGCCATAAAGTCACAAGTAGAATAAACACCAAATATCTAATCCAACACATTCATGAATCATGTCCATTCAGTAAGTTAACCTGCACATAAACACAATAAATTTGAAGTCACTTGCCACAAAATACTTATATTGACCTTAGGAATTGATTGCAAAATCTTGCCTCCAGTTGCTTTCTAAATTCTTTTTTTATTTATTTGCAAACAAGCCTTACCTAATGACATTCCCCCAAAGATAACATCAGAAGAAATCAGAATAGCCATCTTAGTCATTAGTAACATGGGTGAGATTAAATTTTGGGCTGGTAGATTTACAAATGATTGGTATTGTTGGTAAGATTACGAGATTACAGGCAAAAGTCATTCTTACCAACTAAATGATTCACTCTCACACTAAATTATTCTACGTCTCGTCTATTTGGCATAGGAAAGGGAATGGCACTGAAAAAAGTAAAGAATTACACTAGCTTTCAGTCAATGGAAAATATGGGAAAAGGCATCATCATTGCAGCAGGTGAAAAAGCTGTAGTATCACTGTATGGGGGTGAAACAGATGAATCACTGGGTATGCTGAAATTCAGGTGATTCTGTGATAAAGTAACTCAGAACTCATCTCCAGTGGAACCTCAAACTCTCCCTCCGACATCAACAGCTGCAAAGTTTCAAAGTCTTCAGGTCTTTTACCAAAAGATGGAGTGGAAAAGGGGAAGGGAACGTATGGACCCAAAAGAATGGGGGTCGCATGTTTTGGATGGGAGATTTATGTCAATAATGATCAGCCTGCGGCACCACTAGATATACTAGATGTAGTCCACTGTAGTTGCAAGAAAGACTGCAGCACAAAGAGATGCAAAAAACATGGAGTCCCATGCACTAGCATTTGCGGAGAATGTCGTGGTACTAGCTGCACAAACTCACAGTTGCCTGATTTATCAGATGAATATGACCGAGACGAGAAGAACTAAGCAAAGAACAAATCAGAAACTGATATAGGGGGTGCCAGAACCAAGCATACTTTTACTATGTTAAGTTTTATTGTGGTAGGAGTCGAGGGAAAACTAAGCCTATTTGGGTGTATTTTGGGCATATTTGATTAGTGTATTATGGTGGCCCAGTAGTGCAGCCGTACTAAATTAAACCACAACAAAACGGAATTTAACCACAACACAACGGAATTAAACCACAACACAACGGAAACGAGCCACAACACAACGGAAACGAGCCACAACAAGCAATGCTCCCGACCACGAGGGGGCTCTCGGTGTGCAATAAAGTTAGTTTTCCTTGCCATTGTTCTATAGATTGGCCAGTCTTACAAAGACAAACACTACGATCAGTTTTAAGTGTGTAACTATTGTATATCGACATTAAATATCAATTCAAAATCACCTGCATTAAAGCTCGTGGTCGGGACCATTTCCTTTGTGTTGTGGCGATTTCTTTGTGTTGCGGTTTAATTTATTACGGCTGCACTATTGGGCAACCGTAGTGTATAGCTCATTTGCATAGTAAAATTCATTTTCAAAGAATCTTGTAAAAAATAAAGTACTTTTCATGGGTACTTTCACTGTGTGGTTTCATTTTGATAGGAGTAAAGGAAGAAAAAAAGCCACATTTGGGTGTATTGTTGTCTGGACTTACTGGCACACATCTCGGATTGATGAGAATTTAACATATTTCCTTAACTAGGATTTCTTAGGACTTTTAGTACGTTGTTCTGGACACCTCATAGAAATGATCGAAGCTGCAAAAAAATGTCTGTCGTAAAACGCTACTTTGCCTGGACCAGTACTGCAGTGACAGAATATATACCGTACGTGCACCAAACAACTTACTTAATACACAATAAACACGTAAGTTAGACACTGGAGCAATAATACAAGAAATACGAAATATGCAGAAGACCACACTAACACTAGTCTTGTATTGGACAACGTGACCGTCTGATGAAATCAAAAGTTACAAGTTAAATACTTTTCACTGCCAACAATCTTACATGTGCACCCTTTCACATGGATCTAACGGACCCACGTGTTCAGAACTGCCGCAGGAAAACACACTGTTCGCTTTAAATGTCTTTACATGTCGTGTGTGTACGCTTTATAGTAAAGTCTAGTAAATGTATGGGTTAAAATATTATAACATACCAGTTGAACCAGTAAAGGGGATTCGAATCGAAGAAACAGCACTTGGAAACGGAATATTAGTTTTATTCCAGGGTTCCTCCGCCATGTTTACAGTTGACTACCGGGGACTAGAGAGAAAACCAGCCAATCATAAGCTTGTTCGTACGATTACGTCACAGCTCCTTAAAGGTACATACACAGCATTCAAATGCGGGGATGTGTAAGGACCTTTGTATTTATTTTGCAATTAGATACATGGATTTGTTTTTATTACCCCTGTGTATATAGTTTTTAATTTGTGTTGTTTATTTTATTTATTTGTTATTATTTGCAGGATTAATTTTTTTTTCTTCCAGTTTTTACAAAAGCCATCATACTGCAAGATGTAAAACCAGGCAACATCTTTCCAGATCTTTTCCACTTTTAATGTAATATTGAAAAATAAATCATCTTACAAATACAAAATTAATAAACAAATAAAAAAATACCAAATTACTTGGTTGAAACACATTGTGATAAATACACCTGCCCAAATATTACCCAAAATAAGTATTAATGTATTATGGTTATAATGCTAATTGTTTGTGTTTCTGAGAACAAGCAAAACAATTATAAATGATCTGTAATGCATAATGAGATACAGAGGGTCAGGCTCAGTTTCTCACTATCTTCTTTCATTCAAACAGTAATCATCATATTTATTTATAAACTATATTTCATTTGTGTTGAAGTACCCATGCAATAATCTGTGGATTGACTTCCTCCAGAACTGATTCTTCTGTTCTTCCACGTACTTTGAGTCCATGGTTCGCATCCTTGACCCAGTGAACGGCAGAAGGGCTTTTCATGATGTGCATAATATTTTGTAGAAGTGTCTGAAAAGCAAGCAAAGGATTGTATATGATCAAGTAATATAAATACGAAAGAATGGTTTAAAAACTTCAAGCTAAAGGGCTAGTTTACCCAAATATTCTAATCAAATTATGACAGATTTCTTATTTATGGGTGAACTATTATTTTTAAAGGTCCAACAGGAAGAAAATTAAAGGGTTAGTTCACCCAAAAATGAAAATTCTGTCATTAATTACTTACCCTCATGTTGTTCGACCACCGTAAAATATTTTTGTTGAAATCCGATGGCTCAGAAAGGCCTCCATAGGCAGCAATGTAATTTGCACGCACAAAGACCCATAAAAGGTACTAAAGACGTCGTTACAAAGTCCATCTCTCTACAATCATTTTATGAAGCGACGAGAATAGTTTTTGTGCGCTAAAAAAAAACTAAATAACGAATTACAAAGAGATAGTTGATTTCAAAACACTGCTTCTTGAAGCTTCGGAGCTTTATGAATCAGTGTATCGAATCTGAACTGCTGATTCGATACGCTCCGGAGCTTCAGAAAGCAGTGTTTTGAAACCGGCCAATATCTTCATTTGCGTTCCATAAGGTCTTACAGGTCTGGAATGGCATTAGGGTGAGTAATAAATTAGATTATTTTCGTTTATGGGTTAACTAACCCTTTAAAAATTACCATAACTCAATTTAAACCCCAGATCGATGGAAAACTTCTCATATGTATTTACCTGTTCACACATGTTATCTGTAGTGCCAGAAACAAACAGCACAGAAGTTTGCGACAGCGCCAGCAGGCCTCGGCTCCGCTCAACATATGTTTGTGGTTTCCCTGGTAGATTCAGTGGGAATGACAAACACAGAACACCCTGGACTGCATCCTTCTGTCTATGCATACGTTCACACACAGCAACGGCTGTACGAGCACCCATAGAGCGCCCTGGAAATAGAAAGAGAACATTAAAATAATAATAATAATACATTTATAAATATATATATTTAGGCTTGGGGGAGCAAGAGAGCCCTACCTCCCAAGAAAATGTTGTTTGGTGCAAATCTCTCATGGCTCTTTAAGTAATCCTGGTGGATTATTGTTGGAGAATTATTTACGCAATATAAAAAATATTCTTAACAATATTCTTAATATTAATTACTATTAATAATGAATTTATGTAATAATATAGTTTAACAGTTTATTTTTAAAAACAACACAATAATAAAATGCAGCTACAATAAAGAAGTGCTTACCACAACGGCGCTATAAGCTCTGACTCTGTACATAAAGTTCACCGCCCTGCAGGTGAATCGCAGACACAGAACACCTGAACGGGCGAGAGCTCGCGCGAGGGTCTCCAGCTGTTTGACGTGCATGTCTCCCCCCGCGCCGTGCGTCAACACCATAGCTGTGCATTCCGCGGTGACGTCAGCAGGGACCGTGAACACCCCATCCAGCTCTTTCTGCTCGAACGGGATTCTTACGTTCTCCTGTAACATTTCGCTGGTTAAAAATCTCTCAAAAAGTGTCAAAAACGAAGCTCTTATAAATAAATTCGTAATAACGCTTGACATTACAAAAGGCAACAAAACACTTTGGCGCACTCATTATTTTCCACTTCGTTTAATGCAAAGTGTTACGAAGTAGGAATACAATGTTTCTATAAAGAAAATACCTCTGAAAACTCCATTTAAGGGTTAATGGTTGCGTGGATGAAGCAACAGTTTCCAAAATTCCCGGGTAAAATTTCCTCACACGTGGACAAAACATGCGAATCGACTGAATCCCGTTGTTTACAGCGCCATCTAGAGTAAAGGAGTGAGTATGCGCCTCGGTTAAGATGTTAAAAGAATCCTAGGAATTTGGACACTTGGAACACACTAAACTCACTGTATGTATGAATGTCATTGCATTAAGCAGTAATTGCTGTATTATTTTAAAGAAATACTTCACAAAGCCTTTCAAAAAGGAAGTTTGTTTGATATTAATTGTTAGATAGGGAACAGATAGTGGAGTCCAGGGCCTGTTGTTCAGTGTTGGGTATACTCAAAACAAAACAAAAATTACTAATTACTTATTACATCTTCAACAGTGTAATTAGATTAATCTACAAATTATTGTCTCAAAAAAGTATTTAATTATTACTTTCTAAATCCTATATCAACCTTGACTAGTTAAGTGATTTGAGGGTAGACATAAAACTCTGTTAATTCATTAGGTTATACATTATAATATAAAACAACATGAATGATTCTTATTAACTGACTGACCAGTCATTACAAGTATAACAAATTTGAGAAGGATATATAAAAACGTTAGACATAAAATGTTGATGTTAATTGAATTCCCCTATTGTATTATATATAAATGTTCCATACAGTATTTAATTCAATTACATTAGAAGTAGTAACTAGTTACACCCAACACTGCCACTGCCACTGCCACATTTTTACTCAAGTAAATATTTCTCAAGAACGGTTAGATCAGTTTCTATATAGGCATAAAACTTAAAATCTTGTCGAAAAAACTAAAGAACATTTCTTGTTTATTCAAATGATTCTGTTATAATGAATTATTCTGAATATATAACAGAAGCATTATTCTGTTCCAAACTTGGTGGAACATCTCTATTGTGTAATTTTATATTGTATATTTTATATTAAAGTTTACTCTGATTTTCCAGCTATAAGCAAGAACTTCTATCAAACTATCTAAAGAACAAAAATGGAAATTCTAATATAGAATTCATATAAACCAGACCAGCAAGAGTGTAGAAATCGAAAGATTTAATACAAAAAGAGAAGCATTCAGTTAAGACATTGCAGTCACAAGACACTTAATGCACCAAGTCGGTGGTCGTAGGAACATGTTTTGGTGCAAATCCATTTAAATTTGATGGGCGCTGTTACATAATGAAATAGGAGGTCTCTCACAGCTCATCTCTGACCTACAGTATACAAAATCAAAAACAATTAGAAATGTTTGATCTGATCCAGGGGTCCGTTCTTTGAACGTCGCTTACTCAATTAGCTGGATTTAATTGTTGACGACGATTTGGTATGATTATTTGGTTCTTCAACGCTCATTCTGGACTTGTTGTCATAGCAAGGGAGCAGGTTTATTTCATGTGAACAGGATTAGATTGATGTGTAAAATCTCTCCCGGCCACTCTTACTTTATTACAATAGTTCCTTACTGAACCAGGGACAATAATAAATAATTCAAAATAATAATAATATAAACATTTATTTGAAAATAATATTATAAGGACGGTACAAAAATGTGTCAAGTTTATCATCAGGTGTATTTTTTAAATATACAATGTCATTACATTGCTGTCTTGCCGTCAGCCATTCGCTGCATTGCTGATCGTGGTTTTGAGTATCGATACATCTGCCCTCTTCAGGGAGCACGAGACATCTTAATCCAGATATTTTAATCAATTCAGAAAATTCATTTTGATCAGTTATCATGATTAAGAGATCTGTCAAATCATCTCAGATGTATTAAGCAAGGTACGAAGAACGGACCCCAGGACTAGTGCAGTGCAGACCTAAAGAATTCATATAAACATTTTATCAGAGTAATCAGCTAATCAGTCCAAGTCATAAAAGTGTATTGCCCTCATAAATCCAGTTTGTGTGCTTTATGAAATGATAATAAATCCATCAGATATTTAACTAACTCTACTGGTACAGCATTATATCGTATGGTGTTAAACTGTTGCTTCTTAAAAATAAATATTTTATTTTATTGTGCTGAGAATTTTTAGATTAACAATAATATTTAACTATATGAATAGTATAAAACAGTATAAACTGAAATGTTTGTTTAAAAAAACAAAAAACAGCGAAAGCGCTTAATTTGAATGTGTGTCTTAATGGAGTTTGGTTATGAGATTTTAATTTGATGGACACCTAAAATATAATATATTGTAAAGTTATGATCTCTGTAAATCATCAATCTCTGTTATTGTGTTAAATAGGTTCAATTACTAACAATGAATATTCACATGTTGGTGATTTCGTTTAATATAACTCAGGACACACACCTTTTTTCTTGCGCAGTAACATGGGAAAAGTTCATCCTTTGGCTGCTCCACCAGCTCCATGCCTTCCCGGACCTTGGGCTCAGTGACCTGCAGTTCAGCGTACTTCTAAAAACAAAAACACAGAGCTGGATGAGTGCAGACATTTCATTTAGTGTACACAATTTTACTGGCAAAACAGAGCAGAAAAGATATTCTCAATATGCCAGCCACACAATTTGTGATTATTCAACTCAGTCGCACACCCTCTTTGTACTGGCGAAGCGCTTTTATTTTTACTTTTAAACTTTAATTAACTGCAACATCATCACACTAAAAAAGCATCTTTATCTGCAGTACAAATCACATAAAATTCAAGTAGCCGCTGTGGTCTTGACCTCCAACACTTCCACACCTCAAACACACACAGGTTTATTGCTGAGAATTGCTTTGAGGCCAGAACGTGTGTTTAAAGATTAATGTTTGGGGCCGATGGTTATGGAAAACCATAAAATGCTGGGGTTCATGACCTCAGGGATTCTTGTGCTCAATGACTACTGTAAGCACTCAGGAAACTTGGGACCAGCTAGTTTATTAAAATAAATTAAATAAGTTGATGTGGGGGGTATTATTTATAGTGAGGTGAATGCCTGAAAAGATATTGAGTTCTCAGTGAACTCAAAATAATTGTTTTAAGATATATTCCCTGAAAATGAGAATTATCTTAATTATTAAAATATAACTGCTATTATTATAATTTAATTACATCTCTTTTTTATATGTTTTGATTGTTTATATACAGAGGAAAGAAACAAAACAACTAATTAGTGATTACTGATTTAGAATAAGACTTGCATGTGTGTGTGTGTGTGTGTGTGTGTGTGTGTGCGTGTGCGTGTGCGTCTGGCCAATTTACTAAATATTTAGAACAAGTCGAAGTTAGGTAATAATGGAGAAAATGTATGCAACAGTAAATATGAATAAAGTAGGCTAAATACCCACAGCAGACCTAGAAAGATTTAATCTTACAGAAACACTCTCATGAGTTTATTATATGATAAAGGAAAGTGCTTCTAGTCATATTACCATAGTCTTATCAACAGAGAGTAAAATTACCACTGAATGTGTGTGTGCCGTGCAGATGCCAAAACGTGTGCTATCTGACCTTTGTCTTTTGAGTCCTTGAGAACAACATTAAACTTGGATGAAGATGGAAGATCAAGATAGGATAAGATATACACACTGATAAGTTCATAAAATCTAAATAATGTGAGCAGAAATAAAAAGTTACAAGCAAACAAAAACAACACACACACACACAGTTTTTTAAATCAATTGAAGAAACCTGAAGAAATAAAAATTAATAAGCACATAAAAAACTAACTTACATGAAATTAGATGTTACATGAAAACATGTAACATCTTAAAACATGTAATAGTGCTTAGTAAAAGTTCAAATCTAACATGCATGTGACTGATCAAATGACCTGTCAAATGACTGAATGGCTGTTTGAAACATTTAAAAAGCTTACTGTTCAGAAACAAAGTACTGCAGCTACTTTGTTTATGGGTTTACAGCTACATTTCTGCTGTTCCTTAAAGGGATAGTTCACCCAAAAATGAAAATTAGCCCATGATTGTCAGGGTTCTGCCCTGGCAGTCTTGTCTGTTTTGTCTTTGTTTAATGTTTCTATTCTATTCTGCATTTGTGTGCGTTTGTTTTGTACGTGCATAGTCTCTAGCTCTGTGTCAAGTCGTTTCTAGATTTAGTGTCTCCTGTTTCTCTTGCTTTGGCTTTATTTTCAGTTGTTTCTTTGTTCCTGAATTTTTTAGTCTAGTTAAGTTTCTGACTTTATTTTTGCTAATTCTTTCCAGGCTTCATTTTGGTATTCTCCCAAGCCTTTTTTTGTTCAGTTTTCTTGTTTTGATAATTACCTTTTATTTTATTTCTCTCCAGTTTTTCCTGTTTACTACAGGCTTTTATAGAGATTGGTTCCTGACTCATTCCTGATTCCTGACAATGATTTACTCACCCTCAAGTCATCCTAGGTGTATATGACATTCTTCTTTCAGACTAATAAAATCAGAGTTATATTAAAAACGTCCTGGCTAATCCAAGCTTTATAATGGCAGTAATTGTTGCTCTGTTTTTGAAGTCCATAAAAGTGCATCTGTCCGTCTATTAACATGCTCCACATGGCTCCGGGGAGTTAATAAAGGCCTTCTGAAGCAAATCGATGCTTTTGTGTAATCAGTATTACACATAAAATATCCACATTTAAAACTTTATTAAGTAAATTATCTAGCTTCTGGCCGATCGCCTTCCAAATTACGAAAAAAGTGTAGCGCCTCTAGCAGTTCAAAATTGACTTTTATGGACTTCAAAAACAGAACAACAATCACAGCCATTATAAAGCTTGGATTAGAAAGTCATATACACCTAGGATGACTTAATTTTTGGGTGAGCTAACTTTAAGTGCCATCTACTGTCATAGAGTGAATGTGCATATTCATTCAGTGCATCTCCTTCACTTGTTCATGTTTCTCATCTGTGTTGGGTTTGCTTACATTAGAGAGCAGATACACATGAAATGTAGATTTTAACAGGCTGATGGAAAAGTATTTGAAAAATGCATTCTAAAAATCTAAATACTTTGTAATTCGTCTTCATTCCCATAGTACCTCATTTAATCGTCTTGTGGCATACATTATTATGCTTCAATGGCTCATATTCGAGCTATTTAGAGTTAAATTAGCACTTTATCATTTTGCTTGAATTTGCCCGCTCTCTTCTCTCAAGCGACTCACCCTCCCGGACTCATCTCTGGTGAAGACGTGACATACTCCATAAAAAAAAGACTTACGTAATACAGTGGCTAGGCTACTACATAAGACTTGGTGCTGATACACAGCCTAAAAGCATATTTTTCAATCAGATTTAAGACCTTGCCTTAAAATGTAATGCCTGGCACAAAAAAATACAAATATTTAAGACTTTTTAATGCCCTGTGTAAAACCTTGCATACAACCAAGAGTCTGTAGCGTCAGCAAAACAGTGACCTTTCCACTTTTGGTGTAATCATTGTCTCAACAGATTAACCAGAGCACTGAACTGAAGAAAGAAAAAATATATTACCTGGAAGAGTTTGAAGTAGTAACAGAATATGCTGTCACCCATTAGATGGGTTCGTGCAAACTGCTGACCTGCCAGGGCAATTTTCTTCACCTATAAAATAAAATAAAAAAATTGTTAGTTAAGTTATCAATTGTACAACGACTGCAAACCCTTTCACCCAGATCTCTCACTGCTGACAGCACCATCACAAGGCTGCTTGTAAAACAGAAGAATAGCTTCAACATCTGTAATTTAAACAGTTCTGTATGTATGTATCCATGCATAATATATAATGTAATTTATTTATATAAAATATACTATCCCCCAGTTTCACAGACAAGGCTTAAGATAGTACTAGAATTTGAAGATCAAGGTCAATTGTACTTCATTTGTCTTTGGGAAAACATGTAAATAAAAATGTCTTCATCCTGTTCAATAAGTTTTCACCCCCCGGCTCTTAATGCATTGTGTTTTCTTCTGGAGCATCAGTGAATGTTTGAATCTTTTGTAATAGTTGTGTTTGAGTGCCTCAATCGTCCCCATTGTGAAAAGATGGATCTCAAATCATACAGTCACTGCTGGAGAGGGTTCAAATATGCAAAATATGCTGGAAAACTGAAGAATTTGCAGGACCTGGAGGACTTCTCTGAAGAATATTGGGCAGTTTAAGAACTTCTTCTCAAGAACAACCATTACAAAATAAACAAAATGAAGTGGATCATCCAGGGAACGACACACAGTATTAAGAATCACTGGTGTCTTATCATATTGTTTATGCTATTTTATAAAAGCAATTTGCCCCTCAAGGCCATGCCTTGTATTGATTTTACCATGGTCAACTTTGTGTCATACCTAAAAGCAAGATAAAAAAAATCTGCCCTTGCTGCTAAAAACTATTAATCCATATAAATAATCCAAATAGGTAACAACAGCAAGATAACAGAAACAAAAGAGTATAACATCTGTGCTCCCAAACATTTTAATACACACTCTTTTGTGTTCAAATGAGAACTGATGTTTGTATGTAATTGGGGATGATGTACCTCTTCATCATGATCTCTAGCCCACTGGATCTTGTCCAGTAGGTCACTGAGGTCAGCTTTAAAGGGGATGTAGTGCACCCATGGCTGTAGTTGCTTGTAAAAGTGCTCATAATAGATAGAGTCGTGTTTTAACACCACACTGTCTCCTGCAAGCAGATAAGGTAATCTGTACGCCGCTACTGTCCCATCCACATTTATCTGGTACTTATACTGTTAAGAGAAACATACACCTCAGATAAATGAATTAAATAACATTAGATTAAAACATAAAAAACCTTTGCTGTGTGTATTGAAAGTCTGTGCAATTTACGCACCTTAAAAAAGTCGAAAAAGGACACATGTTTGACAAGGGGCCCATAAAGGCTCTCATCGTGTTTGAAAAAGAAAAAGTTGGTTAAGGCGGCGTCAAGCATGGCAGGATTGGCCCGTGCCAGTTTAACCAGCTCAAGGCGCTCTTTCCTGCTATCTCGCCCTCTCCAGAATGCTTTGCTCATCTTCTGCTCCACACTGGACCTGTGTGTCCCTGGACAGACATCATGTCCAGACTCACTCTGCCGCAAAACAAAATCAGCAAAGAAAATATATTTTAATCAATTAGATTTCATGTTGTTATGTAATGAATCATGATTTTACTATACAAATCACTGTGAACTTTTCTATGCTTCTAGACCCCCCCCCCCACACTTCTCCGCCTCCATCACATTGTTGTCATAAAATGTGTGTAAAGGTTAGCAGATTTGTTTTCATGAACAGACAAAAAGACTGATTTTGTAATTTCTAATATAATCTCATTCATAATCCAAAAGATAACAATAGTCAAAACATTGCATTTTGCTCATTTTTTTCTGTTAAAAATTTCCCCAATGTCGACAGATTTTTAAATGCCAGAAATCCATAAACAGTTTTATGTTGTTCCATAAAAAGTTTTACATGTTTACTACATGTCAGAGTCACAATTCAGTTTTTTTTTACCTGCCCATAGTCTCCAAAACAGACTCGGTGAGGTCATAGGTTGGCATGACGATGTCTTGTGTGTCATTGGAGCCGCACCATGAAAAGATTGGGCTGGGCTTCTCAGAGGCCCGTCTCTTCTCCAGGGGCCAGTCCCCCAAATTCACAAAAAACTCAATGTCTGGAAGCTTGACCTGGTCACACACAACAACATTAAATGGACTTTTGATTTTTCACTTATGAATTTACACTAATCAGTCATTTAACATACAACATGTTTAAAAGTTTTGTGTCCATAAGAATTTTTAGTTTCACATTTTAAAATGTAATTATTATTTTATAGAATTATAAAAAAATAATTAAATAACCGTTTTCTATTATAATATTATAATTTGGTGAAAAAGTTGAAAAGAACAGCATTTATTTTAAATATAAATCTATGATAACATTATAAATGTCTAGTCACTTTTGATCAGATGAATGAATCCTTACTGAATAAAAGTTTTTACTTACAAAAAAGTAGGTAGGTAGAGTATGTAAATATACATTCTGAATACTTTGTATAAGAATAAGTCTTTTAGTATGGACTGAAATTAGCACTGCAAACATTCAAGTCAAATTCTCATTTTTTGATGTGCACGCCTCCCAGCGCTCTGTTACAGTGCCATCTAATGGTTCTGAAGGTAAATGACTGAGAACATACATTATCTGTTTATAAATAACATTATTATTACTTCACATAATTTATGTACATAAATCATTTGTAGTAGCAGTATACTGAGCTAATACTCACTTTACGCGTGAGGGACAGAAGGAAGGCATCCATGAAGATCCTGAATCCGACATGCTCTCCATGTGTTTTTATATAAACCTACAGTAACAAAGAATACAAAAGGGCAGGACATTATGAGACATATAACATCTACTAGCTTCTTTATGTAGTCATATAGGCTACAGGAGCGAAACTATTGCGATGCGCACATTGACTGTGTGTATACCTGGTTGTTTTTGATGGTGTAGTGGCACAGGCTATGTCTCTTCCCGAAGCGTTGAAGGATCTCATGGGCATTACGATCTGGATCCACACTGGGAAACACTGATAAATCACTCTCTATCTGAGAGAATGAGGCCGGACAGTGCATGTTCTTCTCCCATAATGCACCACTGGGCTCTGGGCAGTCACAAGATTCGTGATACACTGCACCTGGGAAGTGAGAAACAGGTTAGCGTCAACTTCCAGACATTGTTTATCACTGTATTATGAAAGTAGACTTTATTCTTCTCACCTCTGAGTATGTATGGTGATTTCCCCACCAGCTTGTCTTTCAACAAAATCTGAATGTGTAGATCTGTGTAACTGGCGTACATGCGATACCGAACTAAAAATGATCCGTCGTTCCGGTCTAAAATCTGGACCCAGATTCTAGCATATGGGTCAGTTGGAGATGTAATCGTCACTTCGAATGTTTTCTCTCCAGGAGAAGTCGTGAAACTAAAGATAAGGAAATTCAAAATGTCAAAGACATTTTTATTTTAGACATGATAGAAGTAAACTGATGCCTTAAAATAAAAACACATGAAATGTGATTCTTAAACAAGATGCTTTCACCGCCCTGGGCAAAAGTAAAAAAAAAAGACCTGTCCTGGGAATTCACCAGACATTTGTTGTTTCATTTATCACAGAACACTACAATGCAGTCAAGAGACAAAAATACAGTCATAAAGGACCGACATGATATGACTAACAGAGACTAATCAATCACTACTAATTTGTTCTTTAGCACATTTATTCAAGCATTTACATCGCACAATACATCTTATACGGAGCAGCGCATAACAGGAAAGCAAGACTGTGAGGGATAGACTTACCGTGATTTCAATGGGATCTGTTGTAAAAAGCTGTATAAAGCTCCTAAATCACTTATAATTTTCCACAGCTCATTGTCTGGGGTTTTTTTGTCTACTAAAAGATATTTTTGCAGTGTTTCATTAGCATAATTCAAAAACACTTTAAATACAGCTCAGTACACTGAAGAGATGTATATTCTGTCTATTCCTCCTCACAGCCTCGCTTTCATTCCCCTTAAAAATCAAAGATGGTGCTGCTGTGAATAAGGCCGATTGCCCTGGATTAAATAAAGGCGCACAATGGTTCTTGTTATCACTCTAGGATCAGCAGATAAGACTATTTCTTATGCTGTGTATATAGTAGTTTGAAGACGTTAAAAGTTGTTGATGTTGCATTATAGGTTTGTCAGACCTGTGTATCCGTCAATGGCTTCTTCAAATATCAAGATGGTTTACTTAAGAACTACAGAATAAGATGATCTCGGTTGAACTCTGAGGCCCGGTTTCTCAGACAGGGCTTAGATTAAGCCGTTACTCAACATAAATTCAGTTAGGCAGCTTTTATAAACATGTTTTAGAAAAAAAAAAAACATTACCAGTGTGCATCTTGAGGCAAAACAGTTGCTTTCAGTTAAAACAGCTCAAACATGCATTTTAGTCTGGGATTAGATTCTGGGACTAGTTCTACCACTAGCCTATATGATATATTTTTTGGTTCTAAGATGGAAATTAACAATTATGAGCTTTTTTTTATAGACTAGTGAAAAGACATCCAAACAATATGGTGTTTATTTCATTACACTTTATGTATTTGATTATGTAGATATTAATTACAGTACACATCTTTAAAGGCTGTTTTCTCAAAATGAGTTTTTTCCTCATGCACTGAGCCAGAGAATATCGACACTTCAGTATCATTTACACCCAAACTTTCCCATTTAATTCTGAAGGATTTTACAGAAGAGTCTGTTCATTTTTTTTATCATTATTGTCTGATTTATGTTACATTTTATTTACTGATATTTTATTTTTTAGTGGAGCTGTTGACTGAGTTTTCTGATTTATGGAGTGATAAAAAGTGATGTCAAAAATACATTGTCAACTAAATGAAATCCTGATCCTGGCTGTATCCTATGTTCAGGAAATATATGCAAAATGTATGCACATTTAATTAAAGAATGTCTCATTTGGACATTTAAACATAACATTTCAGAAAAGGTGCAATATACTTTGTCTTAATGTACTGCTATTAATCAGCTTTGTAGGTATGGTAACACTTCCTCCTAGTCACATGTCGTGTCTTGCCTTGCATAAAAAAGGGACGTGAAGTTAAGTGTAGACAGGTTTTGAACTTTACAGCCAGATGTTTAAACACTAAGCCATACCGTCCCATTTGTGGTCTTTCAGCAGGACTCACTCACTTTCTCCCGGTGGTGTCCACTGTCTGTATGAAGAAGAACCGAGCAGGAAGGAAAATGTTCGTCTCCAGACCAGGACCCCAGATCAAAGTTTTGCTCGCGCTGGGCGCCGCCGCTGCCTTTGATCTCCGCGTCATGATTACGATGCAAAGCATCAAGAACAGCAAAAGTTTTCTCAACATGTTCATGGCGCGTGAGAGCACTTTCAGTAGTGGATGCTTTCATTTATCATCACCTCATCTGAATGACAACGCTCTTAAGGTCATAATAAAACACTGCTTAAATACACTATTTGATACATTTCACCACATACTCACATTCACCGGAATACCAGCGATTCGATGAGCAAACTAGCCCACAGACACCCTCGTGAGAAAATCTCTGCAAAAGACCCGATGCGCTCATGTGATTGGTCGTTCGCACCTTGTGTGCGCCGATGACGCAACTTACTGGAAGCTGATTGGCTGTGTAATAGGAAGAGGAAAGACGCTTGCGATTTTGTCGGCGCTGCTTCTACAGCTATTCATTTTTGTAGGATATCAGATCCGTTACCGATCTTATTGCACGTGCAAAATAGCCACGGTATTGTTACTAGGCTATTGCAAATCTGTGGTAAATGAGCATTAGTCATCACTGTCATAAATAAGTAATATTTTTATTTGATTTACCATGGTTTTATTATTAAGATAGAGAGATGATAGATGGATGGATAGCAAGACAGAAAGCCGGCGGAGACAGTTTGATGCTTTGGGCAATGTTCTGCAAGGAAACCATGTGTCCTGGACGTCCATGTGGAAGTTACTTTGACATGTACCACTTAACTAAGCATTGTTGCAGACCATGTACCCTTTCATGGAAATGTATTCCCTGGTGGCTGCGGCCTCTTTCAGCAGGATAATGTCCCCTGCCATAAGGCAAATGGGTTTAGGAATGGTTTGAGGAGAACGAGTTTGAGGCCTCCAAATTCCCCAGATCTCAATCCAATCGAGCAGGACTTAAAGGATCTGCTGCTAACATGTTGGTGCCAGACACCACAGGACCTTTAGAGGTCTAGTGGAGCATGTCTCGACGGGTCAAGGATGTTCTGGCAGCAAAAGGGGGACCAACACAATATTAGGAAGGTGGTCATAATGATCAGTATATGTATTTTGCATTTACAAAATATGAGCACAGAATACACATGTATGCTTTTTTGGCACTGCAGACTTTTTCTTGGTTGACAACTTAACCCATAACTATATTACAGAAACAAAACAGTCCTGTGATGTTGTGTACATCAATAAATGTTTATTTCATTTTGATTTGCATCAACATATTTTTCCATTTTATTTTCAATAACCTCTATTACACTACTAGAATATCGATAAGAACGAAAGGTGGCATTATCCATTTAAACAAGACCGACGTTGCTGCCTTCTCTGAAGGTATCAGAGGACCAGGTGTTGGGGTGGAGGAAACTACAGTTAGACCTACAGAACTTCAGTCAGAATATCAGACACGGTACCATCTTTAAACAGGTACGACATTCACAGAGGAATATCCAAATCACAGAATTCAGTTCAATGACCATGTCGCTCTCCTCCAGGTTGAACTGTACATTTTCATATAAAAACTGAGAACATACAAACAAAACACCCTGTCTGTGAGAGTCAGTTTTTACCTATTTTGACACTGAAGAGAAGTCATTAGAGCATCAGTTGAAACAAATATAATGGTGAACATGAGATAAGACCAACAGGTTTCTTCAGCAGAGTTTCTTCACCATCTTTACATGGTTTTGGCATCTTAGAGTCTTAAGTGTCTTCTCGAGTCCAAATCTCCACACATGCAATGTCTCCCTTCTTCAATCGTGAGCTATTATTTTAACATAAAGGCATAAAGAAAAAGGTAATATTGCGTAAGAGCCCAAGTTTGACTTAGGGTTGACGATGTGTATTCTCATGAGCCTTGAGTTTGTATTGCAATGCACAACATTTACGTTACTGAGTAGCAGCTTGTATATACAAAGCCAAATGGGCAGAGGCATGGACTACGGAAGATATGCTGAGATTGTTACAGTAAAGCACTAGGAGGTCAGAGGTCATCAGAGGACAATCATAGAAACACAACATGAGTCTCAAATACGATTCTGGAAGATTTAGCTTACACGTAACACTATAATTCACGACTCGCTCAGTTTGATCTTTCCAGACACATATTCAAAAAACATAGTAGCGCCCACTGATCAGTCTAAACACCATTTCAACAGTCGAGTGACAACCAGAAGACACAAGCGAACAATCGTCTGACACTACAGTAGTAAGGTAGAAAACATTGTTTCGACGTTATATTGAAGGAAAAAAAAGAAAATGAACAAAAGTTGTCCCTTGTACTGGAATGTGAAGGAAATCTCTCCACGATGCATTCAGACTTTGGCAGAGAAAATGGAAGTCATTCACTCGTTTTCCTCAGCGAGGTAAAAAAATAAAAACAACGCACAATTTGTGTTAAACGTGCCCCCAGGCAACCGAAAAGACTAGAAACGAAATAACAGGCCAGCTGAAATTGATCTTTTAAAGTAAACCAAACATCAAGACGAATTAGAAAACAAATCAAACCTTACTTATACTTTCACAGACACGCATGAAGAGCCAACGCTTCTGTCTGAGTTTGGCTGGCTTGTATTGTCTACATGTTAGAGCCCAGAATATCAACCACAGACAAATTAATTCATCGCTAGTTTACAGTTAAAGATACTTCACCCATCTAGAATATGGCACGTTAAGTATTACATATGAGAAACACGCTCGAAAAGGACCTCACAGACACACTCGTCACGTGGCGCCAAATACATTTTACTACTCACACTTCTAAAACCATGTCACGTCATACGTCTCTAGGAGAGGGTGAAGTACCTTTTGGAGACGGATTAAAAAGTTGTTTGTGGTGCTTTTTGTGAGCTAGCAGCAAAGAAAACGGAAAAAGTTTGCGTTTGTGACTAAACGTCGTGGGTGTGGCCAACGGAGTCGCTGTCGGCCTGGTTTGCAGTACGAGTGGTTAAATTGGTGTCGTATATGACGAGACAGCGTGGTAAAGGTTCTGAAAATATACATCGCTGAAAGAAACAGTATGGCGTCATCAAAAAAACTAAATATTTTGGCCTTATAGCAATGCAGGTATACATTTTTTGTTTATATATATTTGTTTGCTATTTTAAAAAATATAAAGTTTTTTGTCATAGTTTATATTATTGGCTTAGGTTATTTAATAAAAGTTTGTTAATCTTTTATTTCCCTTTTGTTTTAAAGTAACATGCTGCTTTTTACTATGGCAGTTTTACGTTTTTATAGGTCATCCATTTTGTTTCATGCACTCTTGTTGATTTCGTAACTTTCCGAGTATCTACACGGCGTGAGGCAATTTGCTTCTTGTGAGTGAGGAGCTCCTGATCAACCCCTGTACATAAATGGAGATGACGTCTGATTTACAATGCGAGTATGGAACCCCGCTTACTCATAAACGGTGATTTTTACAAGTCCATCGTTTCATAATCTGGCCTTCGCCTTTTTAACAGAGTAAGACAATCCTGTACACAGACAGAAGAGAAGCTGAACAGCCCTTAAGTCTCTCTCGGTCCATCCTTCTCGCTCGCTCTCTCTCTTTTAAAGAGTGAAAGTCCAAGTACCAGAGTAGTACATGAGAGTGCGCCCTCCTCGAGGACCCTCTAAAACTGATACCACTTCTTGTCTTTGCATTTCAGCATCAGCTGTGGAGGGCAAAAGTGAGAACAACGAGTTTGAATAAGCACTTTAAGATTTATTTGTATTTATATTTCTGTTTTCTCATTCTCTCACTCTCCTACATACCTCATGAGCGTGTTTAGAGAAGGTTTCGGCACTGGTCATCATGAGAGCGGTCCGCTCCTCCAGTTCCCCGAGCCTCTGTCCTCTCTCGTCCAGGGCAATGCGAGCTCGGGCCAGTTCCCCCACCACCCCGCCTGCTGCCGCCTTCATGCCTTCCATTCCACCCTGTCCTGGGATGTGCTGTGCCAGGCTGCGGGACCCCTTACCCGCCGCTGCCTCGCCAACTACAGTACAAGAAGGGAAAAAGGCAGTTACTAAAACTTAATCTACACTCTTTAAGATAAAGGTTTTTATTAGCATTTAACTTATGAGCACAATCTGATTAGCTTCCCCATTCACATTCTCAATGGAATATGTCCAAGGAACATTGCTCAAAAACGTAACCGTCCACTGGTTAGTCTGGTATGGCTGGTATGCCGTCCCATTGCAGAGTCACATGATTTTTTTTAATGGGCATACAGAAATTTATTCGGTAAATGTGTTTCCACCCTGGTTCATCTGCATGTTTTCTTATTGGATAAAAACATGTATCCAACTCAAACGAGCGAATACGTTTTTTTTATTTTTTTATACCCATTTTCAGAATTTTTATGCACATTTTGCCATATCCATCCAGCAGTTTTTGATGCGATATCCAAACAGGTGGATGGAAACAAAGCTATTGATGGTTCCATGAAGAAACTTTAAAACCCATGAAACCTTTCCACCGCACAAAAGGTTTATAGTGGAAAAAGGATTGTAAATTAAAAAATATGCCAACTAACTGAAATAAGTATAATCTGACATACTAAAATTATTAAAACTAAAACCTAAATAAAAATAAAATGATTTAATAAAATGTATAATAATAATATAATCACACACACACACACACACACACACACACACACACACACACACACACACAGAGGAGTGATAAATAATTCTACTCACATAGCTCCTCTCGATCGAAGGTTTGGGCGTTGCCGCCAAAAAAGCCCTTGAGAAAGCCACGGTTCTGAGCCTCAGGGGTCTCGATGGGTGTAAAGAGCTCCCCTAACATCTCCTGCAATTAATGAAGAATCAAAGTGTTAAATAGAGAAAAATCATATCAAATACTGCATCAAAAGCGATGGCAGCACAGTCCGTTCAAAAACCCACCAGCAGATGTCAGTATGGTTATACATTTCAAACTGGAAAAATGTAAAGTTTTGACAAGACATTTGACAGAGACACTTTTAAAGAAACGGAGGCCACATTTGAAATGGAATACTATTATGCATAGAGCACACTGAGCAGTATACACTTAATATACTTACAACTACATAAACTTAAAAATAAAAATAATTAAGTGAAACATGCTCTACATAATAAACAATTCAAACAATAGAATGTTTGAATTTAATTGAATATGGGCTAAAAAAATTAATAAAAAATATCATATAAATCAGTTCCAGTTTATTTGTCAAAATGGAATTAAATGGTCACTTGCATTGCACTGTGGCATAACTACACTTAATGTAAAAAAAGAAAAAAAGAAAAGAGGGTCAGTAAGATACTTTATTTTTCCACTGAACTATTAAGCAGCACAAGTTTTCGTCATGGATAATCATAAGAAATGTTTTTGAGCAGCAAATCAGCATATAGAATGATTTCTGGAGGATCATGTGACACTGGAGACTGAAGTAATGACCCTGAAAATTCAGCTATGCCATCACAAAAATAAAATATATTAAAACAGTAAACAGTTAATAAGAATTTTAATGATACAGATTTTACTGTATGGCGAGCATAAACAAGCTCTTTCAAAAACATAAAAAAAAAAAACTTTTTAATAGTAGTGTATATTGCAGGTCGGACATTCTAAGCAGAAAATTAGCATACTGTGCACATGGTTCATACCGCATACTGAAAAAATAGAATGAATACTATGGCATAATGCTATTTCCATCCTAACCAGACAGACAGGGAACGACAGAGGGAGAGAAAGGACAGAATGACAACCTGTTTGGCAGAAATTACAGCCGAGATGCAGCAGGGCTCAGCTCAGCAGAGCTCAAAGCATCCATGACAAGCATGACATTTCACTTCAATAACCACCATCAGCATGCACACACACACACACACACACACACACACACACACACCTGTAGGTTGTCACACATCTCCTGGCTGTAAGTGATTCTCTGTATCTCTGTGGGGGAGCACAGATACAGCGCCTGCCCTCCGTTGGTGAAGCAGAATGTTCTGGCAATGCGCATGTCCGTTAGCGGCAGGTAGTTGACATCTAGCAGAGGCCGTAAACTGGGAAGGCTGCAAAACATACAAGCATATAAGACAACAGGCTTGGAAACTGCATTCCAATATCCTTTGTATTGGAAATGACAGTGAAAACACTCTAATTTATAGTGAGGAATGAAGAAATTCATGCCTAAAATATCACTGCACTGAAAGCAGGATTTAATATGAAGCCAACAAAAGCACATCGCAGCTGTTCCAGCTTGAGATTTAGAGTTTATTGAAGGACTGAGCTGGTTTCTGTAAACTGGATTAAAATAAAAATCAATACCAAAATGTTTTGAGCTGGCATTAAAGGGATGTTGCAAGCTAAATATAAGTTAAGCTCTATTGACAGAACCTGTCAAATTCTGTGGATTAGCACAGATATTTTTACTCAAATCTCAGTTCGTAAAAACAAAAAATCATTGTTTTTACTGTAAAGCACGTACAATAGAATGTCTAAAGCCGCGTTTCCACCGCGGGAACTTTCCCCAGGAACTAGGTACTTTGGGGTGGTACTCAGGCAGGAACCTAAATAAAGTTCTGGGTAAAAATGACTCTCAAAACAGCCCTTTTTGCGAGGTAGTACTTTTTTAAAGTTCAGAAACTTTCGGGGGTAGGACTTGGGCGTTGAACATGCTGATTGGTTGAGTCCATGCAGCATTTTATTTAAACCTAAAAGTCAGTTGCGATACGTGCAGTAAGAGTTGTTTGATATTCGAATCAACAATGGAGTTTAAAAAATACGACGATGGACCGATGACGAGGTTCAGGCTTTATTAAGCTTATCTGCGGAGGACAAAATCCAGTGGGCTCTGGAAAGTCACGTGCAGTCCTATGACATCAGACTAATGTTCATGGTACTTAAGACCGCGATCGAAGTACAGACAGCAACAGGTCTGGAGGAAAAAGAGTTCTTGGGACAAATTGTTCAGAGTAATTTTGGTGGAAACGGGACTTAAGGTGTTTTGTAGGGTTTAAAAACTCATATTTCTAGCTAATGCACTTATATTAATTATTTATATTTGACAGGTTATGTACAGAAATACAATCACTGTAATCTCTGTGGTTATATTTTTAGATGTAAACAGACCCTGTTACAGGTTTTAAGGGGTGAAAAAAATGATGATAATAATACTAATTCTGTACTTTTTAAAAATATATAATAATGTATTGTTTATTTTCTAAACCCTTTTTTTATTAATAATTATATATTTTTTTAATTTCCCCCTTAGCAAAAGAGCTTAATATCAATTTAGTTTTAATAATTTCCTAATTACCATTGACAGACATATTTAATTATTTCTGTTTCAGTGTCCCAAATTTTATTCAGACACCTTCAAAATGTTCCCACATTACCAGTTTATTCACTATAGTTTAGGAAATGGTAATAAAATATGACAAGAACTCAAGAGTTAAACTGTGTCAGAACAAATTCATCTTGATAATGTCAAATAACTTTGATAGAAATGTATGTAATAGATTACAATCAACCAATCAGCAGTTAAATTTAAAAACACAATTAGATAATACCAATTTAGGTCAACCAATGACCAAGCAATGCTTCATTTTGTTCAGTCTGTGGTGTAATTTTACTGGTAACTTAGTCCACTGTATGAAGAATTTTTGGGTATAATATCACAGTTTACACCCAAAACTGTGATTTTCTTGTGTGATTATTTTGTTTATTTTGCTATCATAAACAAATTACATTAATGAACTATAGTCTCCTGCAACCACTAGTAAAAATTATATCTGGTGTCTGAATCATTTTTGGTTTGACTGTATAATCACCATTTAAAATATTAGCATTTTGCTTGAGGGACTAGAACCAGCAACCTTCTGGTTATCAGCCCTGAACTCTATACCAGCCACACCACAATTTCCAAAATTGAGGCAAAAAAAAAGTTAAAGCAAACCTCAAAGTCATGATGTGTCCATTGGCGCAGAAGCAGGCCAGACAAACGCTGTTACAAACCGACACCACGTCGGCCCGCAGCACGAAGGATGACTCTGTGATGTTATGTACATATAAACAGGCCTGGGAGGGCATGAAGAAGACCTTTGCCTGCCTCTCCGAACACACCACAGCTAAGTGACCATCTCCAATGGCCTCTTGAGAAGATGAGGGTGAGAAGTTAACCAGCTTCCGCTTGCGGGGTCGATCTGGGTCGTCTGGGGCTTGTTGGTCCCGCCACACCTCGTACGGATTGTGGATAAGAGCGCCCCCACAGTCCAGGAAAGCAAACCGCAGAATGGAGCCTTTCAGCATTAACACTGTGGCTGAGATGGAAGAGAACAAAAACATGACAATATATTACATTAGTACCTGGCCACTTTTTTACTGGTGTTGGTTCCGAAAGCGTTTTTTCCACACAGCACGGCATCATGCAGTTTTTACTGAAAATTCCACTGTTAAACATGATTATTAAAAAAAATATGTAATGCAATCAGATGGCTTTAACAAAAAACACCGTGATTAACAACCTCAGAGCTCACAACATGTTTGTCTTTAAAGGTTTATAATTTATAGTCAAAATCTATTTCCCTAAGGAGAAAATTAACAGAGTCTTTACTTTTGGAACCCGGCAGTATAGGAATGCTGCACTCAGGGGCATTCAAGAATCAGAGAAAGAAGAAATGAAAAGATACCAGTGGGGGCCACAGTAACGGGGTCTTCCTGACGTTCCTGCTCGTCCGTAGGGATGGACATTGGGATGATAAGCACCAGGCCCAGACTTGTGCCTACCCACAGGCATGGCGTGGGCAGGGTATCTGATTTACGCCCGTACGACTCCATAAACTGCAGGGTGGTTACGGCCTCTTTAGTCTCCCTGTCTATGCTGGAAACGCTAGAGCTCCGGGAACGGCTGAACGAGTTTTCTCGACTCTCTGAGAAAGAGTGGAGAAGGGGGGAGAGACAGAGAGGGTAGGGGAGAAGAGAAATGTCAGGAAAGATAGAAGACAGACAGATGGATATGTGAAAATGATCAAGAATAGCAGAGAATCAAAAGATAAAAGAAAAAGGGAAAGATAGAGAGAATCCTTATGCTGTTAAAAAGAGGAATGAGTGAAAGTGGAGTCACTCCATATGTGCGTACACATTTACATTTAATCCACATCAACTATATATCAAGTTATAAAGTGATACAGATATACAGTTGCAAACACATAATTTTCTTGTTTTTAAGATTTGTTATTGAGGAGGTACAACAAAAAATTATGTACATACAGGACAGTGTGGCACATACATATTTATCGAGTGAACACATTCTAAAATGTTCTTGTTCACATGATCAGACATGTCTCAGATTTAATTTACATACACAGATAACTCACAGCAATCCTTTTGATCCTTTTGACCTTGAATTACTTCCAAATTCTTATCCACTGCATATTCATATTACCAGGCACACACATACAAAATGTTTCTGGAGTTACACTTCATTCAAATATTTAAACTCGAATTATCTTAAACTGATTTTTATTGCAGTACAATGTATATTAGGGAAATATACGATTGGTTGTGGTAATATAATATATCGTCGTTGTTATCATATCTTATGTGACATTCACTATCTTGACTTGATATATTGTCATGCATTACAATAAAACAGAAAATCTTATATTATAATTTGTCTGGTGTATTAAATTGAGAATCTTGTTTATCCTGCATAAAAAATGAATAAAAATAAACTATATTGTGTTTGCATAACAAACGCATAGGGAGAAAATGCTGACAGATATTTGTCAATGTCAGATCATGGGTTTTTGAGTGTAGTGATGGAAGAAAAGTCATTTGTGAACATGTTTGTAAGCTATATAATAAATAGCAAAAGACTGTGGTATAAGGTATAAATTACAACATTCAACGTAACATTTATCATCTATCACAATGGCCTCTAAAACACAATATTACTCGATTTCTAAACTTCTGCTCCTGGGATATTCTTAAGAAATGGTGTTGTTTATGTGCTACATGTGTGCTGACTTACAAATATATGAGTAAACTAACATGGTACTGAATATTATAAGATTAATTTCTTAAACATGTAATGGAAATAAATAAATGAATGTTTGGGCGATTCTTTCAACAGAATGTTCCTTATTGTTATGTTACATATACAAGTATACCAGCCTAATATATATAGTGATTGTGATTTTAACAAAGCACATGAAATCTGACTATACATAATGTGGTGTGATGCAATGATGTTTGCTAGCTAAGACCACTATTAAAGATCTTTGCATTTAGACTCACCACATTCAGCCTCAAAAAATCTTTAATGTTTGGCAAAAAGTTGGTAACAGTAAATAGCCACATATTTAGCATTTGAATTAATAGAATAAGGAATTATTGTCTGCCACTGTTTTTTGAGAATATCCCTCCTATGTTTCGGTGATGGACCTCTTTCTCCCTTTTGTCTGACACATGTCTATAAAGCATCATGGTCATGATAGCACACCTTACTGTTCTGTGCACACTAAATGTCCATCATACAAAGTCATTTAAAAATGACCTCACAACATTCACCACTACATTGATGACAACCTTAATGATCGATAATACTGACACGTCTGCAGAATCATAAGAGCTCCTTAGACAATGACATACAGAGACAATTTCCCTGATACAGGTTAAACCTCGCCTTGGACTGGACTGCACGGTTAACTGTTTGTCACACATGGTCCAGGACTAGATTTAATCTGTGTCTAGGAGATGTCACAGTGCGTGGAATGGACAGACGACTAAAAGCCGGCAACACTGCAGTGCGAATCACAAAGCGGACATCTTTAAAATGTTCAGCTGCTAGCAGCTACGGTGCAAATCCAAACCTGAAGATGAAGAGCAAGGTGAACATCACTGAACGTGACGAAAGAGGGGTTCTGACCAAGCGACTATATGTGCCACAGGACGGGACGGAGTAAGACGGGACGCTACAGGGTGAGAGGTCCTTGTGACACTCATAAAGCCCCTCCTTACCTCTCTCGCTCCAGTTGTAGGTGGTGATGTGATGCTCATCGTGAGAGTACATACTGACTCCGTGTAACTGCTGCAGCATGGCTCGTCGGGACGAATAACCTATCCATCGAACGCACATATGCACAACACCCCAAAGGCCACAATCACACACACGTAAATACAACGATACATAACATACAAAGTTACACGTACAGACAAACAAATGTAAGACGTATACCAAAAAAACGAAGACACGACCAGAACATTACATCGTACAGAGAGTGACAGAGAAGGAGAGAAAGAGGAAGAGAAAACCGATAAACCAATATGCAAGAAAGAAAGACAGAAAGAACGAAAGAAAGAAAGTAAAGAAAGTCGATTTTTTTTTTTTGGGATACCTGCCTACAACGCTATAGTAGATTCAACAAAAAACAACCCGAAAAAGCTTCAGCCGAGAAATCCTTTGGTCTTTGGCTGTTCTGTGAGTTTTTTAAAAGCTTTGCTTAAATGTGTCATACGAATAAATAGTGCTCAGAAATGGCTGCTGAGATAGTATTCTCATTTGAAATGAGTAGAGGCTTGAACCCGGAAACAGTATTCCTTACATCATGATTTATCAAGCGGATAGCAAATAGTATGAGGTGTATTAATACTTTTATGGAGATTTGTTGATAATGATTTATGTTCACTGTACGCTTTTGCAAAAAGCAGCATGAACATTCTTTAGAATATCTTCTTTTATGGTTTGGAATGACATGAGGGTATTTTTTGACAGTGTGAACTATCCCCTTAACACAGACCAAGACTAGACACTGATGCCACACAGCATTCATTTCCCAAACAATATAACACAAAGCCACAAATCCAACCGCACACTCTCACACAGTGCAAAATGGTCACAAACCAAATCACATATACGTTTTTTGGGAAGACATGCAAATTGACCTTCTCTACTGACAGCACCTGTATCTGCGGGGACTGTGAACATAATTAGTTGTATCCATCCTGTTAGCCTGTTAGTGTGAATATTTCATGATAGAGACGGGTGAGAAAAAAGATCTGCTCGCTAGCTCTCTCTCTCTGGGACTCTTTTTCTGAGGTCACTGACTGTCAATCACTGCAGGGGAGCCAAATGACACACCTATTAGAAACACCATGCCCTCTTTCTGTGGGACAGGCAAAAGTTTCTGTGGATTTTCTTTTTTTTTGGTTGATACTGCTGTGATTGTCTTTTTCTGTTCCTCTCTGTTTTTGGTTTGTTTATATATGCATAAATGTTGCACACAATTGAATTTCTAACAGGAACGCAAACGAGGCTGTGAGGGATAGAAGTACAGTGTGGGATATGAGTCAAAGAGTCACTGGGATAACTAAAAACCACATATTTATTGTGATAAATTTGTGATACATTTCTGTAAATGTCAAAATTTTATTCTAACATTTTGCTTACATCAAGTGTGTCTTTCCAACCTTAATGTCTGTTTATGAGACTACGTATCCCAGCTTCCCGCAGCTCTCTCTTCCTGTAGCATGTCTCATTAGCGCCGGCCTGGCTCTCCTTGCTGCTAATTGACCTTTAATTATCCCAGCGACCCCACTGCGGCACCACATGCCTGTTACCGCAGCGATAGGGACGCACGCCACGCGTTGAGACCAAAGAAGCGGTAGGTAGTCCTCTAACGGACAATAACACTTTTCCAAGTGGGAAGAAAAAAATTAACAGTGTCTAGAACTGAACGGACGTGGATTCATTTGAATTTCACGACATTATTCAATTAAAAAAATTCAAGCAGAGTCTGTGCTGAAGGTTTCAGAGCTGAATATTGCACTTGCGAAACTGTCAGAATGTCCAGGTGGAAATGAAAGAGAGAAAAAAAAGGTGATGGGAAGGCGTTTTGACTAGCTTGTGGGCAATCACATATTTTTTTCTCAAAAATGAAATCAAATATAGATTATTAGGTTATAAAGGCAATAAAGGTGCACAGCACGTCTTTCTGGGAAAGATCCAGACACTATGAAAACCTCATGAACCCTGTGACACTATTTGTACGCTGCCGTTCCGACTTGGGCTGGTTGTCCTGGTTGGCGTCCTTCATGTAAACAGGATTATGGACACAGATGACGGCACAGGAGGAGACGCTGTCTATCGCTGTGATTGGATTAGAGAATGACAGGAAGTCGGTGCCCAATGAGGATATGATCTAAGTGATGCGTTACCGCTGTAGGCCTACAGATCACGCTAATATGAACAAGACATCTGCTATAGGGACATATATGACTGACAAGGACAAAGAATTGACATGAGATAAAGACACACAAAAGTCAAGTTCGGCTGTGTGTAAGCCCATGATAACAGTTAAAGGGATAGACCACCTAAAAATAAAAAGTCATACAGGTTTCCCAGCAAGCAATTCTGTATTTAAAATATGTCTAATAGCCGTCCAAACACAGCCCTGACATCTAGACTAAAACAAGGCCAAATCTGGGCTGTCAGTGAAAATTTAATAGATGTCTAACCATAGCCCAAGAACAGACTAGTGAAACCAAGCACCTTTTAATGACTGTTGACTTTGCTTACATGACGAGATATCATAAATAATTGCAAGTTATTTTGACAAAAACAACATGTAACCAAATTCAAGGTTATTTTGGCTAGAAGTGGGTTACTCATAGCCCGACTTTATCGAGTATATAGTTAATCAGGACGGTGACATGACTACTATAACTTGCTGGGTTGGAATGTGGGCGAATAAATAACAAAGTTTTCACTTTTGAGTGAACTATTCCTTGAAAGGAGTCATAGTTCTCAATCTTTTTCTCTCTCTCTCTCTCTCTCTCTCTCTCTCTCTCTCTCTCTCTCTCACACACACACACACGTCGGGTTTTCATATCTTATTGGGGGCTTTCCACAGACATAATGATTTTATTACAAGGTACAAACTGTATAATTTATCCCCTAATCGTAGAAGAAGAAGAAAGAAGAAGTAAAAGAAGAAATTAGTAGTAAGAAGAAAGAAGAAAACTTTAGATTTTCAAAAAATGGGAATACCTGAACCACACACACATGCACACACGCACGCACGCAGGTTCAAGTATATGCAGGTGATATGAAAAAATGGACCTCACGATAGAGTAATAATAAAAAAATGTATCCTGAGTTCCACCCTGAAGGATATGCATAACAGCAAGAGATAAACTCATTGAGAAAGAGATACATTTGTTTTTTTTTCATGATATGGTAAAGCAGGGCTCTTGTAACACACTCACACACTCAACATTTAAACATGGCACTGATATTCACAAACATTTAGACATATATTCTGATTATGTGTTTTCTAGAAATGTGTCATGTAGCAACGCTGTAGTGTTCGTTGAATAGTCTATGCATCCCATTCTGAAAAATTCCCCTCTTGTGATCTCGAAGAAAACAGACGCAACATTTCATTTCACGCTAAGAAAGATGGTCGAAGAAAAAGAAGGCCACAACCATCGTTTTGTAAACTCAAACCTAAGCTTGCACAAAGACTGCCTTTTAATTTATTGAATTCACATCACCAACCCACCTGTCAAATGACTGTGTGTAGAGGTGGTAATTAAAAGCATTAAAAATAAAAAGTATAATTAGGCTCACAGCAGTGTCTTCCTTAGCCTCCATGTTTGAAGCACAAATACGGTCTTCAAACATAAAAGGGACAGAAAATCCCCAAAGCTTGAAAAGCAGTCGTTTCTGTGAGTCACACTTTGAAAGGTTTGTGCCATTTCCTTCTTCTGTTTTTTGTTTTACTTTTAAAATTACTTTTTGAAGGCCGATTAATAAAATAATACACTTATTTCATCAACATTCATCCAATTCATCCTAATATTTACTTTAATCAGGATAAATGGGAATTAAATTGAAGTGAAGTTTATAACACAAACCTATTATGAGATCACAAAAACTTTTTACCAAAATATTGGCAAAAATGCAGAATGGTAATTGGAGCGTACACTCTCAGAAAAAAAGGTACAAAAGCTGTTACTGGGACGGTAACCTTCAAAAAGGTTCTAATATGTACCATTGAGGTACTAATATATACACTTTTGGAACCAATATGTACCTTTGAGGGACTAATATGCACTATTTAGGTACAAAGGCGTACCTTTTTACCGTCCCAGTGACAGCTTTTGTACCTTTTTTTCTGAGAGTGTAAGAAATTCTGCTACCCCCTTTTCCACCAAGGTGCTAGTGTCAGAGCCCAGTCTTGTCCCATTTTGATACAAATAACTTGCCACAAATTGTCATTTCAAACATATATGACTCTGTTCTTTCCCTGAAACACAAAGGAGATGTTAGGTAGAATTACAGCCGCAGTCATGATTCACTTTTATTGTATTTAACAAAGATGCAATAAAAGTGAATGGTGGCTGAATGGACTGCCAGTTTTAACGATTCTGCCTATCATTCCCTTTTAAGTTCCACAGAACAAAGTCAAATGGGTTTGGAACAACATGAGTGTAAGTAAATGACTGAATTTTAATTGTTGAGGGTACAATCCCTTTAAGGCTCTAAAATGTGACTCGGTGCTGACAGAGGTCTTCAGATCCCACTCAGTGTAAAAGGGGTATGCCTCCTATGTGGCATGATACGGCTTTAGTAATCACCAATCTCTCCAAAAGAGTGGAAAACAAAACAATGAACCCAAAGAAAAGGCATTGAAATCAGAGCGTCAGAAAAAACAGCAATAAAATCCCATACACTCCTTGTATCCCTTGATGAGTGTTAAACATGCAGAAGAGGGATAGGGCAGTGGAGGAATATGGGGATAATGGGTAAATGGATTAAAGGGATAAAGGAGCTGGAGAACAAGCACACACCTTCGGTGAGGGAGGACACAGGCAAAGAGACCTCCATGCATGCGGCGGACTGGGCCTTGCGGAAGGGCGGTCGGCCAGGTCCCCTGCGGGCAAGGCGTGGCCCTTCGGGGCCCCCCGGGACTTTGGCCCTCCCAGATGGACAGGGCTGGGAGGTGGGGCTAGTGCAATGTCCATTCACATGATCTGTAACAACGGGCATAGCATTAGCAAAAAACCCAACTGAGATTAGAAAGAGAAGAGTGTGTGTGTACGTGTGTGTGTGTGTGTGTGTGTGTGTGTGTGTGTGTGTGTGTGTGTGTGTGTGTGTGTGAGAGAGAGAGAGAGAGAGAGAGAGAGAGAGAGGGGTGAAGAGGGCAGAGGGATGAAAACAATGCAGCTGTGAAGGAAAGCAGTAAGAGCAAGCGTTCACATAATAGCAGCTTTAATCAGCCAAAAATAATTTTGATTTGAAAAGGAAAGTTAAAATTAAAAGGGAAAAAAGATGGGACAGGGGGAGAGGAAAAAAGGAAAAGAAAAAAGAAAAGAGAAGAAAAAAGGGAAAAAGGAAGGAAAATTAAAGGGAAATGGAAAGGGAAGCGAAATGAGTCAAAAGGAACAAATTAAAAGGGAAAAAGAGAAGGAAAGTTGCAGGTAATGGTTGTTCAAAAGGTAAGCATTCAGAGAGGCTTTCTCGTCCCTTCTCAGCTCAGACACTTGAAAGGATGAAGGTGAAGAACTTGATTTTACAGAAAAATAGAAGCTTCCATCTGCAGTCTGTTTGTGCAGGATGTTGAGGGAGGTCTGGTTGAGAATGCAGAAACAGACCCAGATCCAAACTCCCTGAATCTAAAATAGCACATTTATTCAGCAGCACCTCCAACACACCTGGATCAAAGTCTTACTTGCATCTACCTGAGGAGATACTGTATCCTGTAGCCAGAACCTCTCAGATGGAGGTACCTCTTTTTATGTGCACCACATACCCTGGAAACCTTTGACAGACTCCTGACTATTTTGACATTCTAGCTGTATATTTTCACTCTCCCTCCCTCTATTTTATAGCTATCAATCAATTTCATGCCAACGCAGCCATCCAAATCCAGACTGTCTGCTGTCATTTCATATCAGTGGGATTTCTACTCAGTCATATCGCGCTGTAGACTTGGCAACCAAAACTTTGACACTGACTCATGATGAAACAAAGCACTGTTAAGAACACCATCTGTAGTAAGTTTGTGAAACATAAATCATCATTTTAAAGACTACATTTGGTATGTTATGTTATTTTCTTTTTTTTTCACTTTTCTTTTCTTTTGTAAAGTATACACTTACGTTCAACATTTTGAGGTCAGTATGATAAAAAAAAAAATTGTATTCAGCAAGGACGAATTAATTGTAAAAAATGATGTTAAAATATAAATAATTTATAATGTTACACAATATTTCAATTTCAAATAAATGCAGTTTATACTCAAGAAATCTGTGGGGAAATATCACTGTTTCCACAAAAACATTAAGCAGCATAACTTTTTTACCACTGTAAATGTTTCATGAGCAGCAAATCAGCACATCAGAATGATTTCTAAAGGATCATGTGACACTGAAGACTGGAGTAATAATGCTGAAAATTCAGGTTTGCCATCATAGGAATAAATTACATTTTAAAATATATTCAAATAGAAAGCAGTTGTTTTGATTTAATTTCAATAAGAAAATAAATGCAGCTTTGGTAAGCATATACACAATAACAAAAATAATACCAACCCCAAAGTTATGAACAGTAGTGCATTTTCTATGCTATTTTGTAGCCATTTCTGTTAAGCCATAGACAGAAAATATCAACACGATCTCATGACAATGCGTATAAATAGTACGAGTGTGCAATCTCGTAGAATGTATACGCCAAAACTCATTTTGGTGTGCGATGGTACGCTGCTTTTGGAGTGCATATGATACGCACTTTATGGCGTGTATATGACACGCTTTGGGTAGGGTGAGGGTGGGGGTGGGGTGTTCGTACATATAATACGCCAGAAAGTGCGTATCATATGCACGCCAAAAACGGCGACTACACGCATGCCAAAATGAGTTTTGGCGTATACATTCTACGAGATTGCACACTCGTACTATTGATACGCATTTTCGTGAGATCGGGCTCGAAAAAATACAACTCATTAAGATCCATTTCTAAAATCCATTTCAATTATCTATCAATTCGCCTTCACACGGATTTTCCTGCCAGACTGATTAAAGTCTCTCTGTTTAAAGTCTCTCTATGTTCTCTGTTAAAGATCAGAGAACATCATCTTAGACTTCATGTGAGAGACAGGATGAGAAAGCCGAAAACATGGAGCCCAGTCACCAGACATCTTTACATCTGTTTTCCCTGGCCTGCACCAGGGTCAGTGTTACTAAATGGGCCAAGCCCAGGACAATGAACTAATCTGAGTTGAGAAAAAATATTGAGGAAGCCCCAGTGCATTCAAGGGGGACAGTTCTACAGCACACAACTACAGAAAGTGAATACCTATACCTGTAGACATACACACACACACACACACACACACACACACACACACACACACACACACACACACACACACACACACACACACACACACACACACACACACACACACACACACACACACACACACACACACACACACACACACACAAACTCTCTATCTCAGCCTCACACACATACATTACACTCACAAAACACTTATAAATTGGCTTTCTAACAAGTATAGATTTATTTTGCCCTTGTTCTGTTTTTATGACCTAAACCTTCAAGATATCTTCAAATTACAAAACGACCCAAGACTACTGCGCTTTCTAAATTTAACTATTTTTCAAGCACATCTAAACCTTCAAGGATTAGAAACAACTGTAATTATTCATGGCCCAGACGGTCTATTTTCCAATGTAATGCTGCAAAGCTTGACCTGTTGAAGGAACACTTTCATTATTACACATTAGGTCATGTTTGGCACAAGAAGGAAATTGTTCAGCCCTCAGAGAGAAGTGTGTTAGTCACAGCCTAGCATGAAACAAAAAGCCAGACAAGAGGGAAGAAGGAGGAAAAGAGAACAAGGATAGATACTCAGCGAAAGAGACAGAGTGAGACAATTCGGAGTGTATCCATAAAAGGCTGAGGAATGGTCCAAGTCACGATGACACAAGCTCGCTTGCAGAGAATGAGCTCATTACATTAGTGCATGTCGTTCAGAGTGGATGGTCCAATCACAAATGAGCAGGCTTTCATATAGTTAGAGAATGGTCCAATAGGGTTAGAGGGTTATGTTCTGAGGTATAGAATGACCCAATTACGATGGAGCAAGGCCGTTTAGACGTAAAGGATGAATCAGTCGCGAAAGAGCGAGATTTCAGAGTGATACCTTTCTCAACTTAAGAATGATTATGTTGAACAAA
Source organism: Gobiocypris rarus (assembly GCA_023029165.1). Taxonomy (NCBI): domain Eukaryota; kingdom Metazoa; phylum Chordata; class Actinopteri; order Cypriniformes; family Gobionidae; genus Gobiocypris; species Gobiocypris rarus. Next base: position 31,782,200 of record CM040910.1, read on the forward strand.
CCACCTTTGTAAACACTTGCAAAATGTACATTGAGAAGCGTATATTTTTAAAATATAAAGCCACACGCAGAAATGCAGAAATTGTGCGCCACTTCATGAATTCAAATGAGAAGAAAGTGAAAGGATAATAAAATGCATTAAAAATGAACTTTAAAATGCAAAGACGAGGGACTTCATCATGTCATTCCCAACAGGATGGAAACAGAGAAAGTTGATGAATCGAAGGCAAGAATAAAGAAAAAGAACTGCTCGCTTACGGCCTACCGTACCAAGATCAGTCTTAAGATCTGTGGGTAGACTTAACTTTCTGCCTGGTCCCTTGACTGAAACAAAACAAAATAGGACAGGAAGGAGCAATTAATCCATTTAAGAAACCAAAACAAAAGGCAAAAGATGCAGAGGTCAATAAAATAAAGAGATCAGCTCAAATTAAAACTGAAAAAAGAAAGGAAAAGCAAATCCTTTAGTGTAACACATGCAGGTGTGACGTGAGGCTTCATTCGACAGTCATGCCCGATCGCATACTGCCACCAGACAAACAGATTCATCTGTACTTGTCCTTACACAAGCAAACGCACGCATGCAGAACGCATCTAAGCACAAACGCATAAAACAATAAATCATGATCCAATTTTTTTTTTCTTTTTTTCATTTGATAGGGAAAAGATTTGTGAATTGAATGTAGAATCTATTGTACTGTATTGAACAGAAACCACAAAACCCACACAGAAACCATTACAGGATGTGCATGCACACAATCAAAAATAACAGACACAACATTTCTAAATAAGGTATAAAGAAATAAAGCAAGGTCAACATTTTGCAAGCATTTTGCACCGCAAAGGTTAGAGTGATTACTGAGCTGAATGTCAAGAACAATATATGGTAAGATTACTGCTGAAATGGGATTTAACAGAAGATTTTTAAATATATAGTGCTAATTCAACATCAATTTCCATTACTTTGCAGGCAAAGAAATTTAATAACCAGACATCTTATCACATATATATGATGCACTCCGTCCAGAACGCTAAAACACACTGAGCAGAATAATTTCCAAGATGATACTTTCCTCTTTAGTGTCATTTCAATTAAATGTTTTTAAAGTAGGGTGTGATTTTAGAATGTCATTTTCAGCATGGTGCTAATGCTTTTCCACTTATGGACTCCATGTAATGGTTTGATGAATGCAATTTGCTTTCCAATGTTGACCAAGGAGGTCTGTAATAATCTGGAGAGAGCTATCCATTAGCACACCCATTCATCTTGGCTGGAGCAAAGTCCCTGTTTCACACTTTTAAAGGTATGGTAGGCAATTTCAGAGAGGCAAGCTAGCTTTAAAAGCATAATATCCCATGCTCCCTTCAGAGCGCCTCCAAAGCCACGCTTCTTTCAAAGCACATAAACGCACATAGTGTCTACAAAGCGTCACAAGACAGCATTAAATTACCTCCTGCCTCAAAGCACATAACATAACTATAATAATGAATGTAAACAACTTACAAAGCTCTTACTTGTACCAGCTGACTGCTGCAGATTCATTTTGACATTGATAGTGACAAAGAAGCGCAAAAATCCGAGTCTGAGGACGTGAATAGCTCCGGGTACGTCACGGGTTGCCATGTCATAATTATGGTTTTGACATGGCACGAACCCTGAATAAGCTTATTGTTCACTGTAAAAGGCAACTGCTGTTAGTTTACGGCACCTGGGTCAAACCAAGAAAATTATATTATACCATTATATTTATTTGCGTTAGCTACCTAATATTCGTTCGTTCATTAAATATTATTCATGCGGCGAAAGTGAGTGATGTATGTGATGAAAAATATGTGATTTCGGGGTCTTCACAAAATTGTATATGTTTGCTTGCTTGCAAAGAGTTTAACACGTCATTTTGACATTTGTCATTTCCTACTAAAACAGGAAGCTGAATTGGGTCATATTAAAATACTTATTTTTTTAGGATTTGCTAAAAGTCACTAAATTTTCATTTCATTTATTTAATTTAATTGTAAAGCAGTGGATTAAACCTCAGATATCAGGAACACAAATAAATAAATATATATATATACATTTTTTAAATGGTTCTCCTTAACTAGAGCTTGATATATATATATATATATATATATATATATATATATATATATATATATATATATATAGTTAAGGAGAACCATTTAATACCATCATTTAGAACCATCATTTCATACTAAGAGATGGAGCAGCATCATTCTCTCTCTCCCTCTCTACTTCCAGGGATGTCGAGATGGATGAGATTTGAGCATTAGACAATGAGGAAATTGCTCCTGGAAATGGCCGTAATTAAAATTTCAGGATCAATAAACTGTGCCTTAGATGTGGAGTCCTTCCCATTACTCTTGACACTAATAAGATCGGTCTGAACTAGGGTTGGGTATCATTTGAATTGTAACGATTCCGATTCTGCTTATCGATTCCAATAAGGTTCCAAAAAAACTTAGATATAATCTAAAGCCTTTTGCAAACCACTTCATCAGTACAAATCAACAGGCTTAAAAACAAATAGCCTAACTAATACATATTTCAAGCATTATTAAAGCGAAGTTAACAGGATTTTATGTTTTAGGATTTTCAGGTAAAGAAACTGTTTATTAACATTATTATAGAGATGGCAGCAGGAACATTAGGATGCTGTCACGTGAGGAGCTGCACGGATTCAATATACCAACCCGATCTCACGGCAATTCGTACATATTTTACGAGGTGGCTAATTGCATTTAATTTGTACGACCACTGATTTAATTCATACGATTTTTTCTAAATCGTACATATTTGACGAGTTGGCAAATTCGTATGAATTCATACGAATGACCTACCTCAACCCCGGCCCTAAACCTACCCATCACTGGGGTTGCATGATGAGTGAGGTCGTACAAATTTGTACGAAATAGCCACCTCGTAAAATATGTACGAATTGGTCATGAGATAGCGTTGAGTATACTGTTACACATGCGTTTTCTTTGTCAACTTTGTCTGTTCGAGTTCAAAAAGACGCAGAAGAGAACGTATCAAGCATTATACACTATAAGAGGTGGCTTTCTGTGAGCATGTTTAGGATGTGTGTGTGAAGCGCAGAAAACTTTTTGCTTTAGTCTTTTTGCAATTGAATGGTTTCAAAATCACATTAAAATCACTTTGTTTCTGAATTCAGAATTGGAATCGATTTTCGATTCCCAACCCTAGTCTGAACACACGTGCAGATGTGTTGGACTACCTACATGTTGATATGACATAACTACATTAAAGCCATTTTGCAAGCTATATTATCTCTCTGTGTGTGTGTGTGTGTGTGTGTGTGTGTGTGTGGGCATGTTTTTGTGAAATATCAGGACACAAATGTGTATAATGACATGGGTATGACATAGGTATTACAAAAAGAGGGTGAAATATGAGGACGTTCCCCATGTCCTCACTTTTCAAATTGCTTATAAATCACACAGGATGAGGTTTTTTTCACAGAAAGTAAACTGCGCAGTCTCCTGTGATGGGTAGGTTTAGGGGCAGGGGCAGTGTAGGGGGATAGAAAATACGGTTTGTACGGTATAAAAACCATTACGCCTATGGAATGTCCCCACATTTCACAAAAACAAACGTGTGTGTGTGTGTGTACATATAAGCATCTCTGTCTGAATAAACCCATGTTGAACATCTTTGGTTATTGTTGTCCAGCAGCACAGCTACAATGGCAAACATAACAGCTGGAATCCATTGATTTCAACATCAGGCCTCAAGTGGCAACCCTGTTTTATGGTTTTGTTTTGTTTTTTCCACGGGCACAATTTCAGGAGTCGTTTAGCTGCTCGTTAGAACGTTCCGAACACCATGGCTTCAATCCCGTCTACTCCTCTATGAGCCTGACTCAGATGAATGGTAATTTGGGACTGTTTTTGGAATCATCACAAAAAATGTCTTCTGCTATCCTGCACTGCAATTTGCATGAATTACCGACTCCTTTGCTTTCAGCTCAGGTCATTTTCCACTAATTCATAGAGGCGGATATGCGTCAGGAGTAAAGATGCAGACTCCACAATGAATTCAAAGGATTTTCATTTCAGAAACATGCAATAGCATTTTCGAGCCTCAACGTTGTTTTTGCTTAAATAAAAGGGCTAATCTTGAGCGTTTTACTCTCTTATAAGTCTTTCATCAAAAATATATTTGTTTATTTCTGTCTGGCAAAAGAATGTGTTCCTAATTAAACACCATTATGGTGACCTTTTTTTAAAAATATTTTTAAAATGCGCCAACACATTCACATGCAGCACATTTTCAAAAGTAAACAAAAGCATTATTAGCACAGATGTAATCTTCATGCTTGTAGCCATTCTCTCTGCCATGCTCTCAAAGCTTTGCAGTCGGGCGCATTTGTGTAGTTTTCGCATCACATAAATCCATCAGTTCAGTAACTACACATGAAAAATCACAAAGCTGCTAATGCTAGTCATTCCAAAATTGCACCTAAAACATTGCACCAAAACAAACTAACTATACGTTTAAATTGTAGGCATTTGCTATGCCTTCTAAGACTTGGAAGAAAAAACTGACAATTTAACAATTACCTACATGCTACTAATCAATGATAAGTTAACCAGTGAATGAATTCAATTTCAAGATGGTATTGTAAATGTCTACAAACACATTAGCATGTGAGCGTTAGAAAAAATCTAGCATGTTTTCAATAACACACACAAACAAGCACAGACGGCCGGGCTGCTAAAGTCCAAAGAAAAGAGCCTGCTGAGGTCTAAATAAAGCCACAAAAATAAAAGCTTTAAGGCCATCTGAGCCCACCTGACCTCAACGATCAACGCTCTGTCTGGGCTAGTCACAATTTCACCCCTATCGTCAACACACACAACACATACTACTTAGTACCATGCCCCAATCACACACATGCCTACAATAGCCACATGTGAAGCACACTTACACATACTCGCATACACACACACACCTACACTCAGGAGCACAGAGCGTAGCACAGGGCACTATGAGCGTGAGGCTACTTCTACTGCAGCATGCAAACCCCAAAACAAACACCCACACACACGCAGATTCAGATGTTGAAGCGCATGAGCCACGGGCTTGTTGCGTGTGGGTGTTTTCAAGGGTCTGGACACATTCTTACCATTGTCCAACAGGTAAAAGACAGGACTGTAGTGGCAGGACCGGAGGTTGGACACAGGTTCCCCTGTGCCTCGAGGGTCATTATGGAGGGAAGGGGAGTAGGGTGCTGGAAATCAAAGATCACACAGTCACTGTCACATGCTAGGCTGAATCACAAATAGCCAAACAGCTTGTTATTATAAGTCATCGGGATGTATAATAAGAGGTTGCAGAGGGATGCTAAAACAGGAGAAAATCTCTCAAATCTCAAACCCCTTATGGATCCTCACCAAGGTCAACAATTCCTCTTTCTTTTTACAAAAAGGTAATGCTGAAAGCAGACAGTAATTTTCTAATGTCAAACATTTTATCAAGAGTACTTCACAAACTCCACACACTTTCCAAAATCTAACAGCAACAACAACAAAATGACAGATGCAAGAAAAGATTTGTGGATCCTTTATGATATTTATATTTCTGTATGAAAGGATTCCACAACGAATTAAATACCTCTACAATACTGTAGCTTCACATCAGTGACACAGTGGGGTTTAAGGCGTAAACAATTGTTTATATATGGGGGAACATATATATTACCCTGACGTGGTCATACTCTATTCTAGATAGAATATGAGTCTGATACCGCTCCATTGAGCTTTGATTATGGGGCGTGTTTCAACCTAACCAGGAAAGACCTCAATTGGATAGACCTACAACCAATCAGAGCAACGGAGCGACGCATTACGTTAGCTATCAAATGTCAACAGAACTCAACTGCACTGTGTTGTCAAGTCCGTGTTTTTCCCGCAGGTTGTTCTCCATGTCCGCGGTGTGGAGCGACCCCAATTATGTAATATATAGACCCAGGAATGCGAATTTCAGCAGGCAACCTTGCCAAAATAACACATTTGACCCCCCAAACGCCATTTTTTTCTGATCACATTTTTTTCAGATCACGTTCACCAAAACAATTTACTTTTATTAAAACTGGTATGTGTATACAAAGAGGCATGTGACCCCCTCTTTGTATACACATGCCAGTTTTAATAAAAGTAACTTGTTTTGGTGAACATGATCTGAATCTGTTAAGAGACTGATACAATGAAAAAAGGGAAAAAAAATTAGGAAAATTTGAGGAAACTTAGACATGCCCTTACATTGACCTTTGTTCAATGAGCACTTCTTGGAGAAGTGTTTCTTGGATAATATCTGGTAGAATTTACTGAGCAGCGCCTGATGTATTTTTTTCATTTGCAGATGTTTCAGTGCACACGAGTGTCTTTATTGGTTGTAGAACTGTGGAGATTCCCCCTGCATTTAACCTCACTACACACAATGAATTCATAAGACTCACTGCAGGTGTCGACCTGAAGACATAAATCATGATTGCTGTGAGAATTGAGGCCAAACTGCCGAGGGTAAAGATGAGAGAACCGTGTTGTGAGAGACTGACAAGCGTATCGCAGGCCTCCTGGTAATTCTACTTTTACATTAATGGCCTTCCTCAGTCCTTTCTTGAACCATTTGCTGTCCAAAAGCTTCATATTGCTCTCTTCTGATTATTGCCTTTTAGATATATAAAGCTCAAAAATGTCCACAGTGTTTCACCCATCTGTGCTGTGGCATCAGCTTATAAAATTGTAGGTAAAGTATTTTTGCAATACATACATACTAGCATACTAAAAAACACCACATCAGTGCTTCCTTAAACCAGTGCATGCTTGCTTCCTGTCAGCTGTGCGTGAGAATGAACAAGAATGAATAGCTGAAGAGTATAAAATACTGGTATCTAAAAACAGGGCTATGCCAATGTGTGGAGTGACTCTCATTAATTTTTCATGAAAAGCGAATGGTTATAATCATAATAAGTGATTTTTGCCACGGGAAAAAATTGCCACAGGAGGAAACATATCATTACATATGTAATATTCAAATGTGTGGTATGTAGCACAAACCAAATACTAATTTATAATTTCAATCATTCTAAGCATTTGGAGTCAGTAAGACTGTTTTGGAAGAAATTAAAGGTAGGGTATGCAATTTCAGAGAGGCTAGCAATAGGCAAGCAAGCTTTGAAAGCATAAGATCCCACCATCCCTTCAGAGTGTCTACAAATCCACGTCTCCTCCAAACATAACCAAAAATATTTCACAATATTCACAGTATTTTTAATCAAATAAATGCATCTTTGGTGAGCATAAGAGACTTTTTTAAAAGACATTAAATAAATATTATCAACCCCAAAGTTACGAATGCCGGTGTATTTATAGCATTCTTTTCCCAAATGTAATTCCTTTGCCATATATCCACCGTAGCTATATCCAAATCCAGCTGAAGCTCACTGTAAAAAAAAAATATATATTGCTGCCTTAACTTTTTAAGTACAATCAACTTGGATGTTTAAGTCATTTTAACTTAAATTACATTAAATTGACTTAAATGAGCTGAATCTTGTATAACATAAATTGACAATTGCTTAACTTATTTCGATGTTAAAGAAATGTAAAAACATATGTTGTTATAACTTATTGATCATAGGGTTAGGCCAATGCCATTGATGGCTATCTCACGACCAATTCGTACATATTTTACGAGGTGGCTATTTCGTACAAATTTGTACGACCTCACTCGTACGAATTCGTACGTTTTGCCTAAACCCCAGTGAAGGGTAGGTTTAGGGCCGGGGTTGAGGTAGGTTATTCGTACGAATTCATACGAATTTGCCAACTCGTCAAATATGTACGATTTAGTAAAAATCGTATGAATTCGTAGTGATCGAGTGAGGTCGTACAAATTCGTACGAATTAGCCACCTCGTAAAATATGTACGAATTGCCGTGAGATCGGGTTGGACAGACATCATGATGTTGAGCTGGCATCGTGATTTCCCTTTCCCTTTTTTCCTGATCACATTACAAATTATATTCAAAACAGTTCAATGAACACAATTTAAATACTAAATATTTTATTGTGTAAAAAATGGCAAAAGATGTATAGGTTACTAGATGTTTTACACAAACTAAACCAAATCAATGGTATTCAAATGGCGGTCCGCATCAGGACCCCGGCATTTTTCCATCCAGAGCGTCAAAACAGCAGTGCGGTTCACACCAAAAGCACTCAGGATCGTTTATGGTAATGATATTTCAGCGCTATCTAGTTTTATCTTAAGCCAAATGCACTTCATTCAAGCCCTTCCAGCTCCGTGCACGTTCTCTCTTTCTCCAGACGCGCACCACAATAACGGAGCTTAATGCTCAAACTCAACCCCCCGATGTCATCGTCCATCCCGATGTTTCACTGTATCCTCTGATGCTATCCCTAATTGATCATATTTTTACAGTGTGGTAGTTGTGGTTTGGCACAGAGTGGCTGACTTCCAGCTGGTCTAAGCTGATTATTACTGGTTGAACTGCTACCTTGTACATAAAACAAGCTTAACCACCTAAATGGCCAAATTAAACAAGCTAATAAAGAGCTTGAAGCAAGCTCCAAAATACAACGATAGCAAGGTTTAGACAGAAAATGACAATAAAAGTCATATTTTATTGGGCGGAAATGTTTTGAATATTTCATAAGTGATATGACACATTAAGTAAAGCTTTTGTGTTCTGGAAGGGGTTTATTGCGGACTCATATTTGCAGGTTAGACGGGAACAATAAGCTCATCAGAAAAACCTAATTACAGCTTTCTGTCCTTTCACATCCACCTTCCTCTGCTCTTATTTATCCTTTTTATTCTATTATTATTATTATTATTTATTTTTTTTACAAAAAAAATATCTTTGCTGGTCACAGTCAATGGCTGACATTTAAGCTTATTAACCACCTGGCAAAGTGGCACAATCAACAAGGTCTCAGTACCCACCTCAACCCTTCTGACAAAAACAACACCCGCACAAACAACAAACAACAACATCTAGTCAGCTAGACGGAGAGAAACTTCAAAGTGGAGTGCAGCCCAATTACTGGACCTGATGGAGAGCAGGGGAGTGCTGGAGGTCAGAGATGATATGAATGAGTGCAAATAAACAAAATGAGAGAAAGATGCAATATGGTTTAGAGAAAAAGTTGAATGATGAAAAAAAAAATCAAAAGATATTATGATGATATCAACTTTATAAAGTAAATACATTAGCAGCTAAAGCAAAGGGCAATTTTATGTCAGCTAAGGTGAAGTTAGCACAGGAAGTGCTTTTAATGGTAAAGGGTTTGTGCCCCTGAGCAAACACATGAAAAACAGCAGCAGAAACATCTGCGCAATCTTGAGTTTATTCATTATTCATCTCTTCTGGCTTATTGCTACTTTCAAAAGCACACATCTAAAAGCTGAGTTAGAAGTAATAACAAATAAAAAGGTCAAATAACAACAGTGTCATCAAACATTTATTTGACACAGCCGATTTCCATTATCCTAAGGTTCAACATTTTTCCTGTTAATGTAGCACAACAAACAGTTTTGATATGCAAAATAAAAGCCTTTCGCCTGTAACCTCTAACTAGGGTAAGGCACAATGTTAATAGAGGAACTGGATCCCTGAACCCTGTGTTTTCCAGACCCGCGCTTTAAAATATCAGGTTTAGACTCATGTTTTTTTCAACTATAGGAACTTTTATGCCCAATAATTTGTAAAAAAAAAAATAATAATAATAATAAAATAAAAAAAATCAGAGCTGTCTCAGGAGAGCTGTCTTACTATTTTTAAATGCCTTTCATTATACATTGTGTTGTTTTGTCCTTCTTACAGACTTAGATTTAAAAATTTGAAAAAACATAATCCCGGTAAAATATGAATGATTATATTTTAAAGACTATGAACTACGCAAAGATAAATAATAATTTATTTAATATTTAGTGTGTGGATTTGGGTAAAAGTGTGACTGTTCATTAGTTTCCACCACAAAGACACTTTAGCCTCAAATGACTATTTATTAAAAAAATTATAATATAATATAATATAATATAATATAATAAGATAACTTTTCAAATAATTTTTGGAAAAGTTAGGGTACTTTAAGTGACACAACAATATCAATTAAGAGCTTGAGATGAAATATGAAAAACAAAACAAAAAATATGTGAGCATAAAATTTATTATTCCAGATTATTAAATAACATAAAACATAATTTTTAATCAGATGTAATTGTGATTATACAAAAGGTGTGAAAAAAGGAAATCTGGCATTTTATTCCGAAAAGGATAATGTAAAAAAAAAGAAACAACCACAGAATGCTTTTGAACATACTGTACACAATGTGATGTGGTGAAGAAAAAAAAGGACAAACATTATGCAGTGTTTTTGGACATTGATATACTAGTGACTAGTGTTTGTTTTATAAAAGTTCACAAGGTCAAACGTGTCCATATTAAAACAAATACCCAAGCACATTTAAATGCACCAATTACCAACACGAATGCAATCAAATCTGCTCACACAAACACAAACTAATGTTTTCTTCATCATATTCTCCCTCATCATCCTCATTATTATATATTTTCTCCACTAGTCCTAGTCCTTCAAACTCTTAAACTAGTTTATTTTATGCTTCAGTGGCTGATGCCCAGAATCGCAGTCCAGTTTTTTGGCAGAATTCCCCAGCCAATCATAGAAGGCCATTTCCTGACTCCTGTCATAATAGCTGCTTCCACAAAAAAACATCTGATTTACTCAGCAGCCTGAAGCCAACGCAACAAATCCCACAGAAAAAAAGAAAAGAAAGAAAAAAAAACACACACAAAGGATACAGTTCTGACAGCCAGTTCTTCATCACAGAACATTCTAGAGAATGTGACTCTTATGCTTCACTACAGACTTGAGATCTTAAAGGAACAGTTTATACAAAAATGACATTTCTGTCATTGAAAATTCCTCACAATATCTTCTATATTTATTCCACAGAAGAAAGAAATTCATACAGGCTTAGATTAAACAACCTAATTTTCTTTTTTAGGTGAATTCTTTTAAATGCTTGACACAGCCACATTTCAGAAGTAAACCTCATGCTTCCTCCCGATCTCTAAAATGACTAATGTCAAGCTACAGCCCTCAGCTCGCCTTCCCAAGTGACTCCCATCTTTCAGGCTGCCTACTGAGCTGAGAACTGGGAAAACAAGCAGAGGCTTCAACTGCACTGAGACATGAGAGTGAACTGAGAGAGAGGGGAAAAAAGCACATTTTGTATTCTTGAGACAACGCACAAAATGTGCCTCTGATATTTCAAACAACAAAAATGTAAAAAAAGATACAATGCATAATTTCTTCCCATGAGAAATCAAAGCTTTACTGAAATACTTCTTCTAAATTAAGAGCTCTATTTAGATCCTCAAGGACAAGCACAGTTGTTGTCATCATGTTCAACCCACTGAGACAATGTAAACATTGAGTAAAGCTCTGTAAACATTATCATATTCTCATAAAAATTCTACACGTTATAATAGCTTTAAACATGAAAGGAGAAACAAAAGCACTAGAAGAAGTAAGAGAGTGGGGGGAAAGAGCCTTGAGGGACTGAAGACCTGTGCTGTGGGGAAACTGAAATAAGGACAGAAGAGAAAAAAAAGACGTTTGAAGGTTTTTGTGAGCGTTATTTTAGCGTTTTTGTCATAGCAGTTGAAATGTGTGATATTTTCATTGGAATTTCAAAAATAATGACTGCCTTGAAACAGCTTTCTCAAACCACTCTTTCTGTCATTGTTTCCTGTGGTGAATATTAAAGATGGCCGTGGTCATGTGTGGCTGTTTATATGGGGTGGGTGTGGCCATCAGAACTATCAGTTGGGGTGACAGGGTTTAATACTGTGCACTATGTACTCTAGCATCTAGTGTATGAATTTTATAAGATTAGTTGGTCATACAGCATCAGCGTCTGGCAGCCCCTCCCCTTTAGCTACATAAGGAAAGCTGAAACTGCTAAGTGTCCAACATTCCACCCTTTTCAGTGTGAACACACTACTATTTACACTACGAAATGTTATAGAATAGTGCATAAGTATGCAAATTGGGACACACATTAAGTGCAATATAAGGCTATTAAGGTGGGCTTGGTCATGAGGGGGTGTGGCTATATTAGGTTGGTGTGACCAATTATGGATATGGCTATGTGTGATTTACAGAGGTGGTGAGGCAGTCAGAGGTGGGTGTGGCCAATCATGACTGTGGCAAACAGAAGTAGGAGTAGGTTTGGTTATCAAAGGTGATTTGGGTATTTCAAGATTTTTCCTGCATCAAAAAAATTTTTGGCAGCCGCCAAAATTAATAGTTGTCCCGCCACAGATGTATTTGATAATTTAATGTGACGATATCTGCTGTTCTGTACCGGTACCAACTGATAGCCGGCTGTTTTAAAACACTGCCATGAGTGTTTGTGTAAATGTTTTTCATTTGTTTTTGCAGCGTTGAGCTTTGTAATCAATAACAGACATATCTGTTGAGCATGTGAACGCAATGGCCAATTAGATGTTTAAGTTAGTCAGAATCCGCTTAACATAGTTCAAAATTACATGTTTGTTAAGTGCAAGTTCTGCACGCTCGCAAACCCTTTCATTATAACCAACAAAGTATAAACACAATGTTAATAAGAGATTCACTACACAGCATACACAGCTTCATTGATTATAACGGGAGTTTTCGCAAGAGTGCAGCTTTGTGTACCTCACGTTTTAACTGACAGCTTCAGTGATTATAATGATAGGGACATTTTCTAGCTTTCTATATTTTTCATGCTGCTAACGACACATTGCAAAGTTTCTGGATTGATAGTCATCTTTAAATGTGCAATATGAATACAGTTCATAGTTTTCACGTGACATCACACTATTATAGGAACACACACCTGGAGGGCAAAACAAGGCTTTCCTCCATTGCCCACCAGTCATTTTTACCAGGTTTGTTTTATTGTATTAAGACAGTGATATTAAAGGACCAAATTCAATATACACCTTATTGATGTTGCATACTTTGATGAAATGAACACAGAATATTAATGCAGCACAAGATTTCTTGTTATGTGTTTTTCCCTTTGAAAACCATTATAAAGAAAACACATTGCATTCTTGGCTCATCTACTCGCCTGTATATAGTAGGCTATGCATCATCAAAAAGGTGTAAACTGAAATTAATCTTTTAATATCACGGGACATTAAGGCACTTTAAGGGTCTGTTGCACTAATAAGGATTATTTTGCCTGGTGTCGGTTCATTCCGATCAGCCCTTTAATTCTCACGGTCTTTCTACATAGTTAATCTGTGTTTAAAATTAAGCGGTGCAACACAACTCCATTTAAAATAAAACCCAGATCAACAAATCCTTGATGAGCGTTAAACTTTGCTTAATTTAATCCGTATTGGTTTAACGCCCTATAGTGTTTTTCACGTTAAGCATTTTAAAAACTTCACGTTGTTTTTTGTGATGGAAATACTGCAGCAGGTGCTGTATATGGATCCAAAACTTGCATCTTGTTCACATATTTTTGTTTTTAAGATGAAAAACTCTTGTAGTTCTATGGCTGTTTTGCCCTCCAGGTCTCCACGACAGTCACATGACTGAAAACTATGAATTGACAGTAATAACCACAGCAGTCGATGGAACAAAACAATCTGATGCTGTATGTCAAATGATCTGTCTATGTAATGTGTTACTTTCTTGTTTATTATAAACTTTTCAAATCAGTCACAAAGTGACTTTTTTACATATAGATGTACAGCTTTTTAAAATAGTTTTAAGCACGTTATCTTATGCTCTATCCACAGTTATTTTTTTATTTAATGATTAAATAGGATAAGTTAATATTTCTTTGCATTTATTTGGAGAAATCCTTTGAATTTGTGGTAGGTGTGGTCATAAATGGGTGTGGTTAAATTAAGTGGTTGTGACCAAATATGGGTGTGACTATCAAAGGTTGAAATATGTGTGATTATCCGAAGAAGTGAGAATTTCAGAGGTGGGTATGGTTACCTGAGGTGGGTGACTTGCTCCTCTCTAGGTCCAAAGACACCTGATTATCAGAAAGCTCCGTAAGGCCTGCCATGGAGGAACATGGAAGGCACAGTAAGAGGAAGCAGATGATAATATCACTAGGTTCAATTACACAAATCACAATTGCATGCATCAAACCACCAGGACAAACAACGTGGTCTGACACACTATCATGATCCTGGAGAAATACAAGGAAGATGTATGTACATCTTCATAACAAACTTCTAGGCGTAACTAGGCGTACATACATTTTTAGCCACGTGGTTGTTCTACTCTTGTCTGCTGTGAACATGAGCTGTTCAAACGCATATATACAGGTATATTAACTCCAGAATCAAATGTGCACCAACACCACCAACAATTCCATGCATATGTGTGTATGCAGGAGAGAGAAAGAAGAAAAATCGTATTGACGATACTCAAGGAACAACGGTAAATGACAAGGCCTACACTGCAACGATATCAGTCAGTTCATGAGAGTGTGTGCAAATTAAAGTTCTTCTGGAAAGCAGACACTTAGCAGATCTTGATGACTTAAAAGAATGAATAACAGTAACTTCATAAAGAAATTACGAGATTATGGTCATATAAAGGAATGCAGTGTAAGCCTCATTATCACAAACGTGATAATTCCGTCGGCAGAGTATATTTTTGTATACCAAATCTTTGGCCTATTCTGATCTCCAGAAGTATGTCAGATTTAAAAAAAAGTTATACTATACTTTAAATTCACAGGTCACTTCCAATGTTTTTGAAAAGCTTTTATATTTTTAGCAATGTTAACTTAAATTAGTAGAATTAGTTGACTTTAATATTAGTATGAAAAAAATATCATTTTTTCACACAAAAAAATCCTATTATTTATTAAATGGAAATGGTTAAATGGTTCATTGAACAAACCTTTGGCACAAATCAATAGAACACTTAGCAAGGAGACAATCAAAGATTGTGATTGGATGTTTCAATGTATGCAAATTCAGGATATGTTACAATAATCTGTGACAATTCATTGAATTGCTATAATTAATAATATTTTGCACTGAATATAATGTGATTATAGTAATTCTACCTTTGGTAAACTTCATCCAAACAAACAATTTTTTTTTTTATAAATGGCATCCCATTGTCTGTGCTTTGTCTCCTTGCTGTTGTGTTGCCCCCGTCGGCGTTTCACTGGAGACGTGACTTACTCTGGTAGGAAGTACGGATCCGTTTCTTTGAATCGGAATATAAGTTAGACAGGCCGCGCATGCAAAAGTCTGCAACAGCGCCCCCATGCCCCAGCACCGCCACCCACGAGAGGAGAGATGGAGCGAGGGAGGAAAAGAGGAGGAGAGAAGAACAAAACAGGCTCATAGTGACTAAACGCGTGTGACCACAATCTTAGCAAGACCCAGTGTATTGAGGGAGAGAATGAAGGAATGAAGCTCGGAAAGTGAAGTCTAACCATTTGTTTTTTCTTATTTCTTCCAAAAAATAAGGCAAAAAACAAAAACAAAAAACAGAAGGAAAAAGCTTTTGGGGATTAACAGCCACCTCAAATGTGGCAATGAAATTGTACAAACAAACAAACCAACAAAAATAACATACAGTAAGTAGAAAATATGAACAAATAAAAATGTCTCCTCTCTTATCTGTGTCTATCTAAAAGTGTATATGTGCAGGTGTGAATTAATTTTATAAACAGATATCGTCTGACATCAGGGGGATCAACTGAGCTAAACCATCATTACTCGCATTGGTAGTCGCTCTATCACAATATTGCAGTTGTTAAATATAAGGTTACCAACCATTTTCATTTTTACAGTGGAAACTGCGGCATCACTGATATGGTGGAGTCCAAAAGTCTGAGACCTGACTGAAATTCAGGGATTCAAAATGTAATAAAGAGAAAGAAAACAAAAGAACTGTTATGATAAACCATTATTAAGAAATATTTAACACTGCACTATGTTTGTCACTAATCAAATAAGCATATTTGTGACCAGTTCGTCAGCCATGATGAATGTGTTCACATCAGCACAGAATGATTTCTGAAGGATCATGTGACACTGAAGACTGGAGTAATGACTTTGGAATTCAGTTTGCCATCAAATTACAAAATAAAATATATTATAAAATAGAAAACAGTTATTTTTTATTGTAATATTATTTCACAATATTAGTGTTTTTTATTGTAGTCTTGATCAAATAAATGCAGCCTTGGTAAGTATGAGACTTTTCAAAAACATTTAAAATTAAAAAAATAAAATAAAACTGTACTGACCCCAAACTCTTGTATATAAAAGTACTATTAATACACTAAAGTAATCGTATGTTTTATTGAAAGATAATTACTGAGTTGAGTCAATTTGTTACACTTTTAACATTTGCAATGAAAAACGGCATTGACATTTTTTAAATAGAAACCGTCTCAGACTTTTGGATTCCACTATATATGAAGAGAAAGACTAAAGAGCGTAATCAATTATGGAATGAAAACTGAGGGGGACTTGTGGCCCTTCAGTTCATCAGATGGGAATACACACCGGCCATAGTGTGTAGGAGAGCGTTAAGACGTTCTCTCTTTTTCAAGAGCTTACATAAGGTACGGATCAAAATCACTCTTCGACCGCACCGAACGACCTTTCTGCCCACCTCTGCATCTCCATGTCGGCTCAAAGCCTCTCGGTTTCTAAAGATACGGCTGCCTGAACAAGAGGAGGGAGAGAGACCGCTTTGAAGTGAGGAGCCAGCATGACTGCCTTCCCACAGTTTCCTTTTGATGAAGCTCTATGAAAACAGATCTTCATCTTCAGCTTTCACTTATGACATCTTTCTCTGGATGGTCCGTGTGAGTGTGTATGTGTGAGCAGTCGGGGTAGGAGGAAAGAGGAGGGCAGGTGGAGCGAGATCTGTGCTGGATTAGTAACAGCGAGTCCGTATGGCAGGTTACGCTGTGTTCTCTGTTAGGTGTCGTGCTCAGGCAAAGACCAACAGCAACAGAGATACAACAGACGACATGCAGAGAAGGCAACCATAAATGCAGTCTGTCCCATGCAGTTAAAAGAGGGACTGTGTGTGTGTTTAATGGAAGAGCTAGACAGACTATTTACAGGCAAGGACAGAAGACAGACAGCTAGAGATTTGCAAAGTTTGCTTTTGATGGCTGAAACACTGAGCATGTTTGCAGATGCATGCCAGCGACGTGTGTGTTCACAGCTGGTATTACAGAGAAACACTCTGTATTTGAACATTTGCGGGCTCCTGAGACGCATTGTGCTTTTGTACCTGATGTGGACTGCCGGTTTTTGCGAGGAGAGCGCGTTAGTCGCTGGAAAGGGTCTGCGGATCCATACAGCTCCAGTGTGTTCATACACAGCAGAATGGATTTTTGCAGGTAGTCCACAACTGCCAAACCATTGCAGTTACCTAAAGCCAACCTGTATAAACACACACACACACACTGATCATACACACAAGTGTGTTTCATATTAAAAGTGTCAGTTTTATACAAAAGTCTTGACTAACATATATAACTAAACATAATACAATTACTGAATGTAACATACAGCTCTGCTCAGTTTACATACCCCACCAGAATCAGTTACAATTTCCAATTTATGTATTTTAACCTATTTCCTTTGTGCGAGAGTATGGATGCGCGTGAATTTAACGCATTTCATGCATTCTTTGTGACGGCCAAGAAACTGCGTTTGAAATGGACTTATGGCACAAAACAGCCGTATGCATTGTGGCCAAGCATGAAGCAAAGTTCAAGTTTCACAGTCTACTGTCCGCTTTACCACATCCTTTGTGTTCGCTGTGAAATGGACTGATGGCACGAATAAAAGATCAGGCTTATAGGAGAGCCGATACCAATCATTAAAAAAAAAAAAAAAGAAAAAAAGCTTAATCGGCCCCAATATCGAACCTTGAGATTGGCTCGGGACATCCTCAGAATATATACAAATTCTGTTCAAAATTATATTATATATTAAAGGTCAATTCAGTATAAATATATTATCTGAAGATATAAAAAAATTGAAATATACTAACTAAAAAGAAAAACATAACTGTTCACAAGTTTGGGGTCAGTGCATTTTTTTTCTTTTTGCAAAAAATAATTACATTAATTAGTGACAGTAAAGACATCTACATTGTTACAAAAAATCTATTGAAAATAAATGTTGTTGTTTTACATTTTATATTCATTAAAAAATATAAACTTTAAAATACATTCAAATTTTAATAAAGTTATTTAACACTTTTTTTAGATATATAAATTGTAATCATTTTTCAAAATGTGTTTATAGTTTTTCACTGTATTTTCGCTGAAATTTTAAAAACCAAAATGTTTTAATAAATAAATCAAACTTTATTTAGTCTAGAATGCTAAACATCTAATATGATCTACAAGGGGTATGCAGCTTTATGGAGATCATAAAAATGTTCCATCAATCACTGGTAAAACCCACACCCCTGGTCCCAGTCATGAACAAACAAATTTCAACACACACACACACACACACACACACACACACACACACACACACACACACACACACACACACACACACACACACACACACACACACATGTTGTGTTTCCATGTTTTATGGGGACATTCCATAGGCGTAATGCATTTTATACTGTACCAACCGTATTTTCTATCCCCCTACACTGCCCCTACCCCTAAACCTACCCATCACAGGAGACATGCTGCATTTTTACTTTTTCAAAAAACATCACTTAGTGTGATTTATACACACACACACACACACACACACACACACACACACACACACACACACACACACACACACACACACACACACACACACACACACACACACACACACACACACACACACACACACACACAAACAAAAACAAACAAAAACAAACAAAAAACATAGTCCGAATGACACTGGGTGTGCTGTGACATTTAATCTGTTTGACTGAATTCAAAGTCTTTCTGTCCATTGTATCCAGACATCACCATGGCAACCTTTGCTCCTAATAACACTTTGATGATGTGGTTATGACTGAATCAAAACAGGATGACAATAAGTGAAAGATTTGAAAGGAAACCAAATTATAATTAAGAGTTTCCACCACTTTAATTGAAAACATCAAACACCCTGTGAGCTGGGATATTAACAGCTGGACACATGTGTCTGGAGTTTTGATGATGACAAAATCAATTACATTAAATATGGGAGGACTAATATTATGAGTCAGAGAAGAAGAGATATTAAATCTCATACACCACACATTACTGTTTGATTACCAGACTCATACCATGGTAAGCAAGTCAAAACAAATCCTACCAAAAACAAAAACAAAAAAAAACATGGTATTACCACAGTATATTTTATTGGTAATACTATAGTGTTTATTTGCAAGAGACAGTAGAAGGCAGATTATTAAATTAGAGAAAAAAATGAAGATTCTATTAGCTGAATAAAATGAATGACATAAAAGAGGAGGGGTCACTTACAGTCCATAGGCGGAGTTTAAATCCAGGCTGGTGATTTGTTGTGGCGGCTCTCCATCGATCCATAATAACTGAACCACCAGCTCCGCTTGGTATCCAGGAGGCATTCGGATCATACGATCTTTAACCCTGAGAGGTAAGTTTTCAAATTCAGTTTAATGTGGAATCTAATTTGAATGCTGAACTTTCATTTAATCTGTATTGTATTATTTAGCAAGTAAGTAAGCTAACAATGTTGTATCGAGTCCTAAATATAGGAAAACATGAGATTTTTGTGTAGTCTAACTTGAGGCAAGGGATGCTGTCCCGCACGCTGTCCGGCGTGTTGCTGCGGGGACTGGGGGGCTGTGGTTGGGGTGAGAGACCGCTGGGGTCTGAAAAACATGGAGTGTTCTCGGTATCCGACGGAGAGATGACGTCCTCCATCTCACACTGCAGCCGCACCTCTAAGGACTTCAATGAGTATTCACACACAACGTAAAGTTAATTCATCAAAAGCATAGTACTGTATGTACTCAAAAAAGAAGATATTTTTAAGAATTATTTTGTCCGTTTTGGTCCAAAGTTGTTTTGGACCCTATTGGCTTTCATTGTATGGTCAAAATCAGTTGAAATATTAACCAAAATATCTTCTTTTGCGTTCCACAGATCCACAGAAAAAACATACAGAAAGGTTTGAAACAACATGAGAGTGAGTAAATGTTGACTAAATTAAATGTTTTGGGTGAACTAGTTTTCTCAACTCACCGTGATGGTGGTGTTGGTGTCATGTTTGCTGAAGCGGTACAGGATGACGTGGGCACCGATGCCGACAACACAAAAGATACGGCTCTGCGGGCACCAGCTGATCATCTGAACGGCGTAGGGGTCTTCCTCCACAAACTCGCCGCTACGTCCCACGTCTCCACTCTTAGGCTTCTCAAATACCTTTGATGTCTTGAGCTTATACAACATCTGCAGTGTGACTGACAGAGATGGAGGTTATCACCTCATCACATGTTATTACATGGTGAATGTGTTAAAATGGAAACAATGCTTTAAAAGAAATATTCTGCATTTAGTCCCAAGTTAAGCTTAATCGACAGCACCTAAAGGTGGCATAATGTTGATTACCACAAAGATTAGTACTCTTCTTTTAAAGAAGAAAAAAACCCTTACAGGATGATAAGTGTAATGATAGAATTATTTGAGAATAGAGAAATCCACACCACAGCTATAACAGTAACACAGAGGAACAATATATTTGTCTGGCGGGGAGGTCAGGTTAGAAAAGGGCTACAGGTTAACAAATGCAACAGATTTCTACTGATAACCGATAGTCAACTACGCCAGAAAACACCAGCCGTACGCAAGGGCACGCAGACTCATTGCTAAGGGCAGGGTGAGCATGGAGACGTGGACATAAAGTATAAAGACAAATCACTTTATTTAAACATACAAAAACTAATAAAAAAAACATCCAATCAATGCAAAATCACACAAGGTCTCAATCACACTACAAAACGACATGCAAACCCACAAATACCATAAATGAAAAAATAAAGAGGGAGACGGCCAGCAGAGGTCCTCAGCTTTACCACACACACATATAAACACACACACAAACCTGTGAAAGCAATACAAATCATTAAACACAGCACTCCATATGGACACACAAAATAACTCCAGTTAACTCCAGTTAGACCAAGACAAAGAGAGAGTCATCATGCTGAAATACACATGGTCACTTGCCACGCAGTATTACAACAACTTGCATGACGATAACTGAAAGTAACAGCCAGTACACAACGAACGGCAGGATGCTCCAACCGCCATACCTCGTTCATAATGCCAAACGTCAATAAAAGGTGGACAGTTCCAAGGATGAGACACCTCAAGCAACCAAACACTTTCCCTTTTATACTCCCAACATGGGCACCGATAGGTTCATGACACTTAACGATACTGACCAATCAGTGTAGTTGAAACACTAATTGGTTCACAGGCTTGAGGGAGACTAGCCAATTGTACAAGGGCTATACATTTGCAATCAGATAAAAAAAATAATAAAAAAAATGAGAAGACAGCCAATCAGAGCACAAGCATTTAAAGCAAAAGACAAAAAAAACGCAGCATGCACTAATAAACAGAACATTACTGTTCATTGGTGTGGATACTAATATACAGTGTTATAGTTAACTTTATAGTTTTCATTCTTGGTGAGAACAGGCCTTTACAATGGAAGTGAATGAGGTTAATCTGTAAAAAAATGTCAACATTATAGCCACAAGACATAAACAATATCTAGTTGTTTTTTTTGTTTTTTTGGGGGTCACCCATTAATCTTGCAATAGAACACCACCATGAAACCTTATGTAGACTGTAACATTTTTTAACACAAACATTAATGTAAGTGCTTTTAGAAAATTATAAACGTATTCTCTCTGCTTTTAAATACTTCAAAATGGTCCTCATTTACTTCAATTGTAAGTGCCTCACTGTAACCTCAATTTTTGCTTTTTAATAGAAAACAAGGGATGTCTTTTTTTTTTTTTGGTAATCAACATTATGCCACAAATGCTTTCAAATGAGCTTAACTTGTATTGAACCCAGAATATTATTTTAAAGCAGCACTATGTAACTTTTGCTCTCGGGCTCCCCCTACAGTTGGGAAACAGTATTGTCGTCTACTACTGTCATAAACTTTCAACCTACATCAGGGGGTGCACGTGAATTTGTTGACATGACAACCATGATAGCCCTGAACATTGCAGGAGGAGTTCACATGCAGGTGTTCTGCTTGCGTCGCGTGTGAAATGTCTTCATCCCAGGTACAGTGGCATATGTTTCAGCATGTCATATGAATATAATTTCATTTTTTTTTTTTTCAAGCGCCAAATGATCGCGATGCTCACGTTTACAAGCCAGCGTCATTATAGTAGTCTAGTGTATTGGTTACCGTTTTACAGAATCTATATGATACTTCAATTCAATGTTTGAGTGGTAGGTAATAACCATATATCGTCAATATTATAATATCAAGCTACCATAGATGAATCTGCAAATTTGAAAAAATCTATTTGCATTATAGCTTGAGGCAAGACAAATAAAAAAATATTTTATAGTCATGCTATAGTCATGGCCTCGGCCATGACTATAGTATTCGGCAAACAAAGGATAGCTGGGCTCGCATGTCCGAATTTAAGGAAGTGGGGGTCATGGTGGAAGTGACGTATATGCCGTAAAGCAGTCGAATTTTGTAGTTTTTTTCTCGGGTTACTACACGAAATCCGAAGTTTTAAAAGTATGATTAAAAACGATACAGACCCCGTCAGGCTATGGCAGACGTGTCATTCAACCTATTGTAAGTCGATGTATCATCACAAGAGTCTTGAAAATATATTATGAAGGTTGAAAAGTTACCTAGTGCTGCTTTAAGTAATGATCATGGTTGTGAAACCAGCACATAAGGCTGTGGTATTTGGATGTCCATTTTGATCACATATACTTGGTTTGAGTTGTAAAGAATGAAATGAAAAATAAAGATTCATATGGCAGAGGTAAGTGAGAGTGAGATGAAACAGCATGAGGCTAAAGGTGGGTTCAAGCTCAAATCGAAGACACTTACTCGCTGTTGCATCCCAAAATTTTATCGATCCGTCTGCATGTCTGTGGGGGACAACAAAGAGGAAGGACAAAGAGCGATCGTATGAGCGAATGAGTGTATGTGTTAAACCACGTAAGAGGAAGCAAGCAATGACAGCTATGGAAACAGGAGAGAAAAAGAGGCAGAGAGAACAACAGGCAGGGTCAATAGCGCTATTGAATTAAAGCGGAGAAGTGCGATACATTTACCAATGAGAGCCAAGCAGGAGGGCACATTTTAGACATCAATGACTTCAAGTGAAAACAAACTCAATCAATGCACGCTTCAGAACAAAAACTAAATCAATCCAGATTTTCAAGAATATAAAAATACTATAAATGACCTCTGTGAGTGGGTGGAAAGTTTCACTTTTTTGATGAAGGGGTGTCAAACTATTTTAAGTAAGAAGCGTCACGTTGTGTGGGCCGATTTGTTCGTATGTTATACCTGCACAACAAATCTCCTGAAGCTACTAAAGTCCAAATGCTTTCAAAAACATGTCAAATTCAGCTGCAATACACATGGATTGCACTACTTTTGTTAATAAGACATAAACATATGAAATCACAACAACATCAATTGACGTGGTGGAAAGGATTCTGTGATATTCATGACTAAAACTAGTGAGAGAGGGAAAAGTGAGTTTATTTTCTAAAAGTACACAGAGTCAAAGGTGCCAATATTTGAAGAAACACCCATTAATGCATTATATCTAAAATAATTTAGTGGAGACTTGGAAGCAAGTGTGACATTGAGTTTTTATTCCCAATATGTTTCCTTCTACCTGTCAATACTGCTGTGAGCGACAATGTGATAAGCACACACATACAAAAAAGTGAGAACATGAAGTGTTGCTGCTCTGGGACAGTTGTGTCACCCACATATTAAGTTTAAGAGTTTTTGTAATACACTACGTTTAAAAGTGTAGTGTATTCTAAGATGTAAACATGCAATACAAAGAAGAATCATTAAAATAATACTTAATTCTGACATTTAGCCTTGTTTATGAGCTTTCAGTCACAGTTGCAGACTGAAAACAAAGCACACGCAAATTCACTTACCCTGTAACGATAATCTCTGGATACGTCTGCGTTCCAACTGTCCATGTGCCACCACTGACTGGCCACTCCTTAACACACACAAAAAAGATGTTAAGTTACATTGAAATTCGAGAAACTGAAAAAAAGTATGAAAATTAGCTGACAAACCTTGTGGCTGTAGCCGGTCTTTTTGTGTTTGGCTCCTATGGAGTAAAGCACGGGTATGATGTCGGGGGGACAGTCAGCAAAGTAAGCCGTGCACGTGACTGGAGACTCATGGATGTCCATGGGGTAGGGGTTCTCAAATATAGGAAAACTAAAGGAGAGAGAGTATTTTAAATGTATAACAGGTATTTATAAAGCAGAAGATTTCTCTCAAGTGTGACTGGAAGAGTCAAATTTAGGGCCCTATCATACACCAGGCGCAACAGAAGTGTTCTTTTCTAGTTTCAGCCTGACGTAGTTATCATTTTCATGTCCAGCGATTTGTGCGCCCATGGCCGTGCCGGTCTGAAAATGAGGTGTGGTCAGGTGCATTGCTATTTTGTGCAGTTGCTAGACTAAAAGATCCCTCTCTGGAGAAATTCTGCCACGAAAATAGTGAATCAGCCATGGTGCAAACGCACCTGGCTTTTAAAGGGAATGGGAGATCAGACTCTGATTGGTTTATTGCATGTTATGCCCAAAACACACCCATTACTCATTAAGAGACTAGGGAAAACCTTTTTAGACCATGCGCCGGGTATTCCTACTTTTCCCATCGTTACAAGCTAAAGTGGATTCGGACACGCCCTAAGTGCACTTGCGCCATGCGCTTTAGACCATGCGCTTAGTTTGTTAAATTACGGCCCTAAAATTTCATAAAATAGCCTATATCCACATGTCACCAGTCCAACTCAAACTGTTGCGTTCCTACATCCATTATACATACACACATCTGTGACCGCACATCAACTGACTTCTGTATTAATTTGCATTACATTGCTACAGGCAAGCATAAACAGAATACATCAGGGTCTCCATCTTAAGTGACAGCCAACTGAAGGGACAAAATGATCTGCAGGGCGACACATTTGAAATACTTAAGAATGAGTGCTATCATGATAAAAGAAATTGAGGTTATTTATAGAATGTGCCCGGTGGGCGACTCTATGTGGGCTACCAGGTACTGACTCCCACGGGTACTGTATTGATGCCACTGACCTACATTTATGCAACTGAACTATATTACTCAAAAAAGGATTAATAACTAAGAATATATTATTATTAATAATATAATAGTGTCCTTATTATTAATAAGTGTAAGTGTTCGTGTCTTTTATCACATTGCTATTGCTGATATAAAAGTATTAAGATCAAGGTTGTCTGTGATTGTCTTGAGTGGCTTATTGTTTTTACTATGTAATATAATACTATTGAACTATATAATAAATAGAATACATTTTAAGTAAAGTAGACTTTAAGTTTAAGGTTGACCTGAAATGGAAGTATTTTCTTCCCTATTGTAACGTATATCCAAAATGGCTTCTCGAACATGACAAAATGTAGGGCAGGACTTGATTGTATACACCGGGAATTGATTGGATCATTTGGATGGTTGTGGTTTACTAATGCTATGATCTCATGTGAGCGACAGGTTGTCCTGCCCTCATGCCGGTAAACACACCATCAGAGACGAGAAGAGATGTCGCTGCAAGAGGAAGGGGAAGTTATTTTGATTAAAGATTACAAGGGCTTTTATTTTTAAATAAATTATTTATAATAAATACTGCAATTATATTTCGTAAAAAATAAGAACGGAATAAATGGATGATTCTGAGAGGGTTTGAATGCAGAAGTTTGTTTGTTACTGCAATGCATCTTTTGGAAGAAATAGCCTTAAAGCAAAGAAAATATTTGATGTCAAACTGGCAAAGGAGTGGTACTTGAAAGAGTGACAAATGTCCAGTTGGTGTGTGTGTGTGTGTGTGTGTGTGTGTGTCTGTGTATGAGTGTCAGGCTGACCTTGGCTCTTGTTCTTAATAATGATTCATTTGATGGATGTTTATGAGTGGCAACTCTGTGCTATTTACCCATAACAGATAAACATACCCCCACACAAACTCAGATTTAAACCTTTTTTTCACAAAGCATCTTCAAAAGGAATGCGCACACACACACACACACACACACACACACACACACACACACACACACACACACACACACACACACACACACACACATAAACACACACACATAAACAAACACACACAATATTTATTGGGTGTTGAGCAATGTTGCCTCTGGTGGAAGTACTAGTGTTAGGTGTTGTTCGAGTACATCACATTGAGTTACATCATTCAGACACACACACATGGCATGAAGTGTGTGAGTATGATAGTGGAAAGAGAGAGAAGAGATTGCTCACTTGCTCTGGGTTAAATCGACCACAACAAAATCTTTTTCCAGCAGAACCACCACCGCATACGGCTCCTGGACCTCTGTCAACACAAACACAACATCTCAACAAATCATCATCTATGAAGTCAAGACAATGACAGCACAAGAACAGATACAATACAAAATAGATTTATGGATACTTCATTTATAGGAGAAGTAATGTAGTACAACATTGGACCCCAGTGAATTTCATTGTTTGGACCATTTTTAAAATAATATATTATGACTATTTATGTTTCACAGAAGAAAGTCGTACAGGTTTGGAACAACATGATGGTGAGTAAATTATGACAGAATGTTAATTTTTTGAGTGAAATATTACATTATGGTTATAAAACTTTAGATAAACCACTTATAGGTTGATTCCTTCAATAAGGATAACCATTGTGGTGCTTTTATAAACATTTGTTTTAATTTGACAGTTTAACGTGTTTATTTGAACATCATGACCAATGGCATGAGAGCTGTTTTTTACGAGCAACGGTTGATGGGTCGAGTGTTCAAGAAACTTTTAAAACTCATTATTTTTGCAACTCTCTTTATTCCGGTGGTGTATACACACTTCAGCTTTAAGCTTTGTCATGGAAAACTGATGACAATGGTGACATCTTGAAACCAAGGGGGCAAAGACATTAATAGTGTTGTGTGTTTGTGCATGACAATTAAGCTCTGGAGACAGTGGAATCCTAATGATACATTATTCTCATGTTCTTTTTTATGAAAACTGTACAGGTCATGAATATGTAGGGCTACGTACTGTGCTGTTTTGCAATGTGTGTCGGTTAGAGTGAAAGAACAAGCAGAGAGTAGCCGGGAGACAAGCAGGGAGAAAGGAAGATAAAAATGAGTAACAACTGAAATTCTTTCTCATTTGCTGAATGCTTGCTGTTTCTTTTCTGTTGTATTCTAGGTAACAAATGTGCATGTGTGTACATGTGCTTGACAGGGCTTTGTCTGGAAAGAGAAAGAGACTGATTTAGCGACTCTGTCTTTCCCCTTGACTGAACAGAGCCAAAGCTGTCACTCCTCAAACCATTCAGAATCAATTCTCATGTAGCATCTCACCTTTGCAAATGAGTCATTCATTTGAGCTGGTGGTTTCTAAAGATTTTATGGAATCTACCGTTCAAAAGTGTCTTATATTATATTATGTTATATTCTGAAATATTTTCTAACATTAAATGACTAAATAAAAGTATACATTTATTTTAAAAAATCTTACAAATTCTGAAAGATGGTTTATAAAATCACTGGATTGTAAGGGAGAATTATTTGGGGATATAATTATAAGTTGAGGGTCATGTTAGTTTATGTTTATTGTTTTTTGTTTGTTTGTTTTTTTACAGGGCGTTTTCAGACCTGTAGATCTTTTGATTTGTTTCGAAACAGGGATTTCATTTGCTACAATGTTGCAATTTCCTTTTTGGTTCAGTTCACTTTCACAAGGCAACATTTCATACCAAACATTTCGTAGCTAAATGTATTTATGCAAGTCATATGTGAGTGAAACAGTCCTCTTGCTGGTTAGACTTTCCTTTGCCTCATCCAAATAAAGGTGGATCACTCTGCAAGATTATTGTGCCTTTATCTGTAGCTTTGTGTAGACAGTAGGGATGCTCATATTGACCGTTTAACTGTTAACCGATAGTAAGAATTTTGACTATCAGTTAATACTATCAGTTAAACGGTTGAAAGGTTTTTTGTTTTTGTTTTTTTTTTGCTGTATGGTTAAAGAAAAATATGCTGTATTTGTTAACTAACATTTCATATTTCCCAAACTATGTGGGACCATTTTGGCAGAAGGGGCAATGAAGTTACTTGCAAAATATGCAATGCGGTATTAAAATACAGCAGTAGTACAAGCTCTTGACTGGTGGAAAGCAAATGAAAGGGGCTTTCCGAGGCTGGCTGCTGGCTGCTTCCGGGCACCAGTGCCATCTGAAGCCTTGATGCTTTTCATCGTGTGGTTTTGGTCAAGTTTACTTAAGTAAACATTGTCACGTATTGATGGTTTATAGAACAATTACTCAGAGTCTCCCTCTGTTGTTTCAAAGAACAACACAACGGTCGAGCGCGTCGAAAAACTTCCTTAAAAAGACAAGGCGCGCGCGCAGTCATCGGAGGCTTGCACTGCGGAGACAGTATAAACGAGGCTTTCTGCCGCGGGTCTAACTGTCAACAGGCTCCAAACTAACTCACATCATTTAGACATGTTACTTTTTAAAAAATAAAAACCAGTCAAGCTGTGGATTGAGCAAGCGGCAACCTCCCGTCTCTCTTGAAGCCAATACGGAAGTGGATTAAACTGCAGTTCATCAACTGACAACTAGGGACAGGCTCCAGAAGGGAGCAGAATCTCATTGAGCCCCATGTTAAAATGCCCAACTTTACAGCAAAATAAAACATGTTTACAGCCTGGTACAAATTCTAGTTTTGGTCTAAACGGCTAGTTTTGCCCTTCATGACAACTCTGAGGGGGGTGAATTTTTTTATAGCGCATTTGTTTACATTATATTAAGCCTTAAAGTTCTGCATAATTAAGGGCGTGGCCAATATGAGTGGCAGGTGGGTAGCCATTTATCTGCTGTCTGTTAGTCATCGCGTCATCTCAGCTCCGCACACGTCCCGCCTCTTTGCCCATTTTCTGTTATCCGGGAGTGACGGTTGATGACGCGCTGCTAAGAAGGCAACTGCCAGCTCGACCCTACTTCAAAACGGCTCTGCTGAATCCTATGGGTGACGTCACGGACACTACGTCCATATTTTTATACAGTCTATGGGATTGAGGTAGGCCTGCTATTTTGATTAGAAGGAAAAAACTATTCCGGTTCTTTAAAGCTTCAAACGGATTCAGTGTATTTTTGTTTTATCTTAATTTGATAATTATTTCATAAATAAAAAAAATAGTGTAGGCCTATTTTTTATTTTAATTTATATGATGTTATTCAGTTTTTCTGTTGTCAAAAAAGCTGCAGGTGCGTGAAAATGTGATAATGTGTGAATCTGTACAAGCTGTTGTGTATGCTGCTGTTTGCACAGTAAAATAAACCAGTGGAAAAAAGTAGTTTTAACAGGTCACAGACACTCATCAATTGTATTTTTATTTGATGTCAATTCAATATTATAATCTTATCAGTTAACGGTTAATAATCGATTAATGAGCATCGGTTGTCGGTCGGGAAAATGAACCGAAATGTGCATCCCTAGTAGACAGCTTTCATTCCTGCTCTAACTACAACCCCAAATCAGAAAAAGTTGGGACAGTATGGAAAACGCAAAAAAGAAAAAGAAAAAAAGAAGTAATTTCTAAATTTACTTTGACTTGTATTTCATTGCAGACAATATGAACAAAAAATATTTCATGTTTTGTCTGGTCAACTTCATGTCATTTGTAAAAATGCATCCTTTCCTGTCATTCAGACCAGCAACACATTTAAAAAAAAGTTGGGACAGTAAAGCATTTACCACTTTGTAATGTTGCCGTTCATTTTCACAACATTTAAAAGACGTTTAGGGACTAAAGACACCAAGTGTTGAAGTGTTTCAGGTGTAATTTTGTCCCATTCTTTCTGCAAACAAGTCTTAAGGTGGGCAACAGTACAGGGTCTTCGTTGTCGCATTTTGCGCTTCAAAATGCACCACACATTCTCTATTGGAGACACTTCGGGACTGCAGGCAGGCCAGTCAAGTACCCGTACCCTCTTCCTCCGCAGCCAGAACTTTGTAATGTGTGCTGAAAGTGGTTTTGCATTGTCTTGTTGAAATATGGATGGACGTCCCTGGAAAAGATGTCTTCTTGAAGGCAGCATATTATGCTCCAAAATCTCTATGTACTTTTCAGCATTATTGGTGCCTTCACAGAAGTGAAAGTTACCTTTGCCAAGGGAACTGACACAACCCCATACCACGACAGACCCTGGCTTTTGGACTTGTTGCTGGCAACAGTCTGGATGATCCTTTTCTTCTGTGGTCCAGAGGCGTCCATTCCTCCCAAAAAATACTTGAAATACTGATTCATCTGACCACAGTACACGTTTCCACTGTGTGATGGTCCATCCCAGATGCCTCAGAGCCCAGAGAAGTCGATGGCGCTTCTGGACACTGTTAACATAAGGCTTCCTTTTGGCATAGTACAGTTTTAACTGGCATTTGTGGATGTAACTACGTATTGTGGTATTTGACAAAGGTTTGCCAAAGTGGTCCTGAGCCCATGTGTTGATATCGCTTATAGATGAATGACGATTCTTGATGCAGTGCCGCCTGAGGGATCAGAGATTACGGTTGTTCAGCTTAGCCTTGCGCCCTTGTCCTTTACGCAATGAAATTCCTCCAGATTCCTTGAATCTTTTAATTATGTTATGCACTGTTGAATGTGAAATATCCAAATCTCGTCCTATCTTTCTTTGTGGAACATTGTTTTTAAACATTTCAATAATTTTCTCACATATTTGTTGGCAAACTGGCGATCCTCTGCCCATCTTCGTTCCTAAAGGATTAGACCTTTCTTGGATGCTGCTTTTGTACCAAATTATAATTACCATCACCTGTTTCAAATCACATCATTATTTAACCATTTTACCTCATTACTAGCCCTAAATTCCTTCTGTCCCAACTTTTTTTGAAATGTGTTGCAGGTCTGAAAGACAGGAAAGGATGCATTTTTACAAATGACATGAAGTTGACCAGACAAACCATGAAATATTTTGTGTTCATATTGTCTGCAATGAAATACAAGTCAAAGTAAATTTAGAAATCACTACTTTCTTTTTTTATTTGTGTTTTCCATACTGTCCCAACTTTTTCTGATTTGGGGTTGTAACAAATATATATGTATGCAATCTCTTTGAGATTGCCTGAACAAGGTGGCCCTTCAAAAATCGTTCTAATCGTTCTAGTGTTTATACACTGATAATAATAATAAATGTTTCTTGAGCAGCAAATCAGCATGTTGTAATGGTTTCTGAAGGATTTCTTATTTTAAACTGTAAAAATGTGTGAGAATCAGATGTTTGAACTGATTTATTAGAAACTGTCAGAATGAATCAATTGATTAATTTAAATGAATCTCCTCTCCACTCTCTGTTAACATCAATGATTGGGTCTACAATGAGACAAAGAGCAAAAGACAGCAGACTGAACCACTCAGCATACTCACCGTTGAGATAGGGCGTGTCACAGAGCACCATGAAGTCCACTATTGGATAGTCCATCTCTAACACTGTGATAGCTTTGCCATGCATGATGGTTAGGGTGGGTCTCCGTCCTGCCTTATCATACGAAAGGCCCCCCGAAAAGACTACAAAGGCTTCACTACTGGAAGACAGAAAAATAAAAGAAGAGCGTAAATTGAAGACATAATTGTGTCTGTCTGAAATGATTTCTTTATCATGTCAAGACCCATAGCTTCTATTTTATTGGAAGGAGATTTTCATCCCACACAAAACAACCTTGCTTTGACTTCGAACGTCCTCTCAAAAGGTTGATAGGAATGCACGTTTCAATTTAAATTTAAATCTTTTTCACAACCCTGAAATATTCAGTCTCTATGAAAATTGGAAGAAACAAAAGGGGGAAAACAACATTACAGCTAAACTAATCTAAAATATCATTAAAACTGAAGCGGCCACTTATGACCACTTCTTTGAACACAGCATAGGGAGGGAAAACACACACACACAAAACCAAGCAATCAAAGATTTCTTCAAATTATGTTTTGCTGCTAATCTCCCGAGGGAAACGGGCAATATAAAAAACAGGCAGTAAACTTGAATTGTTTTGTGACAAGATAAAACAGCAGTAATGGTTCTCGAGTGGACTTGGGCACATCTGTTGCAAGCAAATAGCAGGATTGAATTCATCCATAACACTCAAGACAGCATTTCCCATAATTCATTAGCTGTATATTATGGAGAATTCCATTTATCATTGGAGGAAGGAAATTCCTAGTAGGAACTTTTAACATGAACGCCCCCCTCAAGTCAGAATTGCGACTGGAAAACTGTGGGGAACGGCAACAACCCTGACTTCAGAATCCAATATAACTGCTCAGTAGTAATATATTGTTTATTAGCATGTCTGTCTTAATAAACACAGCGGTGCGCACAGTACTATCCAACCTCTATCTGTGGACATGATACTTCAGCATTATCTGTTCAAAATACCACTTAAATTCCTAATAAGCAAGCACAACAAAGTTTTGCCGCCAGGGTGCGTCATCTTAGTTTTCCGACCTGTGTACCAGAATGCATTCACCTCGGGCGTAATGTCATTCCCAGCCCTGACATCCCTCTTTTAAGGTAAATGGATTGCACGTCTAGTCTACAGTCCCTGACAAAAGTCTTGTCGCTTGTGTACAAATTTAACTGAAGTGCCGCTGAAATATATTTCTTATCAAGATTTTTTTTACAAGAAATGGCTCATTTTATTCCCAACAGCTTTTGTAATAATGTTTCAGTGCAAAATGAAACTATCAAAAAATATTCTAATATTCACAGCTTGGTTAACCCATTGAGTCAATTTTTGCAACGACATAAGTGTTGTCGCCAGAGGATAAAAAAAAGATTTGAAGAGACGGGAGACGTTTATGACAAACCCAGGTCAGGCAGACCCTGCAAGACAACTACTCGAGAGGACCATTTGTTGGCTCGAAAACCCAAGGCCAGCCCATTTTCCACTGCAGCAGAGCTCCACGAGACCTGGTCACCTGAAGTCCCTGTGTCAACCAGAACAGTTTGTCGGATTCTGTCTCGAAATGGCTTCCATGGTCGAATCAGTGCCCAGAAGCCAGCACTAAACAAAAGACAATTGAAAAACCGTGTGGCATTTGCCAAAGCCCACAGCCTGCTAAAAGGATGGACGCTGGAAAAGTGGCAGAAGGTGGATTTTTCAGATGAATCTTCTGTTGAATTACACCACAGTCGCCGCAAATATTGCAGGAGACCTACTGGAGCCCTCATGGATCCGAGATTCACCCAGAAAACAGTGAAGTTTGGTGGGGGAAAATCATGGTCTGGGGTTACATCCAGTATGGGGGTGTGCGAGTGATCTGCAGGGTGGAAGGCAACTTCAATAGTCTAAAATACCAAGACATCTTAGCTACCTCTTATATTCCCAACCATAAAAGAGGCCAAATTCTGCAGCAGGATGGTGCTCCAACGCATTCTTCCATCTCCACATCAAAGTTCCTCAAGTGAAGATCAAGATGCTCCAGGATTGGCCAGCTCAGTCACCAGACATGAACATCATTGAGCATATGTGGGGTAGGATGAAAGAGGAAGCATGGAAGACGAAAACCAAAGAATATTGATGAACTCTGGGAGGCATGCAAGACTGCTTTCTTTGCTATTCCTGATGACTTCATCAATAAATTGTATGAGTCCTTGCCAAACCGCATGCATGCAGTCCTTTAAGCTCATGGAAGTCATAAAAGATATTAAATTTGGATCTCACAGCACCACTACTTAATTTGCTGACATATTTTTGTATTTGCAGTAAATTTGTTCAATTTCTGTATATACAAACCTTTTGTCTTGCCAAAATTTGACCTTTCTGTCTTGATTAAATGATAAATCTTTTTTTCAGTGAAACTAATTTATTACAGTGCATTAAACATCATTTGGGAGGGTTTTAGCTTTTCATATGAGCTATTTCTAACACCAATTGATGAATTAAAAGTCAGGTTAATAGCAGGTGTTTCTACAAAATAGATAAGCGACACGACTTTTGTCAGGGACTGTATGTGGCTTTTTCGTGTGTTCTCACCTGTTTCTGGAGGTCTTGTATTCGACCTTGAGAATGGGTTTACATGATTCTTTTCTACCATCTCTCTGAGTCTTGCCTGAAAAAAAGAAAAAAAGACAAAATGGTAAGTTTTAAATGCCTCACTTTTTCACCTAAACCTTTCT
Organism: Gobiocypris rarus; assembly: GCA_023029165.1. Classification (NCBI taxonomy): domain Eukaryota; kingdom Metazoa; phylum Chordata; class Actinopteri; order Cypriniformes; family Gobionidae; genus Gobiocypris; species Gobiocypris rarus. The sequence continues at coordinate 31,816,810 of CM040910.1, forward strand.
TACATTTATGTCTAGAACTTTGATTAAGAAACCACTTTTCCCAGTGCGAGTGTGTTCATCTTTATATAACCACTGAGCTCAAGGCCAGGACCTCAAACATAGCAGGAAAGATTGAGAGTGAATCACTTATTCCTGTCAAATCAAACTTGCGTACACACACACACACACACACACACACACACACACACACACACACACACACTGCAAACCCACACACTGAATCATCCTCTATAATGAACACACCTGGTGAGGGGGTGTGTTTGCTGACTACGTCAGAGTCAGATTTCACTAATAGATGGTGAGTCATGGCTGAAGGGGTCTTTAAACTGTCTGTGTGGGTTTACTTAGCTATACTTTGGGATCAAAATGTCGACGCCAGAAGGACGCCAAGCCTAAAAAAAAAACTTTTTGGGGAAATTTGAGAAAAAACTCATTGATCAAAGAATATATATATATATATATATAAATTCTTTTTTTTTAATCTACAAATCCTAAAAGTCTTCTTTTAACTCTTTCCACACCACTGATGTAATTTTCCTTGACACTGACAACATTTTCCGGCAATCCATGTTTTCACTGCTATGCGGTAGGTGGCGCTATTATGCATCTTCTGAAAGAGTACAGAATCTCTGTATTAAAACAGGCAAAAAAGAAACAGAAACAAGCGATACACGCATTGCTTATGCACATTGTAGTATTTGGAAAAAAAACATGATCTTCTCAGCTTTTTGTTCAAAATGTAGCTTTTTTGTATGAAGCCCACCTACAATCAAGTGTTAATAAAAAAAAGAATGCATGAAGCTATATTAAAATGTTTGTTTGTTTTGTTGGAAACAGGTTCTTTTGATATATTGTATGTTCAGATATTCATACAACAAAATATTCTGGGGGCCAAGGAACTTTTATGAAAATTATTTAAAAAAAATGCTACCAGTGGTTGGCAAAAAATAAATAAACACTGGGGAAAGAGCTAAAGGTTCTTTTGGGTGTGGGTTAGGGTTAGTGTGTTGTAAATATAAATGGCTTTATATAAAAATAGTAAAAGTCAAGTCAAATCACCTTTATACAATATAGAATGTTTCAGAGAGGCTTCACAGTAATTCAAAGTCTATGGTATGTCCTAATTTAGATATATAGAATATAAAGGATGATACACAAGCAACTGAAACCTTAATTGTGAACTGTAATTATTTAACTATTTTAAACACCATAAAAATAGTTTTTTTTTGTGTGTGTCCAGGCCTATTCATTTAAAAGAAAAGAGCATGACTGGAATACACTTAATTTCTAACAATTGTGTTAAAATAATTGTTTACTTTAAAGTAATTTTGACATTCGTTTGAGAAGTTTAAAGTAAAAAAATCAAGGATGTGTAACTGACCTTAACTTAATGAAGCAGACAAAAGCTCATTAAAAGGTTTAAGTATTTATTTTGAACAACAGTGAACCAGCATTACACCAGATTATTATTAATAAGTGAAAAGACCGTGCTTTATGTGTGTACCCACCATGAGGGAAGGTGACTTGAAAAGGTTTGGCTGTGTTTCTCATATTCCACATGCTCAGACTGCCGTCCGAATGACTGCACATGAACTGCCGCCCCTCATGATGCCAGCTTACCGAGTGAATGGCCTGACAGAGAGAAAGCGAGCAGGACTGCATTAATAAACATTTAAAATGATGCCCAGATCATAATACCAGTCATTTGTTTCATGCTGTTAATTTGTGGCCTTTGTGAGAGGACAGGAAATGAGGAAGAAAAGAAAAGAATGTGATCATAAATATAAAAAAGGTTTAAAAATAAGTACTGCCGTGTGTGTGTGTGTGTGTGTGTGTGTGAGTTCCTGCTTGTAAAAGTCTCTCTCTCTCTCTCTCTCTCTCTCTCTCAGACCTTCATTTATCTAAGAGTCAATAATCCGATATCAGTAATTACTTCACCATCAAAGCAGCCTGATCTCCACTCATCTACTTGCTAATGTCACACAGTAAATAATAATTGGAATGATACTGGCGTCAGATTTATTGTTAGTTAGGAGTGTGTATGAAAGGGGTTTAAAGTGTTTGAGGGTGATGTTTAGTATATTTTAAATGAATGAGATGGAAAGAGACTTTTGCACCTTTACAAATCTATTCCAATTCCTTTCAACATTAACAAATGTGTCCTTTTGAGTCTTTGGTCTCATTCCCAGTTTGGGAAATGCTTTCTATTAAAGAACTTTTTTTGCATACCAGGGCGGCATCTAAAGCAGTAATTAGCAGACCCCCAGACATTTCCATTTACCTACTCTGACAAACGCTTGCCGAGCGACGGTGCCTCAGACTCCCTCCACACAGGCAGTGCTGACAGATGATCAGAGGGCGCTGCCACCGAACTGAAACCCGCAGTAAAGGGTTGGAAGGAGAAAAGGGTGAGTTTTTGGAAGGTTTTGTGCGTGCTGCTGTGAGCCAAGGGGAGCTGTGATTGAAACATGTTTTGGAAGGATGAATGCGAGCAGCTGGCTGCAGGAGGCAGTTCCCGTTTCAGAAGGAAGATAAAGTTGTGTGCCAAGCAGTGATTATGCTAAACACATCTACATGGCAAAATGAGGGAAATTAAATCAGAAAAGTGACTTGTGCTCAGTGTTGTTGTTAATCAGCAACAGTGAGGGGGGAAAAAAAGAGCAGATGAGCCAAGTGCTTCGTACCAAAAGTAAATTTACTTGGACAATGGAGAGCGAGAGAGACGTCATTTTTTATTTATATAGCCTAGTTGTTTTTGTTCTTCTCCAATTTATTTTTGTTTGTCTTGTTTTTGGCTGAGGGCTGGATTATAACAAGATGATAAACTGGAGCTTGTGGGTCACAGACGTGCGCATTCACACAGAGACTGAGACTCAAAGAATAATATGAATGTAAATATCAAACGTGTGTATTGTATGCACATACATAATCACTGTATGTACTGTAAAAACTTATATGAAATTAAACAAACAATATTTATATGTGGACATAATTCTTGTAGAGACCCCGTGATACATCTTTTGCAGGATTCTTTGATGAACAAAGTTTAAAAGAACAGCTTTTATATGAATGTATATATATATATATATATATATATATATATATATATATATATATATATATATATATATATATATATATATATATATATCACCTCTTGTAAAGAAGTGTAAGTATTTGACACTCACCTCATCATAGTATATTCTGAAGTCGGCTCTTTTGGCCCTCAGGTCCCACATTACTATTGTACCACTCTCAAAACCTATCAGCAACTGGAGAACAGAGAGAGAGAGAGAGAGAGAGAGAGAGAGAGAGAGAGAGAGAGAGAGAGAGAGAGAGGGAGAAAGGGAGAGAAAGCAGGAGTCTATAAATCCCAAATGAATGGCAATAAATAGTGGAAACAGAGCTAAGAGTGTGTTACAAATGTCAAGAGCCTTTTGTCTGTTTTGGTTTAGAACAGAACTGACACACTGGTGACTGGGCACATTTATTATTTAACTGGACATGACGGAGCAAGCGCTGATCAAAACAGACCCTTTATTCATACTGGGAATCCTCTATCCTCTATCAAACATTGGCAGAATGTGTGTTGGAGAAAAATTCTTAATTTAAGAGGTAACACTTTACAATAAGGTTGTATTAGTTAACATTAGTTAACGCATTAGTTAACATGAACTAACCATGAACAACATCTCTGTTCAGCATTAGTTAATCTTTGTTAACTTTAGTTAATAAAAATACAGCTGTTCATGTTAGTTCACAGTGCATTAACTAATGTTAACAAGATTTTATTTAATGCATTAGTAAATGTTGAAATTAACATTAACTAAGATAAATAAATGCTTTATAAGTGCAGTTCATTATTAGTAAATGTTAACTAATGCATTAACTAATACAACCTTATTGTAAAGTGTTACCATTTAAGAATTGCCTTTCAGTTCATGAGTGTGAATTTGAACTGAATTAGACACACCTTACAAGTTGAATTGGTGTGAAGGGAATAGAAATTTCATCCAAGTTTAACGGTTCAATTCAAATTCAGATTCAAATTCTGTATCCAATTAATTAGACATTGGACTGTCTCTACCTCTTATATGGTCTCTGCTATAGCATATTTTCTGTTTTGTATCCTTTTCCAAAACCTCAACACCCCCCTAAGCTCGTGTGCATCAATTCCCACAATGCATCTGATATTCTGTGACTACAGCAGCATGTAACCACAGCGATCTTCTCAGATCCTTTTCTTGGATGATGACCTCGCGGTACCTACTCCAAAATGCCATACCCCCTCTGGAGATAGCAGATGCCTTAAAGGAATATTTTATCACTCACCTTTGTTATTCCAACCGTGTATTATGTTCTTCTTGTGTTATGTTTTTCAAGGAAACACAAAAATGTTAAGGAAAATGTCCAAGCTGTTCTTTTACAACGATACCTTTTAAAGTGGATAGTGAATTACACTGACTTAAAATATAGTGCATTAGTCTCTTGTTCTTTTTGGAGGTTGGAAAAATAAAGCACTAGCCACTTTCATTGCACTGCTCAGACTTTCTGTCTAACATCTCTTTTTTTTTTTGTTCCACGGAAGAAGAAAAAGTCATACAGATTCTGAAAAAATGAGAGTGAGTAATGACAAAATTGTCATTGTTGATTGAACGTTCCTTTACACGATTATGAATTTGTGTGGATGTGAAAGAGATGTTTACCATGCATCCTCAATTCAAGATGTTAACACCAGTAGTTGGGGTGAGCCTCAGGTCACATAACAAGCGTATGTGTGTGTGTGTGTGTGTGTGTGTGTGTGTGTGTGTGTGTGTGTGTGTGTGTGTGTGTGTGTGTGTGTGTGTGTGTGTGTGTATCTTGATGAGTGTTAATGAATCAGAACTGTGCCAACGCATGCAAAGTACCTTTTATAAAGAACTCGAGCAGTCATGCTAAGGAACTCTAATGTGTTTTTTTCATAATGGGAAGGCTTTGTGCTCACTAGTTCTTAGTTGTTTAGAAAAAAAAATAATTTGAGCTCTTGATTCAAGAGAAAAATGAGAAGAAAAAAGAAATGTATTCCTCACCTTTCCCTCATCTTTTGGACTGTCACTCAGATGAACAACGGGACCTGGATGTGTCTTTGTTGATCTGAGAGGAAGAGAGAAAAGATAAAAGATAATAGGACGATGGAAATTACACATTCTCTGTGATTGTGACTTGTAGATGTCTGTTAGCTATGGAGGTCATCTACATATATACTCATAAAATGTGACAAAATAAACTTTTAGCAAATAAACACACTTAAAATGTACTGAACTTTCTCTCTCTTCCTAGGAAAATGTACAAAGACTATTGATGAAATCACCTCTTGTTTTGCAGGAGTGTTGCTTTTTTTTTTTAAATGCACAAACTAGCAATAGCACAGTAAGCACACAGCAAATTGTTAAGTTGTTAGCAAGAATATCCTGTTTCAACAGGAAATGCATTAAGACCAAAACACATTACATTCGTCTTATCATTTTTATGGGGTCTTTTAGGAATAATAACACCAAAGTCAATTAACTATTGATCATGTGTCTGGTTTTGCAGTAATCTCTTGCTTTTACCTAGAGCAAAGAAGAAGACAACGACTTTTGTCAAACTAAAGGTTACTGGCAAACGTCACAAAGTTCTCAAAGTGTTTTCAGCTAAATTGGACACATCAAGGTCTTCTTTTCAGCAGTATTTCACAGGCAAAGAGCGACAGGTCGGAAAATGTGCTCCGACAGCCTCCAGTGAAATGACTTCCCTAGTATTGTGTGAGGATGTGCCAAGTACAAGAGAGATAGAAAAATAGCAAAGTGACGGTCAGAGTGAGATGGGCACAAAAGAGTTTTATACACACAGACACACACACACACACAGACATCATGCCCATTCAGAACGGTCCCCAGATGCAGAACGCGACTAAAAAGTGTCCCTGGTCTTTCTGCCACCACGCATGGTCTGCAAGCACAAGCTTTAACACCCCTTACAAACATTAAAATATAACATAATACAGAACAAAATGCTATTTCAAATTATTTAATTGAGATAACAGGTCTTTTGGCGCTTATCATTAAATGTTGGCATATAAAATTGATGATTTTACATATTTTTGTATATTGCATATTACTTATTTGCTATTAAGCCTAACTTTTTTATATTAAGATGTAACACTGTCCTTACTACAACATCTCAAACTTAAAGGGTTAGTTCATCCAAAAATAAAATTCTGTCATTAATTACACACCCCTGTGTCTTTTCACATCTGTAAGACCTTCGTCCATCTTCAGAACACAAATGAAGATATGTTTAATGAAATTACTTTCTGTCTCTCCATAGTGATCCAACGCAACTTACACATTCAAGGCCCAGAAAGGTAGGAAAGACATCATTAAACTAGTCCATGTGTCTTCAGTGGTTTAACCTCAATATCACGAAGCAACACGAATGCTTTGTTTTGCGAAAAAATAACATCATTTACCACTTTGTTTATGAGAATATTGATATGCAATGTGTTCATGAGAGCTTCCCGATGCATGCGCGTTGTTGTCAGACTTGCTTGTCAACACAACGCACATTTGTGAATGTTCACGAAAGCACCACAAACCCATGCGTTTAGTGTTCACGCAAGACCTGACATATAATAAGCTTTGGATAATATTATGTTGTAAATAAAGTGGTAAATCATGTTTGTTCGGTGCAAACAAAGCACTCGCTGTGCTTCATAAAATTGAGGTTAAACCACTGAAGTCACATGGATTAGTTTAATGATGTCTTTACTACTGTTCTGGGCCGTGAATGTGTAAGTTGCGTTGGATCTCTATGAAGAGACAGAAAGATCTGTGATTTCATTAAATATGTCTTCATTTGTGTTCTGTTGACACGAGGGTGAGTTTTTAATGACAGCATTTTCATTTTTGGCTGAACTAACACTTTAAAACTTAACTTAAGCACAATTATTGCAGAAGAAATTAAGTAAGTTGCTTTTCTAAGGTGCTCGACTATTTACATCTTCTGCACATCACTTGCTTTAAAGGCATACTGAAAATTCTGTCATCGTCTATCACTCTCATGTCACTCCAAACTCCATGTGAACTGCGGAGTTTATTACAAAATTGTCAGAACTGCTCTTTTTCATAGAACAAAAATATGTTGTGATCAGTAGTTGTCAAGTTTCAATAGTGCTTGAATTATTAAAAAAGTTAGATATTAGGTTGGGATTTGAACTTTGGAATGCTAAATAAAAAAAGTACCATGAGACTAACATGTCTCACATATTGAATTTAAGTCAAATATATAAGTATTTTCTTGCCTAGGGCACCAAGGGCACACACATGACAATAGATAAACATCTCTGTCTGTCTCTGCTTCTGTAAATGTTATTGGACAAGTCATTACAGAGATGCTTGGCCAACAAAAGCCAGAGTATCCCATAAAGCTTCCAGCCGTAAGTTTGTTGCCATAGCAGCAAAGAAACTCATTTAGTCAACTAATCGATCACTGTGCAAAAGAAAATAAATATAAAGAAGAGGATATAAAACCCTCGTGTATTTGTGTACACTAACCAGTCCGTAATTCAATTATATATTTGTCACTGTCAAATGTTTTAAAGGGATAGTTCACCGGGGGAAAAAAAAAGAAGAAAAAAAACCCATGATTTACTTTCAGGCAAATACAATTGGAGTTATATTAAAAATGTCCAGACTAATCCAAGCTTTATAATGGCAATGAATGGCAGCCCAAAATTTGAAGAGCATCCAACCATTATAAAAGTAATCCACACAGCTCCAGGGGGTTAATAAAGGCCTTCTGAAGTTAAGTGATGTGTTTGTGTAAGACGTTTTATCCATGCTTAAAACTTTATAAAGTAAAATATCTATGCTTTATAATGTGTTAAATAGGGATATTATTCTTACACAAACCCATCAATTTGCTTCAGAAGTCCTTTATTAACCCCCCATAGCCGTATGGATTACTTTTATAATGGATGGATGCACTATTTTGGGCTACAAATTTTGACCTGCCATTCACTGGATTATCCAAGACATTTTTTTTTATATAACTCTGATTGTATTCGTCTGAATGTTTTAAACATTTCTCTGCTTAAAATTCATCTGACTGTGTTAGATTAAACATGAATATTAAGCAGATAAATGAACAATAAGCTGAAGACCAAAGACCATACAACTACTCTACCATCTCTTTCTCAGCTTGTAGCACTTTGTCAGTAGCACTTTGTTAGTTGGCTTCCCCATGAGAAACAGTCATCACCCGTCCCCTTCAGAATGCTGAGGATACTTTTGTCAACTCATCCTTCTTGTATCAATGCTGCTGATGCTGCAAGAGATGCAGTTGCCATGAGCAAAATAAGATAAGAAAAGGACAAATACAAAAGCTATTACGTGACCTAAATTCTATGCCCATTCTACTCTTGTAACCTACACTCCAAGAAGGTTTTGCAATGGGATAGAATTCCCATTAATCTCAACGGCAGTTCCATGCTCCTCACTAACAATTATTCTTAGATGCTTCGTCAAAGGCAGAAGACAGGAAGATATACAAGACTAAAATAAACCAAAATGCACTTTACAAAATAGACTTCATAGGCTTTTTGCCCCCTTGATGTGGCATTGAGCAGGTGCTAATGGACCATACAGTACTAACCAGCCAAACTATGACCCCTTGGCTCATACACTCCTCGGTAAAGTGTGCCATGAAATCCCTAGGTTAAATGCACGTTGTCAACATTTTTTCTTGGCTCAAAGCAAAACAAAGTCTGGTAAGATCTTTTGAAGTGCTACTTTCATGTCGAAAGCAAAAATGCTGCTGTGATTCTTCACTAATTATCTGACTTTGCAACTCTTTTCAGAAGAAAAAAAAAACATCCTCAAGATTTTGTCATTTAAACACCTTGATTCCTAAGAATAAAGTCAAGCAGTGAAGAGGAAACATTCAGAAAATAATTGAATGGTCTTAGTGCAGGTGGTTCTGTAAGGTGTATACACAGCACATCTAATCAAGATGTTATATCACATCACCTCATAGCCACAGCACAAAAACACATCCACTCCAGTAGTCCTTTATCTTCAGCCTGAAGTCCCTTCGTCTACTGCTTGTTTCTCACAAAGGCTGCTTCGATCCGCACCACTTCTAATAATCAACTGACCTTCAACTCCACCAGACCACGACCTGTCCATCAAACTAAGTCCATTTCTGCAACGACTCGCTTCTTGACTCTGGGATTAAGCAGTGCTAATATTTATTTTTTTTTGTGAAGCTTCCACTTCCTAATTCTTTATGCCAGTAAAGTAAATGCAATAAAGCTTTTTAAAACTAAAATATCTATTAAAATATATAACTATAAATAATGATATAAAAATTGTATATATTATCATTTATATGAAATAATATAATAAATTATAATTAATCTATTAAAAAATGAAGGTTTATGAATTAATCTTGATTAGGGTGAGAACAATTAACGTATAATTTACACTAAATACAATAATCTAAAAGAATATAACAGAAAAACAAACAGCTTTAAGTATTCTGCCATTCTTTGTTTCTTTTTTTGTTGTTGTTATTTCTTTAAATTTTTGTTAACACAAAATTATGTGCAGAGACTACACATGAACATTTACATGAACTTTCCAGAACGAACCGATTTACTTAAGTGAATCTGACTTCGGTGGTGTAGCTATTGCATTTACCAGTAGGGCCTAACTGGGCCTAATATATTTGGTAAATAAACCCTGGCCCATTAGGAAGATGTGACCAAAATCAAGTAGTTTTGAGCCAGCCAGTGAGAGCCAGCCCTGACCTTTGGAGTGTGTTTTGACCGCTTGCAGCATCAAGAAATGATGAAATAGAATGATTGCATTACAGAAAGACAAAGACAGAAAGGATAAAGGACAGATATGTCATCCCTAAACGAGTCCCTGTCTTGCCAGGCTTCAAATCTAATTTCAGTCTGATGGAATGTCCAGCACAGTGTTGAGTGTCTTTTCAGCTGTACTTTGTCTCTGCTCTCTCCATGAGGCCTGTTATTGTGATCTAACAACACTGATATTCATCATGAGAGTGCCTCTCTTCTTCATATGTTCATCTCTGTCTCAAAGAACACACAGAAGGCCATTTAACTTCCCTTTCTAATCAATTATATCTTTGTAAAATATGTTTTTTATTTACTTCTGTCAACTAAAAATGTTAACATGGTAACTTTATTTTGATAGTCCACTTAGACATTCTGTATTCAATTTTATTATATTGTAACTTTTATATACAACTATAAGTAATCAATCTTTTCAACTACCAACCAACCATTAGCAGACTGTCTGCTTAATGTCTGCTAACAATTTATTTTGATGGTTTGATGGTACATAAACTTATTGTACTAGACCTAACCCAATCTAACTGTCTTATACTCTAAAGAGAGTTAGTTGAAATATAGATATTTACTATAGTTAGTAGAATGTCTAAAGTGGACAACATCGAAATAAAGTGTAACTTTCAAAATGCTACTGAAAGGTGTGTTTTGACTGATTTTGGGATGATTTTAACTTGAAAACTGCATAACCTAATTCTTATTCATAAGCTTATATTCAGGAGCATTTTCCATTTCGTTACAATCAGCACATCCACACCTCCGAACTGTCTCCTCCACAAAGTGATGGCCAAGCGTCTCTCTATCTGTCTATGGCTCCAAAGAAGCAGACAGACAGTCGCCATGTAAGACACTGTCTGTGTCTGTGTGTGTGTGTGTGTGGTGTGGTGTGTGTGTGTGTGTGTGTGTGTGTGTGTGTGTGTGTGTGTGTGTGTGTGTGTGTGTGTGTGTGTGTGTGTGTGTGTGGTGTGGTGTGGTGTGTGTGTGTGTGTGTGTGTGTGTGTGTGTGTGTGTGTGTGTGTGTGTGTGTGTGTGTGTGTGTGTAAAGTGGGCCATAGTCTGACAGTAAAACAGCACAGGAGTGAGTGAGTGAATGAGTGAGTGAGTGTGTGTATGTTTACAAAGGACAGACAAGTAAATTGAGAACAGGAGGTCCCTGCTTATCAGCTGAAAAAAACCCAAGCCTCTTCTCTCTCTCCGTTATCTTCCCATGCTACCTGTGTGATCGCATAAGCCTCAGGCAAAAACACACAGAGATGCATATGCAGCGGCTCACAGGGCAGATCAGAACCGACGGTCTAGAGCAGAACTCTCTTTTGCATCCTATTTGGTCATCAAATCCCAAAAATCCATTATTATTATAAAATCCTTATTTATTGTTAACTTATCGTTTGAAAGCAAGCGTGAGGAGCATGCTAACGTTAGCTCACTAGCTGTGAGCGCGCACTCGCTGTTTGAGTCCAACTTCAAAGGCTAAGATAAGAGCCACTGAAGTGCTTTCAGTGCTTGCAATGGTTGCCGTGGCAATGGTGGCAGCAATCTCATTCAGGATAATAGCTTTGAATATTATGGTGAAGAAATGGAAATTGGTTAGTTGCAATTTGGTAAGCGTGATTTGAAAAGCTTGAGTAAACCGAAGAGTATTTTCTGCTGGATAGAAGTGTGTTTGTACAGTTTTGTTTGACCATCCATTCATCCATCCATTTATAGGAAAATTAAATACATCAGTAAAAGCATACTTAGAGAATCCATCCATCCATCCATTCATCAACCATCCATCCCTACATAGGAAGATTAAATACATCAGTAAAATCATACTTTGAGAATCCATCTATCCATCCATCCATCCATTTATTGGAAAATTAAATACATCAGTAAAATCATACTTAGAGAATCCATCTATCTATCCATCCATCCATCCATCCATCCATCCATCCATCTATCTATCCATCCATCCATCCATTCATCAATCTATCATCATCCATCCATCCATCATCCATCCATCCATCCATCCATCCATCCATCATCTATCCATCCATCCATCTATCTATCTATCCATCCATCCATCCATCCATCCATCCATCCATTCATCCATCCATCATCTATCTATCATCCATCCATCCATTCTATCTATCTATCATCATCTATCATCCATCTATCTATCTATCTATCTATCTATCTATCCATCCATCCATCCATCCATTCATCGATCTATCATCATCCATCCATCCATCTATCTATCTATCTATCTATATATTAAATACATTAGTAAAATCATACTTTGAGAATCCATCTATCTATCATCCATCCATCTATCTATATATCTATAAGAAGATTAAATACATTAGTAAAATCATACTTTGAGAATCCATCCATCCATCCATCTATCATCATCCATCCATCCATCCATCCATCCATCTATCTATCTATCTATAGGAAGATTAAATACATTAGTAAAATCATACTTTGAGAATCCATCCATCCATCCATCCATCCATCCATCCATCCATCATCCATCCATCCATCCATCCATCATCCACCCATCATCCATCCATCTATCTATCTATCTATCTATCTATCTATCTATCTATCTATCTATCTATCTATCTATCTATCTATCTATCTATCTATCTATCATCTATCTATCTATCTATCTATCTAGATATCTATAGGAAGATTAAATACATTAGTAAAATCACACTTTGAGAATCCATCCATCCATCCATCCATCTATCATCATCCATACATCCATTCATCCATCTATCATCATCCAAACATCCATCCATCCATCCATCTATCTATCTATCTATAGGAAGATTAAATACATTAGTAAAAACATACTTTGAGAATCCATCCATCCATCCATACATACATCCATCATCTATCTATCGGAAGATTAAATACATCAGTAAAATCATACTTAGAGAATCCATCCATCCATCCATCCATCTATAGGAAGATTAAATACATCAGTAAAATCATACTTAGAGAATCCATCCATCCATCCATTTATCAACCATCCATCCCTACATAGGAAGATTAAATACATCAGTAAAATCATACTTTGAGAATCCATCTATCCATCCATCCATCCATTCATCAATCTATCATCCATCCATCCATCTATCTATCTATCTATCTATCTATCTATCTATCTATCTATCTATCTATCTATCTATCTATCTATCTATCTATCTATCTATCTATCTATCTATCTATCTATCTATCTATCTATCTATCTATCTATCCATGTATCTATCTATCCATGTATCTATCTATCCATGTATCTATCTATCTATCTATCTATCTATCTATCTATCTATCTATCTATCTATCTATCTATCTATCTATCTATCCATCCATTTATCTATCTATCTATCTTGCTATCTAGCTATCTTGCTATCTAGCTATCTATCTATCTATAGAAAGATTAAATACATAGTAAAATCATACTTTGAGAATCCATCCATCCATCCATCCATCTATCATCATCCATCCATCCATCCATCCATCTATCTATCTATCTATCTATCTATCTATCTATCTATCTATCTATCTATCTATCTATCTATCTATCTATCTATCTATCTATCTATAGGAAGATTAAATACATTAGTAAAATCATACTTTGAGAATCCATCCATCCATCCATCCATCCATCCATCCATCCATCCATCCATCTATCATCACCCATCCATACATACATCCACATCAGTAAAATCACACTTCGAGAATCTATCCATCTATCTATCCATCCATTAATCCATCCATCTATTTGTAGAAAGATTAAATACATCAGTAAAATCATACTTCGAGAATCAACATTTTTCTGTTATTATAGCTTCATGAGGGTTGACAAACCTAGTTAGCATCAGAATAGTGACATTCTGGGAAATTAAAATCTTTAATAGGCTTGAGAGGCACTGACGCGTGTCTGAAATATCCTGAGAACCATTAGAAGCGTAGTTATGTAAAAACATCAGTCTTGTATAAAAAGATTTGAATATCATAACAGACAATCCACATTTTAGAACATGCAGCATGACCTAGAACATGAAATTCTTCCATGGCATTTTCAAAGATGTTGAAAGTCTAAAACAGATTACTTGGAAATGTAGGCGTGACGTTAGCTTACTGCTGCAAGGCAGATCCATGGAGTACTGATTATGTTTAGGATCAGGGTTCCCAGCATGCTCAGCAAGCCCTTCAGATATCTTCAGAACAGGCACAGAGGTTTAAGATAAACTGTGCAGAATCGAGACATGCAGCGACGTTCCTTATGGTTAGAGGAGCTGCACATTTGAAGGGTGTCACACAAAAAAAAACACGAAAAACAGATCTGATGGAGCGAGCACAGCAGGCTAAAGGCAACTGATTTCAGTGTAGCGCAGCGTGGAATTGTTGGAGGTTGTGAGGTTACAGGATCTCAGTTAATCCCTCACACCCTGTTGAAAGCATCTCCAGTTTTCATCTCCCTCACTTATTCATGTTTGAGACAAGAGGAAGAAAAACAAATCTCTGGCTTCTCTTCCATCCTTGTACTTGATTTCCTTCAGAGGACGCCTGCTGTCGGCGCACAGGGGCCGTGTTTATATTTATTCATATTTATTTATTGAAATGAGCTGCACTTTGCCTCTTTAAAGGGGAATTCTCTCAATACTACTCTAGGTTGCAGTGCACTAGTCTAATGATAATATTTCACAAGTAGTTAGACATTCAACATAGACTACACATGTGAGGAGAGGGAAACGTTAATAGAATTATATAAAAAAATTGATTAAGAATTAAAAGAATTAATAAAAGAATTATACAATAATATATAATTAAGAATAAAAAAATTATAAAACAATATATATATATATATATTTTATTATTAAATTTTACTAATTTCACCTTTTATTCTGCTGATAGTAAGGAAAGAAACAAACAAAAACTATTTTTGGTTGTCTTTCAATATTTCAAACAATGTCATGATCCATTCTGACTGCTAATTGAACTGCACTGTGTCTAACACATGCATTATGGGATGACGATGACGTGTTATGTTTGTGATGGAGCACTGATCTTGGAGTGAGAGAAAACACCAACGCTTTAAAAAACAATTCTTGCTCCAGGCAAAACATGCAACACTGCTCCCCACTTCCCTTCTACTCTGACCTCCTCACTAACTCTGCACTGGAGAATCATGTAAAGTAAAAATCATATTAATATATTATATTATTTTGGTAATCATTTTAGCATACTAACAAAGCTCTTTAATTATAGTCACCATATTTACAGTATCTCATTGCTTAACCCAGAATACTCAACTTTTTAACCGCTGCTGCAGCTATTTGTACACCAATTAATATGATTAACCCACTTCTGTTCAAAAGTATATAAAAACTTAAATAAATGACTGAAAAGGAAGCGTTTACCATCAAGCACCTTTAAATAGCCCTTCAGCATAATCAAACACAAGGATCAAGTTCTCGCATTTGAAAAATACAGATGTACTAGCGCACGCTCTATGTGCCACGGAGCTACTTGAAGAGGTAAGGGGATTCTGGGTAAAGGATTTGTAGTGGGTCGCAAGTAGGCGATAGGAGATCTACATGTCCTTCAGAAATGCATCCACGGTTACTACTAACGTTAATGTCTGTCAGCAGGGATGCCGCTAAGAGCCTCTTGTGTAGAAGGAGACTTGATTGACACTCGCAAGCTATTTGCTTGTCAGATTATCACTCATGGGAGTGAGGTGTTGGTGTTGACTTGCACATTTATTCATGAAAAGAGGCGCAGATGTGTGCGAACCAACCGTTGTTTGTGTGTTTCAGTGTGTCTAAATGTGTAACTGTAGAAAGAAAGATACAACGGATCCTCCGGGGTTTAAAATGTTTAAAAGTGATAACTTATTTATACTTCAGCAGGGATGTGGTTTAAATTTGCTGTCAATGTGGATTTTGTGACAGATTTGTTTAAAGGGATAGTTCACCCAAAAATGAAAATTCTGTCACTAATTACTTATCCTCATGCCGTTCCAGACCTGTAAGACCTTTGTTCATCTTTGGAACACAAATGAAGATATCTTTGTTGAAATCCGATGGCTCAGAAAGGCCTCCATAGACAGCAATGACATTTCCTCTCTCAAGACCCATAAAAGTCCATCTCTCTACAGTGGTTCTACAATAATTTTATGAAGCAACGAGAATAGTTTTTGTGCGTTAAAAAAAACGAAATAACTTATATAGTGATGGCCCGATTTCAGAACACGGCTTCATGAAGCTTCGGAGCATTAAGAATCAGCGTATCGAATCAGCGGTTCGGATCGCCAAAGTCACGTGATTTTAGCAATTTGGCAGTTTGACACGTGATCCGAATCATGAATCGATACGCTGATTCATAATGCTCCGAACAAAAACTATTCTCGTTGCTTCATAAAATTATTGTAGAACCACTGTAGAGAGATGGACTTTGTAACGCCGTCTTTAGTACCTTTTATGAGTCTTGAGAGAGGAAATGACATTACTGTCAATGGAGGCCTTTCTGAGCCATCGGATTTCAACTAAAATATCTTCATTTTTGTTCCGATGATGAACGGAGGTCTTACAGAACGACATGAGGATAAGTAATTAATGACAGAATTTTCGTTTTGGGGTGAACTAACCCTTTAAGCTATACCCATCTTTGGATCTATGAAGAGTGAAAATGAGTCTGACCCTCATTTCATTGTGGCATTTAAAATAATAAATGTGAAAAGAAGAAATATGTCACTTTACTTGGGGAACTTCTATGGTTCCTTGGAAAAAATTTAAAATGAATAGTCCATAAACAGAAAGCACCCAGAAACATAAACAACACGCGCACTCTTCTTCACATTCCCAGTGAAATGCTCTCTGACAGCAAATGCAGTAAGTTTGCTTCCTTCTTCTCAGAGAAAATAAATAATATCAGGAAAGCGATCAGCACATCCGTGAGTTGCTTTGGGGTCAGTCAGATCAGACCACAACCTCGGAAAGTTACTATGTCTGATTTTGAAGCAATTGATTATAAAATTTTAGAAGAAACGGTACAGCACCTTAAAACATCAACCTGCCTCACTGACACACTCCCCACTTCTTTTTCAAAAGTGTGTTTAACTGTTTAGAAGCAGATCTGCTAGAAGTGGTAAACTCATCACTTCTCAATGGGAATTTTCCAAACTCCTTAAAACCGCAGTAGTTAAGCCTCTTCTGAAAAAGAGAAATCTGGATAACTCCATATTGAACAACTACCGACCAATCTCAAATCTCCCTTCATAGGCAAGATCATTGAAAAAGTTGTCTTCAGTCAGCTGAACAAATTCTTAAGCTCAAACGGATACTTTGACAATTTTCAATCTGGTTTCCGACCACATCACAGCACAGAAACAGCACTTATAAAGATAATAAATGATATTCGCCTCAATACAGATACAGGCAAAACATCAATTCTGGTGCTACTCGACCTCAGTGCCGCATTCGACACTGTTGACCATAACATACTTCTTGACAGGCTGGAAAACTGGGTCAGACTTTCTGGGATGGTCCTTAAATGGTTCAGGTCGTACTTAGAAGGAAGAGGTTATTATGTGAGTATAGGTGACCATAAGTCTGACTGGACATCCATGACTTGCGAGTCCCACAAGGGTCAATTCTAGCACCACTCCTATTCAACCTGTACATGCTGCCACTGAGCCAAATAATGAGAGAGAACCAAATGGCTTACCACATCTATGCTGACACCCAGATCTACTTAGCACTATCACCTAATGACTACAGCCTCATTGACTCCCTGTGCAAATGCATTGATGAAGTTAACAGTTGGATGAGCCAAAACTATCTTCAGTTAAACAAAGACAAAACTGAAATCATTACATTTGGAAACAAAGATGAAATTCTCAAAGTGAACACATATCTTGAGACAAAAGGTCTAATAAAAAAAAATCAAGTCAGGAATCTTGGTGTGATTTTGGAGTCAGACCTGAGTTTCAATAGTCATGTCAAAGCAATAACTAAATCAGCTTACTATCATCTGAAAAATATTGCAAGAATTAGATGCTTTGTTTCCAGGCAAGACTTAGAGAAACTCGTTCACGCTTTCATCACCAGCAGGGTGGACTATTGTAATGGTCTTCTCATCGGCCTTCCCAAAAGACCATTAGACAACTGCAGCTCATACAGAACGCTGCGGCCAGGATTCTGAGCAGAACCAGAAAATATGACCATATCACGCCAGTCCTCAGGTCTTTACACTGGCTTCCAGTTACATTTAGGATCAATTTTAAAGTATTATTACTTGTTTATAAATCACTTAATGACCTAGGACCTCAATACATTGCAGATATGCTGATTAAATACAAATCCAACAGATCACTCAGATCATCAGGATCAAGTCAGCTAGAAATACCAAGAGTTCACTCAAAGCAAGGAGAGTCTGCGTTCAGCTATTGTGCCAGCCGCAGCTGGAACCAGCTTCCAGAACAGATCAGATGTGCTCCAACAGTAGCCACATTCAAATCCAGACTCAAAACACATCTGTTCAGCTGTGCATTTACTGAATGAGCACTGTGCCACTGTACGTCCCACTGATTGCACCTAATCTAATCTATGCATCATCTTAATTTTTATTTTTATTTTATTTTTTATTTTTTATCTATATATACTGTAATAATTTTATTCTTTTTAAATATATTTACAACTATATATTTCTATTGTCTTCTTATTTAAAAAATTCTCTTTACAACTGTTTTAATTATCCTGTTTTTATTTTTAAGTCTTACACGTGGTATTCTTAATTCTTATCACTATTTTAATTTCATTTTCCATGTAAAGCACTTTGAATTGCCATTGTGTATGAAATGTGCTATATAAATAAACTTGCCTTGCCTTGCCATAAAATATAGAAAATTCTGTCATTATTTACCCTCATTTACCTTCTTTCATTGAATCGACTGAGAGTGAATGATGACTCAAGATTCAGTATTTGTCCTCACTGAAATTTGTAATTATTCAACCGACTTGCAATATGAAGTTGATAAAGTTGATAGATAGATAAATAAATAAATACATTAAATTAAATATATGGACTCTGGAAGGCATAATTCAATTAACAGGGTTAAAAAGAAAAACAGAAGAGATGAAGTGATGGCTTCCGATTGCATTTATAATTTTTAATTCTTTCTTGTCATTTTTAGAGTATGACATCCCCATTTGCAATTATGCAAAAGAGCACAAAATAAATCCTGCATTATATCTTTGGTGTTCCACAGAAGACATTCTCACAGGTTTGAAACGACATAAATGATGACAGAATTCTCATTTTTGGATGAATTATTCCTTTAGGAGTATGATTGTGCTAACCCTCTAATATTCCTCCATGAAATCACAGACTAGCATTTATAATTGCATTTATAATTGTTTCATATTCCAGATGACTTATCACATCATCATCTTTATTAGATACACGTATAATTTGATAGCGTGGGCGCTCTGGCATTCTATCGATTAGCTCTTTATTAGTCATGTTAGCTGCATTGACTTTTATATTAAAATAAAATAAATGTTATATGTGTACTTGTACTCACAGTTCTATGGCCTTGTTCCACATGATGACATATCCAGACAAAACAAAGGATTCGATGTTCACTATGTGCGTATTTCCGCGCTCTGTCCCCACATAAAGCCATTTACTTTGAAACGGAAGATGACAAAACGTGATCCTAAAAGAGAGATGGAAAAAGAAGAATTATATTTGTGCAAGAGAGAATGAGAGATTACATAGGATATATCAGCATCATATTAAAGTATGTAATTAATATCTCGTTATGAAGAACCAGCAAGCCAATAATTACCATTCTAACTGATAGTATCACTGTTTTTACTTTTATGCACAATCACATTTTAGCTAATTGCATCGCAGTCACAATTTTCTTCAGAAAGCTGCAGATGTAATTACAAAACCCCATAAGAGTGTAATGTGTATTATTGTACATATTCATTACCAGAAAGTGGGTAGACAGTGAACCGTGCAAAAACGAAACAAACCTAATTATATGCGCAAGTTTAAAGTTCTGCTCAATATCAAACATTTTTCAACATGTCCTTGCTCATCTTTTGAGCAAAGGCTGAACCGTCAATTAAAATATGAATCGCAATATGGCCTTGTGTGATTATTAAACTGGAAAAAGGCTTCAACTGAATGAAATAAATATATGGTCTACATGCACTGTGGGCTTCAAAGTGAAGGGGCGGGATGCTCTGTTTTGTCTCTCGAATATAACACAAGGCCTCATGTGTGTTTCACACTCTGTACATTTCAACGGTCTCAGAGCCTTTGCAATACATGAATGCTGTGAACTCCATCACTGGAGTTGGTTTGAGTTTGCTTTTCTTTGGTGAAGCTTGCCTATAAAATGCATGTGCAAAGTAGCCCGGGTAAACATTCATGAAACAGTTTTTGGAAGTTACTGACAGAGATGAGTGAACAGAGGAGGGGTTGACAACAAAACAACAACAACAAAAAAAGGTCAAATACACAGGCCTCAAACACAGCTTAAACTGAATGAAAACCGAGTTTGAATTCTTATAGAATAGAAAAATGTATGCCTTTATGCCTAATCTTTTATTTTTGTTATTAGGAGCAGCACTATGAGATGTTTAAATTTATCACGACTGTTCAAACTGCAATCAACGTCAAAACTACCAAATATTTACTGTGTTCATTTACTACAGTTATATTATTTATTTTTTTAAATTATGTGTTAAAAATAATTACTAATGGCAATACCACAAGAAATAGGCCCTGCTAAACCGCATTTAAGGCCAGTTCATCCTTTTCCATCCAAAGCACCAGCAAGCACTAAAGTCCAACAGTTGTTGGTTTATTTAGTACATATTTGCATAGACTAACAATTAAAAAACACCACAGAGGGAATACAAGAACTCATCCTGATCAAACCAAACCCTAAATCTACCATGTGCAGTTTACTTCAAATTGATTGCTGTGTCCTGTAGGTCAGTGATAACATACTCTTGCATTCAGAAATATGGAAATAAACTGTTTAATGACTACAAGCTAATGTCAATTATCTTCATTTGGGGATACATGTCAGCACATATCGATATACAATAATATACATATCGATTAGTTGTGTATAATTTGATTATTTAACACTCTGGTGTTCTTAGGTCAATCTGGAAAAATTTTAAGTTGTGTTATTTTTAGAATTTTTTACTTAATCGGAATGGTACGAAACTTGGTTTCCATAAACAAAATCTTGCTGAAAGCTAGTTTTTAAAAACGTAAAATTCTGTAGCTTTTTTTAAGTTAACTTTTTTTAAAAAAAATTTCACTTCAGCAATATTTTACCAAGTGTCGTCTTTAAAAAGAGATCAAACTTAAGTCTGTGCTCTAAAGTGGATTAAAATGGATTATAAATACAGCATTAATATAATTTAGTACCATAAAATCCCCTAAAAAAAAAAAAAAATCAGAGGTGGACAAAGTACACAACTCCATTACTTGAGTGAAAGTAAAAGAACTACTGGTTAAATTTTACTCCATAACAAGTGAAAGTTGTAAAGATAGATTTTTACTAAAGTAAAAGTAAAAAGTACTTGCTTTTAAAAGTACTTAAGTATCAAAAGTAAAAGTAAATGCATTCTTTTATTCTTTTTGCAGTGCTGTATAATGCACGCTGTGCCATCAAGGTGTTTTAAGCCAGTCATGTGCCATCTGACATGCTACGACTACCCTGGACTCATTTAAATACTTACAAAAAAGTTACAACTTTCTTATCAAAGTCGAAATCATACTAGAAAACAAAAGGTTCATGCATTGTGTTTTTTTGACTGGATTATGTAAAAACATATTTCTCAAAGGACAGTTAACATTATTAGCCCAACTAATTTTTTCACGCTAACTAGCATCATTGTCGAACTTTACCTATCTGTTAGCGGTGTATCCACAAGGCTATGGCAACTTGGCGGGCAAAACCATAAAAAAAATATTTGACCGACCATATTATATAACATTGTTCATTTTAGCAGCAAATTTTGGTTTAATCACATTTTAGGCATCTGAATTGTTTTAGTTTTAGTCAACTAAATATAAGATTGTAGTAGATTAAATTGACAAAAATTCTGTACTTTTGCTCTGGCATCTGACAGGCAGCTTTCTGTGTGTGCATCCGGATTAAATTGAGCTTTCGTGTCGTCGCCTTTTACAGACTTATCCATGTCTGCTCTTTCTCCCAGAAATTTACATTTGAGCGCTGCGCCTAGGAACTGCAGCCTTCTATTTTGCCATCAACTGATTGGTGTTCAAAAAATGCTGGGAAATCATTAAACTTCATGTGACCCTACAAGAGTGATTACTGATGGGCTGTCTGCAAAAAAACCCAATCACGTTTTAAAGAAGAAAAAATCATCACAAGTAAGTAAAAGTAAAAGTCACAAGTTTCCAGAAAAAAATATTACTCAAGTAGAGTACAGATACTCAAAAAGTGTACTTTAGTACAGTACTCAAGTAAACGTACTTTGTTACTGTCCGCCTCTGAAAAAAATACAAAATATTAAATAAAAAACATTATTAAAATATACTAAAACATTCCAATAAAATACAGTACATTAATTTCATTTTTTTTTCACCACCAAGCAAAGACCACCAGAGGGTTTATCAAGTAATACATTTGATTAATTTCTTCTTCTTTTTTTCAATCAGAGCCAAAACCCTGCAGTCCTATTCTGAGTCGATCATGTTCAGAGGCAGTGATTCATAGCTCTCTGTGGTTCTCTGTTTCTTTAGCAGTTGGAAGTAACACTTGTCACACTTGTTCATGGTGTTGCCTAGTTTGGATCTGCTCTAAGGCTCATGCCAGTCAAACGTCAGCCCCTCTTGGGTACACTTGTGTGTATTTTGGGATTCAGCAATTAACTGGAACACGATTACCTCAAGACATACTGGAGCTAATGAGACATGAATGAGATGAGAGGAGACACTAACTCTGTTTTCTCTATTCCAGCAAAACCATGTATATGACATAAAATGATCCACCCATGCTGGTGTGTTTATGTGTGTTTCCCTAGTGTGCCACTGTCTCCAGTATCATCAAAAAGGTTAAAAGAATAGAGTAAGATAACATTTGGCTGATGTTCACTACGTTAATTGCAAAATAATTACGAAATTAGGCAGCCTATTAGGACTCTGATTTATCTCTGCTACTGTCACAACAGAAACTCTCCAGGGAATGCGTCTAATAACATGCCACATATTTATACACATGTAAACAGGGTTTAGCATTAAAACTGAGGTGTACACTTATTATTAATGCTAAACATGACATTTTATGATCCAGTTTATATCTGACTGTCCATGTAATATAAATATTATACTGTATGTGGTTAACTAACATGACGAATTCTGGCTAAACCATTGTATTAAGTTTGGGGCGAGACTATCCGTTTGTCCAAACAAAATGGAAGACGGGGACAAGACTGAAGGTTTGGAAATGTCATTACTTAAATGTGAATGGGAACTTGCAAGCCGGATTCAAATGTGTATCATCCACTGTCATCCAAACTTTTTGATAATATGAAGTGTCTGGTGAGTGATTATGAAAATGATCAATAAAACTATCACATATCCAAGGTCTATTTGAAACGTCATGCTGAAATCCATCCAGTGGCATCATCCATCATCCTTATAAGCAGGTTAACTAGAAAATAAAGACCAGCACACGGTAATTCACTGCTGTCCACACTCATTACATCTCTCTCTGTTTTCCTCGCCTCACGCCCCTGGGGTCCTCAGACAGTCGGGGTGATTGGAAATGAAGGTTGCGAGAAGCTGGACAGACAGCTATACTTGTCAGGGTTAGAATGCTAATGGAGCACCTGGCAATGCTAATATGCAGTTACCTGTTTCTGAACGCAACACATGGAAAGCCCAGATGAGAAAATGACTATCATGGTGTCGAGGGCATTTAGTGAGCAACTGTTCCAGAATGCTCTTTTGTTGCTTCTGTGGATGAGGTGAACACGTCTAATTTGACCAAAATCAGTCATTAATATTTTTGTTCTGTTTCCTAGAAAAAGGGAAAGTGTCAATTTTAAACACGTACTGTAAACTGTCGTTCAAAGGTCGGGGTCAGTACGAAATTAATACTTTTATAAACAAGGATGCATTCAATTAATAATGTAATAAAAGTTTTCTAGTTTAAAGGATATGGGTTTAACACAATCATCCTGGCCAATTTTGCCCATTGGCCTCTGTTCATCATCATGTCCTCCAAATCATCCCCATATACACTAATTGGCTTCATCAATCTGTCTCCTCTCCACCAATAAGTTGGTGTGTGATGGGCGTTCTGCCGCAATATAGCCATATTGCGGCAGAACGCCCATCACACACCAGCTTACGGTAGATGCCACACATTGGTGGGGGTTGAACGCCCATCACACACCATCCCGGTAGATGCCACACATTGGTGGGGGTTGAGGAGATCCCCGCCTTCCATGTAAAGTGCTCTAAGTGCCGAGAAAAACGCTATATAAATGTAAAAAATGATTAATTATTTAAAATAAATGTCCTTCTTTTGAACTTCCTAAAAATCAAAGAAACATTTTCCTGAAGAAAATGTATGGTTTCCACAAATAATATTAAGCAGCACAATGGTTTTCAACATTGATAATGATAATAAATGTTTCCTTAATATGCACCAAATCAGCATATTAGAAAGTTCTCTGGATCTAAGGATCATGTGACACTAAAGACTGGAGTAATGATGCTGAAATACAGCGATTAGACTACTTTCATAAACAGACAAAAACACACCCCAAATATGTGAATGGTAGTGTACATCTGCATGAATCCACTTCAGATCCACTTACACGTGGGTAACACTTCAGTTTAGGGTCCAATTCTTACTATTAACTAGTTGCTTATTTGCATGTATATTACTAGGATACTGGCTGTTTGTTAGTACTTATTAAAGGCCCACTGAAATGCCTTGAAATGAGTAGCATTATTCAGTGTGTTAACGTTATTTCCACTGAAACAGGAAGACAGAGCGGGACGTATCAAGTAGCCCCTCCCCTTTTTAAAAACGGCCATTAGTATTTTTAGCCTGGTAAGGCTGCAGTTTCCTCCTAATCTCTTTTTCTCATCATAATCTCCTCCATATCCCTTTCAAATACACTATTCTGTGCGGAATTCAAATGGGTCCGATATATTGTGTGGCCTGCGCTGACTTGCACGTGATCAGCTCTGTGTTCTCGTGTCTCTGGGCCGTGTGTGCACTGCGGTGGTGCGCGTGAAACTAACGTGAAACCAGACTTCATTCACTTCCACTGAAAGCTTATTTACACTGTCTGAATCGTTCCCTATCCCTTATATACTGTAGTTCACTATGTGCCATTCACCATGTAGAAAATAGTAAATGTGAGAACAAGTGACCGATTTCAGCTGCAGCTTCAGCGTTCTTTTTAGGGAGTGGGACGCTTCAGATTCTAGAGAGCATTTGATTGGACAGAAGTTGTGATGAGAAGCTGAAGTCTGGGGGGATCCATGATCCAAATCCATGATCCGTTTTAGCGAAAGTGAGAGACTGTACGTTTTGAATGCTTATATCCCCTAAATGCAAATTTTGTCATCGATTTGGGACACACCAGCTTATTCATAACCTTAAGGCTAACCTATTCATACTAAAATAAACTTAAATTTTGATTGCAGGGGGTCTTAAAGCACATATTAATGCCTTATTCTGCATGGCCATATTCTACATTCCTTAATCCTACTACACAATACCTAAAATTAACAACAACTTTACTAAGTATTACATTTGAGGCAAAAGTCATAGTTAAGGCACAAGTCGTAGTTAATAGTTAGCTAATAGTGAGAATTGGACACTTATCTAAAGTGAGAACCATAATTGCATATTGTATGTTTTGGGCCAAACATGCCTCGGATTCAAATATCAAATTAATGGATTAGCTAAAAGAGAATATCACAGGACTACACAATTCTGTACTGTGCGCCTTGTATTTTTGTGACAGACTAGCATGCTGAGTGTCTTGAATCAGTCTTATAGCCCCCCTGAGTCTGTCTCCTGACCCTGCTGAGCTGAAAATCTCTGTCATCTCAAACAGCAGAGCACGAAAGTGTGCACCCAACCGTGCACACACACACACTCAGACAGGCACCTACCGATCTGAGAAAACATTTCTCATTGCATGTGAATTTGCATAATTTTAATAAAGCCAAATATAAAACACTTCAGGGTCAAAGCACACACACATACGATGGAAGAAATCCTTGTCAATTTGTGTGTGAAACTGTCACGGAGGGCGAAACCATGACTTTATTTGTTTGTTCCAGACGGTCTGATGTGGTGATGAACACAATCATCAGTTATTACGGAGGGGAACAAAGCTCATTAGCCATAGCCAGAAAACACAACAAGTACAAAAACCTGTATCAGATACCACCGCGCTATTCCTAAGATTTCATGTTTTAGACGAGTATGAACTAGTGCATCCAAATCTTTAACAATAACTTAAATGTAATATTTTTTTTGCACAATATGCTTTATGACACTCATTAATCAGTCTTCTCAGTTTGATTCCGATCTAATGCTTTTGTCCCATGTGGCTGATTTGGTTTCTGAGTATCATAATCGATCATAAAAACTCCACATGGTAAAAGATCAATGTCAAAGATGATAATGGTCAAATGTACACTACCATTCAAAGGTTTTGGGGTCAGTAAAATTTTTGATTGGTTTTGAATGTTGTTTCTTATGTTCACTAAGGCTGCATTTGTTTTATATAAAATACAGTCAAAACAGTTTTATTGTGAAATATTATTACAATCTAAAATAACTGCTTTCTATCTCTATATATTTTACAATGTTATTTCGGTATGATTACTCCAGTCTTCAGTGTCGCATGATCCTTCAGAAAACATTCTAATATGCTGATTTGGGTCTGCTTAATATTTTTGCGGAAACCCTGATACATTTATTTTCAGGATTCTATGATTAATAAAAAGTTCACAAGCAAACCATTTATTTGAAATAGAAATCTTTTGTAACATTAAAGTCTTTACTGTCACCACTGATCTATTTAATGCATCCTTAATGAATAAAAGTATTCATTTTTTTAAAGATAAAAAAAACTTGTTGACAGCAAATTTTTGCTGTCAGTTCCAATCAAAACAGCTCAAATAGCCCGTCAGAGCAGGCATACACATAACCCACACATAAAGCCATCACTACAATAAGTGTCCTGAGAAATCATACCATTCTGTGTGACTGCCCAAGGCTCTGTAAAAAAAACGAAAAAGTGTCGGGGAGCGACCTGAAAAATGCTGTAAACCTTTTACATGTTCGGATTTACTGACTCGACATCATCTCATTAGTAGTATTTATAGGTATTCCTACAAGAAGTGTGGTTCCAGTATACATACTGTGGCGAGGTGGACGAACGAGTTACATGGGAGGAGCAAGTGGAGACCGGTGCGTGACTGATAATGAGTGTCACCTGCGGCGAGGCACACCGGTCTCGAAGTCCTCTCATGAGGGAGCTCGGAGGCATATAAGAACGTGCCAGTGAAGGACGAGAGAGGACCAGGCCTGTATTTGCGTTGTGTTTTATTTATGATTGGTTATGTGTGTGCGGGCAGTCGTCCGTGAGGGGCTGCCTGCGGTTTACTTTCGTTTTGTTTATTAATTTATTATTAAAGTCTTTGAATGTTCGCCGGTTCCCGCCTCCTTCCTTCCACGAACTGCGTTACATTGGTGCCGAAACCCGGGAGGAAGGAGGGACATGCTGTCGAAGAGCCCTCGCTGCTGAGGGTGATCGCAGTGCTGAGGAGTTCGGGCAGCGCAGATGAAGAAAGACCGCGAGAGGTTGCCCGAGGCGATGGTGCTGGAGCGATTGAAGATCGGTGGGACGGAGAGCTCGCTGCCGTGCCCCTGGGTCGAGGTGGGGTGGTGGCCGTCCTGGAGGGTCCTCATGAGGGAGCTCAGAGGCATATAAGGACGTGTGACACCAGTGAAGGACGAGAGAGGACCAGGCATGGATTTACGTTGTGTTATGTTTACGTTTTATTATGTGTCTGCGGGCAGTCATCCGTGAGGGGCTGCCCGCGGTTTACTTTCGTTTAGTTTATTCATTTATTATTAAAGTCTTTGAATGTTCGCCGGTTCCCGCCTCCTTCCTCCCGGGTTTCGGCACCAATGTAACGCAGTTCGTGGTAGGAAGGAGGCGGGAACCGGCGAACATTTAACAACGTTAATCAAATGAATAAACAAAACGAAAGTAAACTGCAGCCCTCACGACATAAATGAATAAAATATATACATTTTTGTAAGTTTGGATAGAAATGTAATGTGCATTATTAATGTATTGAGTCGGAACTGAGTCAGGTTCAGTTTTGTTTTTGTTTTGATGGACTGCTGGTTCCTGCGATCTTCTTGTAATTTCTCTTATGGATTATCTTTTTTGTATTTGATTATAATAAAGTGCTACATTTAGATCCTTTCACTACAGAAGTGGACAACACAACAAAATTTAAAACGCAAACATAAGTTCACAACACAATGAAATCAAGCCACAACTGAATCAAGCCACAAAGGAATCAAACCACAAAACGAAAAAGCCACAATACAACGAAAAATACACAACACAACGGAATCAAGCCACATCATACACAATGGAAATGCTCCTGACCACTAGGGGGCCATGTTTCCATGTTTTGCAATAAAAGCAAACGTTTCTCCAAATGAAAATATTCTAATAAAATACTTGGTTATTGCCCACCACTGTACGTAATAATAGGTGCATATTCACACAATGTACAAACTAACTAACCATTTTAAACGTTATTAAAATTATTACGTTTGTTTTTCCGTCAAAAGAATAACTTTCTTTAGTAACGACTCAATGCGAAAGCGCTAGAGCAACAACACGAGTAATTATGACGTGAAATTGTCGACCAGTCAAAATGCAGTGGAAGTTCTGGAAGCTCCACCCCCTTTATCTCGTATTCTGCAGTGAGGGGCAACTGAGAGCAACCGCGAGTATAAATGTCATTTTTGCCTAGACGACATATCTAAAAAGAAAGCTGTCTAATATGTCAGAAGAGCTATCTTAGCAAACATTAAGTAAATATTCAGTCTCTTCCACTGACTAGTTTATGACATGAACAGTCAAATTCATGTGATTACATGCTTGATTTATTCCTATTGATCAGATTACTTCAGGTCTACATCACCCCTTCCAATCCGATTGAAATTTAATTTGGATCAAACTCAATCAGTTTGACTGAGGTGTTGACATGAAGGTTTTCAGTCCAATTGAGTCATCAATCTGATTACTAACATTATTTGGTTGCATGTAAACATAGACAATCCGGGTGTATTATTTAGAAGGCTGTGTCTTTATACATTATAAAGGAAGTCTTATTTCAGAACTGTAACCATTACAAAATTGACCGTTATTCCTAGTGAAGCGTAAATTCTTGAAATTTCTTAATGAATTTGGATTGTAGTGGTCAGGTTACTGAAATGAAGCTGCCTCAAATGACGTATGCGGCTGACAAATGCAACCTCCGGAGGACGCAGCCTTCGAAATGAAACACAGCTGCTGTCTTTCATCCCTTTTTGCAATCCACTAAATAACCAAATGCCTTCATGTGAACATCTCATTTCTTCATGAGGATAACTCAATATTCAATAAGCTAAATTAAAAAAAAAAAAAAAAAACTAAATAAAATACGTCATAAATCTTTCCTTCTCTCAAACATGCATGGTATGTTGATTTCATTCAGAGGAAGGCATGTAGAATACAGAACTTGCTGACAACATTGCTAGCTAAAATGATACACTGCCCCTGGCATCACAATGTAAACACATATGAAATCAGTTACATGTTGGGTAAATAGCAATATACAGTAATCTTAAAAAAAAATATCATTCACTGGATGTTATTAAGAATGCACAACTTAACACAGATATGCACAGACAACACATTGAATTTTTGTTTGTCATCTTCTGGACTTGTATGAGCTGCAAAATGTCACAGAGCATTTAGTCATTTAGTTGTTTTGCCTCAAGGATTCTTCAGCCAAAAAAATAATAAAAAAGAGTCATAATTTTCTTTTCTCATGACCGTTGTCCACCCTCTCTCTGACCCTGACAATCAAACTGATCTTTTTTGCTGCTGTGCCTTTGAGATTTTAATATAAACACCATATTTGTATGTGAAATTCAACCAGCTCTATCCTGCACTCTCAAACAAGCTGAGGTTAACCGTCGGATCAAATATAGCCTCATTACATTGTGGCATGTTCACAAAACAACTCTGCTGTGCTAAAATGTGACACACAAGCTGTTAAAATGAAATGATCATGCTGCTATAATGCTGAATAATCATCATATGGTTATTCATCATATATCTGCTATCAAATGCATATTAGTTGAGGGTAAGTCAGTAAACTTTCTCTCTGGTTCAAAAAATAATAATTTCTTAATTTGATTCATTCTTTTTTTGTTCCACATCAATCAACGCAGTGATAAGAAGCCACATTTGGACCAGGTCCTCTTACACATCAAGTGATTAGGTGGGGAGGGAACAAATATAAAAAATTAAGAAAAGCTGTACATGACTTTCTCTTCAACTCATTCAAGGTCTCGCTGTACAGAATATGTCAGCATTTTTGTTATAACTTCCTGAAAGGTTTCTATACTTCTATACAACTACAAGAGGCCATTGCTCATAATGCAACAGTAACATGTTATAGCTTTGAATGAAAGTGACATTTATTAGAGCTGACCATGACTCATTCAACAGGAAAATAGAGTAACAAAAGCCATATTAGTCATGCTTAGTAGGTCAGTTTCCATTTTGTGAATAGTGCACAGTTTGAGAAGCAGAGGAAGAAGAATAGAATAATGTAACTATATATAATATAAGAAGAATGAGTTATGGTCAATGGTTAAAGATCATTTAAAAAGTTTAGCAAATTGAGTTTCCTTTTCAGATTAAATATTAAACATATTAAAGGACTTAAAAAAAACAAAAACAAATAGCTTTTAAGGCAGATACATACTGCTTCAACAAAGACCTAACATTATAAAACTCATTAATATATATAACAAAATACTTAATATACAGTGTGCATGCGTGAATGCGTGCGTTTATATATATACACTCACCTAAAGGATTATTAGGAACACCTGTTCAATTTCTCATTAATGCAATTATCTAATCAACCAATCACATGGCAGTTGTTTCAATGCATTTAGGGGTGTGGTCCTGGTCAAGACAATCTCCAGAACTCCAAACTGAATGTCAGAATGGGAAAGAAAGGTGATTTAAGCAATTTTGAGCGTGGCATGGTTGTTGGTGCCAGATGGGCCGGTCTGAGTATTTCACAATCTGTTCAGTTACTGGGATTTTCACGCACAACCATTTCTAAGGATGGTGTGAAAAGGGAACAACATCCAGTATGCGGCAGTCCTGTGGGCGAAAATGCCTTGTTGATGCTAGAGGTCAGAGGAGAATGGGCCGACTGATTCAAGCTGATAGAAGAGCAACTTTGACTGAAATAACCACTCGTTACAACCGAGGTATGCAGCAAAGCATTTGTGAAGCCACAACACGCACAACCTTGAGGCGGATGGGCTTCAACAGCAGAAGACCCCACCGGGTACCACTCATCTCCACTACAAAAAGGAAAAAGAGGCTACATTTTGCACAAGCTCACCAAAATTGGACAGTTGAAGACTGGAAAAATGTTGCCTGGTCTGATGAGTCTCGATTTCTGTTGAGACATTCAGATGGTAGAGTCAGAATTTGGCGTAAACAGAATGAGAACATGGATCCATCATGCCTTGTTACCACTGTGCAGGCTGGTGGTGGTGGTGTAATGGTGTGGGGGATGTTTTCTTGGCACACTTTAGGCCCCTTAGTGCCAATTGGGCATTGCCTACCTGAGCATTGTTTCTGACCATGTCCATCCCTTTTTGACCACCATGTACCCATGTATCCAGCAGGATAATGCACCATGTCACAAAGGAGGCGAAAGGAGGTCCAAAAAGGTATGGTGTTCCTAATAATCCTTTAGGTGAGTGTATATACCGTATGTGTATATTTATTATACACACACACACACACACACACACACACACACACACACACACACACACACCAATCAGACATAACACTATGATCAGTGACAGGTGAAGTGAATAACACTGATTATCTCTTCACCATGGCACCTGTTAGTGGGTGGGATATATTAGGCAGCAAGTGTAATTTTTTTCCTCAAAGTTGATGTCTTAGAAGCAGGGAAAATGGGCAAGCGTAAGGATTTGAGCGAGTTTGACAAGGGCCCAATTGTGAAGGCTAGACGAGTGGGTCAGAGCGTCTCCAAAACTTGTGGGGTGTTTCCAGTCTGCAGTGGTCAGTATCTATTAAAAGTGTTCCATCAAAGGAACAGTGGTGAACCGGTGACAGGGTCATGGGCAGCCAAGGCACGTGGGTGTTCGATACATGTTCTGCTAAGAAATCTTGGGTCCTGCCATCGAGCATCGAGCATCTGTTGGATGTGATAAACAAACAAGTCCAATCCATCTTTCAGCAGGATAACGTGCCCTTTCCCAGGAGTACAACAAGTTTGAGGTTGACTTGGCTTCCAAATACCCCAGATCTCAATCTAATCGAGCATCTGTTGGATGTGATAAACAAACAAGTCCAATCCATGGAGGTCCCACCTCGCAACTTACTATGCCTCAATGAGTCAGGGCGGTTTTTGACAGCTTACCTTGGTTGCTTACACATGGCACCAAGATGCACTATGGGAAGAAGGCAAGCCGGCGGAAGCAATGTGATGCTTTGGGCAATGTTCTGCTGGGAAACCTTGGTTTCTGCAATCCATGTGGATGCTACTTTGACACGTACCAGCTACCTACGCATTGTTGCAGACCATGTACACACTTTCATGGAAACGATATTCCCTGGTGGCTGTGGTCTCTTTCAGCAGGATAATGCATCCTGCCACAAAGCAAAAATGGTTCAGGAATGGTTTGAGGAGTGCAACAATAAGCTTGAGGTGTTGACTAGGCCTCCAAATTCCCCAGATCTCAATTCAATAGAGCATCAGTGAAAGGTGTGCTGTGGTATCTGGTAGATGTTAGCAGATGTTAGTCCTGAAGGTGTGCCATGTGTTCCCCAGGTAAGCAACCAAGGCAAGCTGCCAAAAACAGCCCTGACTCATCGAGGTATGGACTCCACTAGACCCCTGAAGGTGTGCTGTGGTATCTGGTACCAAGATGTTAGCAGCAGATCCTTTAAGTCCTGTAAGTTGCACGGTGGGGCCTTCATGAATTGGACTTGTTTGTTCAGCAGCACATCCCACAGGTGCTCGATTGGATTTAGGTCTGGGGAATTTGGAGGCCAAATCAACACTTTACAATCGTTGTTGTGCTCCTCAAACCATTCCTGAACCATTTTTGCTTTGTGGCAGGGCAAATGATCCTGCTGAAAGAGGCCACAGCCACCAGGGAATACTGTTTCCATGAAAGGGTGTACATGGTCTGCAACAATGCTTAGGTAGCTGGTACTTGTCAAAGTAACATCCACATGGATGGCAGGACCCAAGGATTGCCAGCAGAACATTGCCCAAAACATCACACTTGCTCCGCCTGGTGTCATGTGTTCCCCAGGTAAGTGACGCACACATACCCGGCCATCCACGTGATGTAAAAGAAAACGGGATTCATCAGACCTGGCCACGTTCTGGTCTGCAGCTACGCAGCCCCATTTGAAACAAACTGCGATGCACTGTGTATTCTGACACCTTTGTATAAGAACCAGCATTAACTTCTTGAGCAATTTGAGCTACAGTCGCTCGTCTGTTTGATCGGACCACACGGGCCAGCATCTGCTCCCAAAGTGCATCAATAAGCCTTGGCCACCCATGACCCTGTCAACGGTTTACCACTTTTCCATCCTTGGACCACTTTTGATAGATACTGACCACTGCAGATCGGGAACATCCCACAAGAGCTGCAGTTTTGGAGATGCTCTGACCCAGTCGTCTAGCTATCACAATTTGGCCCTTGTCAAACTCGCTCAAATCCTTACGCCTGCCCATTTTTCCTGCTTTTGACACATCAACTTTAAGGACAAAATGTTCACTTGCTGCCTAATATATCCCACCCACTAACAGGTGCCATGATGAAGAGATAATCAGTGTTATTCACTTCACATGTCAGTGGTCATAATATCGATGTGTGACATATCGATGTATATATATATATATCAAAATATTTAATTAATAAAATAATGATATATTATATATAATTATAAAAATATAAAAATTTAAAATAAGTTTACATAAGTAAAAAGATGTATGCTAGTGCCTAATATATAGCACAGTATAAGGTTAAAACTATATTTTATGATGGATTTGATATTTTTATTTAATAAACACTGCACTGTATCCATTGCATTTTTAGAGAAGAAAATCCTCACTACACGCTCAGAAACAGGCCTGAAGAGAGAAGACAGGAGCTAGAACAGTTTAAAATATTGAGGCTTGGCTTCACTCTGCAGCCTTGAGCTATCTCTGTTTACTCCATCACATTCTTACCACTGCTCTGCGGCCTTGAGCAGTCAGCAACTTCTTGTCAAGTTGAACTATTTGGATGGATTCTCACTTTTTATGTAAAGTTACATGGATAATAATCTTTTTTTAAATTTTTTTTTATGAAATCCTTGGCAAGTTGATTTTTGAACTAGAAATATTTATGTGTGTTTGGTGCATATGCCTGTTAATTCCTGAAAAAAATTATAAAGAGTTGTGTATTGTATATAGGCTATACTCACCGCTCTCTGTTGAATTTGAGAGAGTGTAGGATAGCGGGACGTCGCTGTCGTAAATTCCAGAGATGCAGAGTGTCATCCGCACAGGCTGTGACCAGCGCCCCCTATGGATACGTAAGTGTCAAATTTACACCATTAAGAATATTCTCTAACAGTGCTGGATACATTTCTTCTTTGTAAGGTATAATCCAAGTTTGTGATACTTTGTAACTGGTGTTTTATTTCAGCTCATGATAACAACCATTTTGCTTCTTCATGTGCCAGAAAACATCTTTAGAGATCATTTAAATTAAACACACAAGTCAGTTTTCTGTATGTAATATGTACCGAATAACAAACTTCTCACACCTGTAATTGAATTGCTTTTATTCACTTTCTATGATGTATAAAATTATGCAGCATATGATGCATCTTCCAGGTCACAAATGCAATAGAACATTTACTCATATATTTGCTGGGAAATGATAAACCTTCATTTATTTTGTCACATTGATATGTTTCAGTCTGTACAACTCTGCTGTTTTCCCATGCATTTCATGCATATTTCATGATATTAAAGTCCTCCTTGGATAGAGACCGCAATAGTCTGAAAAGAGAGAATTGCCACAAGTAACGCTGTTCTATGTATTACAGAGCTTGGGATGGTGCTCCTGGTTAATGGAGTACAGAACAAGGAGAGAGAGAGCAAAAAAAGTTATGAAAGTGTGAGTGTGAAAAATCTCTTTTCCACTGTGCCTGACACTGTCAGAATGACAAAAGTCTTTCTGACCCGGGTATTCTGGCAGACCTATATCATTTTCTTCCTATATAATTTTGAAGTCTGTATCTAATTTTCTTTTCAAAGCCTAGCACAATGTTCAGGAAGGAAATAATTCAGCTTGTAACCTGTAACAATGAAATACATTTCAAGTTCTGGATGAGAACATGGCAGTATTAATCTGAACATGTTTTATCAAATCACTGCCTAATCTGAGGGTGATCATAAGCCTCTAAATCTATAACTTTATCTTCCTCATGATTGCATAGTTTTAGTTCCATCTTTGCATGTCTGTTTCTCTCCAGATCCAGGTGACTGACAACTGTGTTTCCATGGAGATGGTGTTTAGGTAAACACAGATTGCACCAGCGCACCAAAGGACAAAGGCAGATAAAGACAGACATTGAGAGGAAACTTTAGTTGTGCTGTGTAGAAGTCAGAGTGAATTCCCATTTTGCTTCCACAATGTGATGATTTCCAAGTATACAACAAAAAAAACTAAGTAGGGAAAAACTACATTGAATTCTTCTGGATTTGATTAGATGGTAAGTGAGTGTTACCAAAAGTGAGTGTTAGCATACCAATGAAACCAGGCCAACTGAGGGCCAGTGCTGTTATTGTTAACCAAACCTAAAAATTATTGCAACTGGTTTTCGCTAATTGAAATAAAATAAAATATAAATATTCAATGAAAAAATTAAAATTGGAGATGTTGCCTTAGAAACTAACTGAAGTTGAAGTACTAAAATGATTAAAACTATCACTGAAAAAAAAAAATTTAAGCTAAATATGAATATATATATAAAAAAAAAATAAATAAATAAAAGGCACATAACAAAAGGGCTAAAACTTAAAGTAAAACTAAAATGAAAACAGAATATTAAAAAATATTTACTCCATTATAGAGTACTCCAAATATGTACTTCATCTGTACTCCATTAACCAGGAACACCATCCCGATTTTAAAATAATTCGGAATTTTAACAATTACTATACTAGTATACGAATAATACTAAAACAACACTGATGGGAGCTTGCTAAAAACAAATCATTAACAGCTATGGTTAAAGGGTTAGTTCACCCAAAAATGGAAATTCTGTCATTAATTACTCACACTAATGTCATTCCAAACTGGTAAGACTTTCGTTTATCTTCGGAACACAAATAAAGATAAAGAGCTCTGACACCTCCATAGACAACAATTTAATTACCACGAGAAATTAATTGACGAGAATACTTTTCGTTTAAAAAAAAACATATACACCTTTATTCAATAATTTCTTCTTGTCTCTGTCAGACTCTTACGCTGTTGACGTAGTGTAAACAATGCAGCGCTCACAGAATGACGGCTTACCATTGGCCGATGCTTGTTTATGTGAGTACCACGACACATGCATGTGAAGCTGACGCAGGAGCCAATGGTAGGCTGACGTTCTGCCGAAGAACTCGGAAGCGCTGCTAAGAGTCTGACAGAGACTAGTAGAAATTATTGAATAAAGTCAATATTTTTGTTTGTTGTTATGCACAAAAAGCATTCTCATCACTTCATTACATTAAGGTTGAACCACTGGAGTCACATGGACTATATTAACAATGTTTTTACTACCTTTCTGGGCCTTGAAAGTGTTCATTAACTTGCTGTCTATGGAGGGGTCAGAGAGATCTCGGATTTCATCAAAAAAAATGTAATTTGTGTTCGGAAGATGAATGAAGGTCTTACGGGTTTGGAATGACATGAGGGTGAGTAATTATTGACAGAATTTTCATTTTTGAGTGAACTAACCCTTTAATATGATGCAATATCCCGAAATGCCTAAGAGATGTCAGCTGGAATGTAAAGATGTTCTAAGACAAATATATTTTCTTTTAATTAAAATGCAATGATGGATAATATTCACCTGGAACATACATTAAAAGATAATAGGGTTATTTTGATTGCATGTTTACTATAAGAAAATTCAATTAGAAAGAGAAATGTGTTGTAATCTACTATAAGTGAGAAGCCTGGCGTGGGATATATTGTATGAATGTAACCATCTGGTTAGTGAGGCCCCTTGTGATGAATGTTATTTACTACATTGATAAGTGTTGTTAATGAATTCAATATGAATGAAATCTCTGAAGTGTAATATCTGAGTAATGCACCTCAGGATAAAATGTCATGTGTGTGCGTGCACAAAATTTGTCCAAACAATTCCTACAGTCTCATGTCTCACTAAATGAGATGATTTTAAGTGTGTGTTATAACGTCTGCGTCTTATTGTGAACAATTCATCAGAGCATGTCATTACAAAGAAAAAAGAAAGAAAAAAATGGTTTGTCTTTGTCATCTTTAATCAAACTGCAATATTGTTCTCTTCATCTGAATAATCTTTCCTTTATAGCTGACATCACCTAGGGAAAGTAATGTTAACCAATGGCAAAATATATATTCCAGACTACTGCTTTAGGTACATTAATACAGCCTGAATGTTATCCCTACCCGTAACTAATCCCTAGAGTCAGAGGGAAATGTAAAAGCACTTGACCCTGGTTGTAAGCCTAACCTTGACATAAAATGTAAACTTGTCCCTCAATTCTGGTTGGTTGATTGGAATGTTATTAAATGTTGATCCAGGGACATGTTGCACTTAGTAAAATCACATTCACTATCCTCAGTACCATCCCAGTTCTAAGTAGGTAAGAAGCTCAAATGTAAATGGTCTGATTTTGGGGCAAAGATTTCATCACCTCCACTGCCAACTCACATTCTGGTCTGGCACCACTTTTCACCAAACAATGAATTCCCAATGGATAAACTCCAGCCCTAAAAGTTTTCCTATTGAATGCTCTTCTTCACTCAGAAAAACATCTCATTACAAAAGTAAAACGGCTTGTGAATGCCACTTTCTATTGACTTCACAAACTGAAAGGAGACAATAATAGATGAGGATGGAAAAGTGCAGTGCGTTCCCAAATTGTTGTATTCCAAAATGGCCACCGTGACAACTCTAGCACTTTTCTTCTTTTGTTAACGCTCTAACTTCTTGTTATTCATGAATTGATGCGGTGCGTGTGCGTAAGAGCGAGACAGAAAGGCTGAGAAACATTCAGCACTTGACACGTCTGATGGGAAATAATGACTGACTGCATTAACACCACATGGCAGAGAAGGAGAGCGGCTCTTGACCTAAACGTATTCCTCTGCAGAGCAGAGCATGCATTTACACTTGCAGTACTCTCACATACGCTGTCTATCCTAAAAAACAGATTAAAACACACACACACATGCACTCTGCCCTCCTACGTGCTTTCTGCATATGCTGCGCACATGAAAATGTGCTGTAATATATGTGTGCATGCATGTGTGGGTGTTCGGTACCTCGTTGATGAGAAACTGCAGTTGGAGAACTGCTGCCCCACTCTCATGCTGGCAATGACAGTCCACTCCCGGCCGTCCCAGACTGATGACATTACAGAGTTAAGGGAAAAGATGAACAGATAGACAGCATATACAGTACAGAGTATATAGAAGCTCAAGTAAAAACAGGTCTGTGCCAAGTTTTAAACCTACTTTGTTGTGTGTCTACTGAAAAAGAGAGAGACAGCGAATCTGTGGCACGAGTTAATGGACTTGTTAAGTGACATTAACAGATTTGACTCCATAAGCAGCTCCTCACCCTGTTTTAAACAGATCTTCTTGTAGGATGTGCTTAATGATTTATCTCAGCAGTCCACACATGCACACTCTCTCTATTTTTCTCTCACACACACACACACACACACACACACACACACACACAGCAATTGAACAAGCTGGTGGAAAGAGAAAGTGCATGATGCCATTTGTCTCTCCTCTTATCTAAAAACGTGTGTACGCACATCTGTGTCCGATCACTTCAAAAGACGGTAAAATAAAGGTAATAACAAAGGAGGGAAATGCTTTCATGACAGAAACAAGGTCAAACTCAATCGGTAGTTCAGACCACACACAGAAGAGGTTTATAAAGCTGATGAAAACGGAGCATTAAGATGATGAAAACAGAGAAATTTATACAAAAGTTACAAAAGATTTATTTTCTAATTAATTCTGACCGTTTTAACTTTCTATTCATCAAAGACTCCTGAAAAAATCATCACAATAATAATAAGGAACGTTTCTTGAGCAGCAAATCAGCACATTAGAAGGATTTCTGAAGGATCGTGTGACACCGAAGAGTGAAGAGTACTGACTGCTAAAAATTCAGCTTTGCCAGAAATAATTAACATTTTAAAATTAAAATAGAAATAGGTCAGGGGCGATTCTAGGATTTTCATTTAAGGTGGGCTCAGCCCCCATTAGGGTATGAAAAAAAGGGTAACACTTTAGTTTAGGGTCCAATTCTCACTATTAACTAGTAGTTTATTAGCATGCATATTGAAATATTAACTGTTTATTATGACGTATACTTATAAAGCAAATATTAAGGCCTTATTCCCTATTGTACATCCCTTAATCATACCCAGCAATGTAGGAAGGTTTATAATCAGAGATCCCAAATGTGAGGTAGTTATGAGGGTTCGGGGGCATGCTCCCCCGAGAAAATGTTGATTTGTATGATCTACATGTGCATTTTAAGATGTTCTGAAGGCCAAAAAATAGATAACAATAGCTTGAAAACATGTCAGTGGGCAGATATAGCTTTTTCATTTTTGTCAGTGAAGAAAGTAAACATATTGTTAACTGATATTTATGTGTTTTATGAATCAGGAAAGCTAGGTAACTAAGTTTATTAAATTAATTCACAATATGCACACATTCATTATTAATTGTATGCCCAATACAGGCTTATTTACTAAAGGCTACAAATGGAATGATATTAATTTACAATATGTAGCCTACACATTCATTATTAATCTTATGCCTAATCTGAAAAAAAAACAGCTTTGTTAATATTTCTTGTTTGTTACTTGCATTTGTCGCACTTGACGTTGAGTCGCGCTGCTAAAATTCGCGCTCAGCCTCAGCAGTGTTTGTGTGAACATAAAGCCCGCCTACTCTGATTTGATTGTTTTCTCAAATATTTTGACACTGACGAGCTGTGACAGACCAATGAGGTTTAGATGAACGCACACACCTCTGCTTCTGATGTTATATAGATCAGTGGTGTGCAAGCTTGGTGTGAGCACGAAACCTGCGGGAATAAGTAAAATGATGCATAATAAATGCACTATTTATTTGGAGCAAATGAGAAGAGTGAGTGAAAGATGTAAGACTGACCACCCGGTCACCAAACATCATATTCAATATTCTCTGTTTTCACTGATTTTAATTAATGCAGCATTGGTTAGAATAAGAGACTTCTTAAAAAAACTAACAAAAAAAAAACATTACTTATCAACCCCAAACTTTTGAACAGTAGTCCATATATTCCACATGTCTTGTTACAGGACTAAACCTAAAGCACTAATATAAATGCGCAGCTGTAGTTTACAAATAAGCTTGCAGTCTCGTATCCATCAAAAAAATTTAACAAGCCTTTACATTAAAAAGTAAATACTTGCCAAATGAATAAATGTGAAAGTATTGTGATCTTTGTTTTCAATGCAAGTGCTCCCGGGCTCAAAAGCTGGCAGAGTATACAAATACTATACAGACTCTCTCCAAAACCATTGTCCAGAGACATGTCGATATACCCAAACATATAAATTGACTGACTGGCGGAGAGGTGCCTCCAGGGTTTTTTTGAGTAACATGCGTGGGCCATGCTCATAGTTTTTTTTAGAGCTGTCAGAGAGACCGGTGTGATTTCTCAGGACATCTAATCTAATCTAATAAGAGTCATTTTATGCATGCTGTACCACAGCTTTAAACAACAGGAACACAACAGAGCAATCAAACCGTCAAACCTGCAGTTTAGGAATGAAAAAGACAGAATGTCCTAGATTAAGCCCTACAATCACTAATAAAACATCTAGGGACTTTACACAGACAGTGGTTATTGATGAACACTCAAGAAAGGACCACCATTACAGCAGGTATGTGAGTGTATGTATGTGTATTTAAGGGGGATCGTGTAATTGTTCTGCATGCTTGATTGACGCTTAATTGTGCTTAGTTAAATTGTGTTTACAAACATAGGTTTTTAACCCACATGTACAGGAGTTACGATGTTCAATAGTGCCTGGGATGGAAATCACCATTGAAGACCAACGCACAAACCTGCCCAGATTAAACCATGTGCTTTATATATCGACACCACAAATGGCTTTGCTAGTAAAATGAACATCCACTAGCAGATAAACCATAGGCTCAACATAACTAGAAAATGCTACTTAGTTATTTTTTACTTCGGCCGGGGATTTTTACACGGGTGGTGGGAGAAAAACACTGATATTCTGGATTCGGACAGCAATAAAATCACAGACTTGCCCCTGTAAATGATGAAAATATCTTACGACCCCACAAGAAAAAAATACGGTCCGAATAAGGCTTTAGCCAGCAAGAAAACATTTAGTCTTCAAAGTTGATGTGTTAAAAGCAGTAAGAATTGGCGTAAGGATTTGAGCGAGTTTGACAAGGGCCAAATTGTGATGTCCAAGGAAGGAAAAGTGGTAAACCGTTGACAGGGTCATGGGCGGCCAAGGCTTATTGATGCACTTTGGGAGCAGAGGCTGGCCCGTGTGGTCCGATCAAACAGACAAGCGCTTGTAGCTCAAGTTAATGCTGGTTCTGAAAGAAAGGTGTCAGAATACACAGTGCATCGCAGTTTGTTTCAAATGGGGCTGCATAGCTGCAGTCCAGAAGGTGGCCAGGTCTGATGAATCCTGTTTTCTTTTACATCACGTGGATGGCCGGGTATGTGTTCGTCTCTTACCTGGCGAACACATGACACCAGGCGGAGGCAGTGTGATGTTTTGGGCAATGTTCTGCTGGCAATCCTTGGGTGCTGCCATCCATGTGGATGTTACTTTGACAAGTACCAGCTACCTAAGCATTGTTGCAGACCATGTACACCCTTTCATGGAAACAGTATTCCCTGGTGGCTGTGGCCTCTTTCAGCAGGATCATTTGCCCTGCCACAAAGCAAAAATGGTTCAGGAATGGTTTGAGGAGCACAACAACGATTGTAAAGTGTTGATTTGGCCTCCAAATTCCCCAGACCTAAATCCAATCGAGCATTTGTGGGATGTGCTGCTGAAGAAACAAGTCCAATCCATGAAGGCCCCACCGTGCAACTTACAGGACTTAAAGGATCTGCTGCTAACATCTTGGTACCAGATACCACAGCACACCTTCAGGGGTCTAGTAGAGTCCATGCCTCGACAAGTCAGGGCTGTTTTGGCAGCAAAAGGGGGACCACATAATTCAAATATATATTTGTATATTTGTATAGCGCTTTTCACAATACACATTGTTTCAAAGCAGCTTTACAGAAAGTGCATTTCATAAATGTACATTGAAAATTTTAGAAAAAGTTAATCAATCATGTATTAATTTAGGCCATAACAAAGCTGGCATTGAGTCGTCTCATCACATTAGACTGAGAATTAGCGGAATTAGTGGAATTTTAGCGGAAGGGGGCAAGAGGGGCACTTCAGACGATGAGGGCAGAGGGGCAGTGGCTCTAGCCACCGGGCCAACCCCCTGTGCATGGCCCTGCTCTAAAGTGTTAAAAAAAGAACAATAAAAGTATTATAAAAGTGGTCCACATGCACTATATTGACCATCTCCTAAAGTCTTAAAAGTTCTTAAAATAAATAATTAAAAAAAAAAAAAAAAATTTTAATTCTCAAATCTCATTTGTGCTTGTGGAGAAATGTGGAGTGTCTAAATTAGTCAGTAGACACAAAAGAACCAATGATATTTAGCAACACTGATGTCAAATTTGGCATGAAACATATTAACACATATTTGAGTATACACATGAAAAAGAATGGGATTTGACATGAATGAGATTAAGTCTTATCAAATGAATGTGTTTTGTCTTTTTCAAAATTGGCAGCCCCTGGTTAAGATTCAATTTCATTGTATCAAAATACCAAAAGCAACCCGATAAACTTAAAGATATGTTCTAAAGAGGAATGAAACGCATACAGGTTTGAAACGACCTGAGAGTAAGTAAATAATGATGACAGAACTACATTTATAGCCACATCCAAGGCTATTCACAGGATTGAAATGACCACTGAGAGATGTTTTAGTGGTGAAGCTCTCCATTGTGAAGCAAGGCTACAGAAACATATATACGATGGTGAAGAAGAAAAAAATGGCGTGAGTTAGGATATGTTGAATAGAAAGACTAGTGACTCAGACCCTGAAAAGATGGGCTGGAGGAGCAGGGGTAAAACCTAGAGTATAAGTGAGGTGGGAGGTGAAAGAGAGAGATGAGTCAGAAAAAGACAGAGAGAGACTTTAACAGGTTTGAAGTGGTGACTCAGATTGAGTAGGAGAGAGATTGAATGGAAGAGTTGAAATCTAATGGTGTCCATGCACCACAAATACGCTCACAGGTAAGGTGATGTTTCATGACTCATGCTGGTGTATTTGGCTTTGTGCAGTTTATATTTATATTTCTTTAAACAACCTTCCAGGGTTACAGGTCTGGAGCCTATTCCAGTTTCTTTAGGTTAGAGGAAGGGGAAAGCAAAGTGGATGGCCAGTCCATTCCAGATGGACTTCACAGGGCTCTCTCTAGCACACACACACACACAATCAAAAATGTCTCCAATTCACCTAACCTGCACTTCTTTGAACTGTGGGAAAAACCCATGCTGACACAGGGAGAACATGCAAACTCCACACAGAAAGGACACACATAAAGCAGGGGCAAGAATCAGGGACCTTCTTGCTGTAAGGCAACAGCGCTAACCACTGAGCCACCATAAGTTATACAAGTTTGAAAGAGTGTTGAGTAAATAATGACAGTGTGTGAATTCAATCTGGAGACATCGTCTGGAGATATGGTGATCAAGGCATGTGA
Source organism: Gobiocypris rarus (assembly GCA_023029165.1). NCBI lineage: Eukaryota > Metazoa > Chordata > Actinopteri > Cypriniformes > Gobionidae > Gobiocypris > Gobiocypris rarus. Next base: position 31,861,288 of record CM040910.1, read on the forward strand.
CATTTGAAAGTTTATGAAACATTATGTCTAAAATACCTAATACCTAATGGTCATTATTTGTAAATAGTGTGCATCTCATTCTGCCTATGCTATTTGACAATCCAGTGTCTGCAACTCAGTCACTAATGAACATAAAAACTGCACTACCTTACAAAACCATGATATGAACAAAGTCTCAGATTTCACATTCCGTCCATTTTATTACGAAATTCAAAAAAAGAAATACCGTTTTGGCACTGTGTGTCGTGGATCGCTCTGGCGCAGCTCAGCTCAGCTGAAGAGAAGCTCAGCTGACCTTCTCTTCCGCCTTAATACCATTTATAGTGCGAAATAAACATGAATGAGCATCTGAAAGTGAGTTAGAAGATCGAGTAACAACTTACCGAAATCCATATCATGTCACATGGAATCGCTCAATCAGTGTTTCGACCGTGGAAAGATGTCAGTAAAACAGCTTGCAAACAAATGTCATGTAACATTACATTCACCTCAGAAAACCCATATTCAGTGTCCACACACTCGTTAGTCTGGTAGAATAATTAACTCTAGAGAGGAGCATTTTGATAAATATATGCACCACACTACGTATTCATTATAATTTGTAATGTTCTTCAATATTTAATGCATGTTTGAATTAATCTGCTGGCAAGTTCTTGTTTCCAGCCTATATTTCAAAAAATTTAATGGGGGTAGATATATGATTACGTGATTGTTACATGTGTTAGATGTGATTGAAGTTATAGGCCTACCTTTATTATTATAAAAACATACTTGAGTGTAATTTAAGTGTATACAATTCAGTAAATTTTTACCTTCAATATCATAGTAGGCTAATGTATCCTAGTAGGCAACAACTGACTCCTATAGTTTACAGCATTGGTTAAGAGATTTTTTTTTCCTTGAGAAAATTTTCCATTTATTGTACCTGATATACATCCATAATACTTGATCGAATCGGAATCGAATTGCAAGCTTGTGAATCGAAATTTAATCGAATCATAAAATTTGTGTCAATACCCAGCCCTACTGTATATAGACTGACAAAGAAGATTTTCATCATAATTATCACACAATGTGCCGAGAACCCATTCACAGTGATAAAAACGAGTTGTTGGATTTCCTACAGAGCTAAAGACTTCCTCCACTGATATAAAGAGAAAATGATGTTGATGAACAACATGACAATTTACTGAGCGTTCACAGCAAGAGAAATGAATCAGTCAAAAGGGGTAGAATTATTGACAGAATAATTGTGTGCAAGATGGTTTTGCAGAGAGGGAGAGAATCTGTCTAAACTATTCTCTCATGAAACCATATGAAACTAAACAAAAAAAAAAACTATTGAGAGAAGAAAAGCACATTTCATGTGTTTTCTTTCTCTTCTACAAACAGCTTCTAGTGCTGATAATTAAAAACACTGGCATTGCTGTGGCCATGCTAAATTATAGTCCAAGCTGTTTTCAGAGGGTATTCCCCAGTCAAATGTGTGAATATATGTGAGCGTGTGTGAGAGAGATATTATGACAGTCACTGTCTGTGAGTCTGATTGCATCTGGTAACATTTCACTGGTGTCTGTGTGAAGGATGCTGTCAGTCAGTGCTCAAATAAATCAATCAAAACAAACAAAAAAACTGCTAAATCTGAGAAATCATAATCATGCTCCTCACGTCATCATTGCTTTAGGAAATATGAAACATACTATGTTCCACCTATAAAAAAGAAAAAGAAATAAATTTGATAAAACAAACTGAAAAGCATCCAGCTTTTTAGATATCAGTCTACTGAGAAAGTGGTTCCAGTAATCTCACGTGTCTCATAGTTTTAGAACAGAATTAAAAAAATATCTCAGTCCATGTTCAGATGTTCAGAAACATTTCTCATTAAAATTACCCAAGACTAAATTATCTGTGTGTGTGTGTGTGTGTATGCGTGAGTGTGTGCATGTGTGATATCTCAGCTCAGCACTAATAGTCATCATGGGGAAGACGATTATTGTAAAATTAACACACCATGATGGTGATATGCAAATTTTACTTCACTGACTTCTCGCATACGGCTGTGCATGCATGTGCACCTGCATCTCACGTCTTGTGTGTAATTAAAACCAACACGTTGTTTTGTGTTACCATGGCAATACTGTAGTATAGCCTTAGCGTACCATGTAAATATCAAGGTACATGAATATGGTAATCACTTACATTTATATTTATGCATTTGGAAAATACTTTTATGTAAAGCGACTTGCACCGCATTCAAGAAATGTATTTGATCAGTTCATGCTTTCCTTGGGAATGGAACCCATGGCTTTGGCATTGCTAGCGACATGCTCTTCTGTTTGAGCTACAGGAGTGTTTGTGTTCCCATACGTGCCTTTATTTGAATCCACAAGTACATCAGAATTAGTAAACTTCTATCGGAGTCTGGCACTCATCATTACCCAATCTCCTTCCATATCCTTTCTTGTTTCACTGTTCCTGGCTGTAAAATTGCAACAATGGAATTTTTATCCCCAGAGTAGAATTACCATCTATATCCCCAGGTGATCTGGTTTAAAAAAATATCTTACATCAAACAAATCAAATTCAAGCGATGTACTGCAGTGTTTATGTTTTGTATTGATTACTGGTGGGAAATGTAAAAAACATCAAAAATATGTTAAAAAATCCCCCCAGCATCTGAATGTGCTGAAAACCTCCCCACTATCATATCCACCGCTATCCATGATACAGCAGCCAAACAATGACTACATTTTCTGAGATTCTGATATGTGCATGGAAACTTTTGTCCCATAAGGCCACAGGAGCCGAGGAGCTATCAAATAGAACAGAATTGTAAGCTGGACATCTCTTTTCAAGTTTAAGGCCTGTTTCACCCTTGAGCGTGAGCAGAGGGTAAACTGCGCATATTTTTTGAGCGCTCATGTTAACAGATTAAAGCATTTTCACAAAGCGGTGAGGCGGCATGGCAGTGCGTAACAGGAGCAGAAGTGTCAGTGCCGTGATCATTTTGGCACAGAGTCTATTTTCCCTGAGCTGCTCACACTGAATTAAAGTCGCATTACCTACATCGTTTTGGGTGAAAATATACCTGAGATAACACAAATTTCAAATTTCACAATAAAATCATATAAGTGAAGTCATCATATGACATTCCAAAGCGCTGTGAAAAATATAAATAAAATACATCAAAACACACCATTGCCAGGAGTCTTTGCTCAAACTTCAAAGGAAGTTGTCTATATGATTAAAACTAGAGGTATATCTTAACTTTAAGATTACTTTTATTGGTAACACTCTACAATAAAGTTTCATTAGTTAACATTAGTAAATTACTTTAAAGACTCCCTGTGGTGAAAATCAAGTTTTTAATGTTGTTTGTATGTCTATGTCTATGTGGTGTTTTTAATGTGCTTTCAGACAAACCATGTGCAAATGTATAAATCAGCACCATTGCTGAGTATTTTCTCCTTAAAACTGCAGTGAACCAAAGTCTCAAAGTCGCTGGTGTTTCTGACGTCACAACTATCTTGTATCCAATCACGTGAAAGAGCCGGCGGGCTTTAGCATATCATTAGTACTATGCTGCGAAGTATAGTATATTTTTCTGTTGATATGAAAAATGGTGTACTTTAAGCAATACTTTTAACGGGTGAATAATGTATATGATGTATATATGATGTTATGATGAACTATATGCCTTTCTCTACTGACGTTCTATGATGTTTAAAGCATTTCTAAGGATGCTGATTTTTAGAGGGCAGACTGAGAAGGCCAACGGCAACATGGTTTGTGTAATATTAGCGACATTTTGTTCATTGGTAGTTATGTTAGGAAATACATTAACTAATGTTAACTAATGAAACCTTTTGGTAAAGTGTTACCCTTTTGGTTTCATGTAAACTACATATAGGCCTACAGCATGTTATATATACAGTAATGTTTTTACTAATGCTCCTAACGCATCTAGTGTGAAACAGGCATAAGTGTTGTCCTCATGGTTTTGTATTAAACTTAACATAAGGTCAAAAGACAATGCCGAGTATGTGGAAGTAGTGCACTAACGTTTGAAAGTTCAAGTCAGGAAGAATTTTTTTTTTTTCAGCAAAGATTTATTTAATTAATAAGCAGTAAAGACTTTCAAATAAATGCTGTTCTTTTAAACTTTGTATTCTTCAAATAATCTTTAAAAAGGTATCACGCACATCATCAACACATCTCTCAGCACTGGCTTTTTCCCTACCACATTCAAGCAGGCCCGGGTCACCCCACTGCTTAAGAAACCCACTCTAGACACATCACTTGTAGAGAACTACAGACCTATTTCTCTCCTGCCATACATAGTAAAAACACTTGAGCGGGTTGTTTTCAACCAGGTTTCATTTTTCCTCTCACAGTCAAATCAGCTGGACGTTAACCAGTCAGGATTCAAAAAGGGCCACTCAACAGAGACTACTGATTACTGTCGGTCACTGAAGCCCTGCGGATGGCAAAAGCTGCTTCCAGATCATCAGTCCTAATACTCCTCGATCTATCAGCTGCATTTGACACAGTGAATCACCAGATTCTTCTGTCCACCCTCTCATCACTGGGCATCACAGGGACTCCACTCCACTGGTTTGAGTCTTACCTCACAGGTAGGTCTTTCAAGGTTGCCTGGAGAGGTGAGGTATCCAAAGCACATCAACTGACCACGGGGTTCCTCGGGGCTCAGTGCTGGGACCTCTTCTCTTCTCCATTTACACTACATCACTGGGACCCATCATACAGGCACATGGCTTCTCATACCATTGCTATGCTGATGACACTCAACTCTATCTTTCATTTAAACCAGATGACCCCACAGTAGATGAACAGATCTCAAGCTGTGGATGAAAGAACACCACCTTCAGCTCAACCTGGCAAAGACTGAGCTTCTGTCTTCCTGCCAATCCCACTCTACAACACAACTTCACCATCCAGCAAGGAAATCTTGGTGTAATCTTTGACGACCAGCTGTCCTTCAAAGACAACATTTCAATGACAGCTCGATCATGCGGGTTTGCTCTGCACAACATCAGGAAGATCAGACCGTTCCTTACAGAGCAAGCAACACAACTTCTCATCCAGGCCCTTGTCATTTCTAGGCTTGACTACTGCAATGCGCTTCTGGCTGGTCTTCCATCGTGTGCAATCAAAACTCTTCAAATGATTCAGAACGCTGCGGCACGTCTTGTATTCAATGAGCCCAAAAGGGTAGTCACACCTCTCTTCATCTCTCTGCACTGGCTGCCACTTGATGCCCGCATCAAGTTCAAGGCCCTGACACTCGCTTATGGATCCACCACAGACTCGGCACCAGCATATTTCGACTCGCTCCTACGAGTCTACACCCCTACCAGAAGCCTTCGCTCAGGTAAGAAAAAAAAAAAACTCTTCCTCTATTTCTCTATGTAATGTCCAAAACTTGGTATTTAAGGCACTTTTTGCGTTTTTCGCCTATTCATGACCGATCGCTTCCTGTACTCCTATGTTGTAAGTTGCTTTGGATAAAAGCGTCTGCTAAATGCCTAAATGTAAATGTAAATGTATCACTGTTTCCATATAAGACGTTTTCAACTTTGATAATAATAAGACATTTTCTTGAGCACCAAATCAGCATACTGGAATGATTTCTGAAGACTGGCTGCTGAAAATTCAACTGTGCCAGCACAGGAATACATTTTCAAATATGTTAAAATAGAAAACAGTTCATTTAAATATTACTGTTTTTATTTATTACTTATTTGTTTATTTATTAAATAAGAATAAGAGATTTCTTTAAAAAACTATACAAATTCTTACCAATCCCACACTTTCAAACAGTATTGTAAACAAACACAATGTATTTCATAAACAGAAGATTTTATCATATTCAGTGCATACTATGAAAGTTATAATTCAGAGACAGTCAAAAACTGAAAAAAGGTTACTGTAGCAGTACGCATTTAAAAAGAGCTACAACCATACATTTTTGAGTTTTGCAAATTTGTGAAACTCCATAACATCAGCATATCAGAGTCTATCGACCTTGTATGTAAAACATTAATACTTGTGCGGATGTGACTAACCGACCAGTAAATCCACTCTGATTAATTGATTGTGAATAAGCAATCTTTCTCATATCTTCCCCCCACTATACTGTGAATTATTCAGCGAGGGGTGATGTTTTTAACTCAAGGACATTCGGTTTGGTATCCAGACTCACAGGCTCAAGGGCAGAGTGGAAATGAGGGTGTGTGGGAAGCTGTCAGCTTGATTATTTGAATGTTTTTTCCCTTTTAAATGTGAGCCTTTCATTGTGATTTGCCGGGTTAGAATAATTGTGCAGATGAGGATGTTGGCACCCTGGGCATGTTCCCCATACCAGATCCCATGCAAAAGCTCTTTTTAATGAACTTTCAACGAATGGGGCAAGAGTGGTTATGATGATCTCAGTGAGCTGAGGCATTTGGCTTACGAAATGTCAGCAGGTAACATGATTTTTCTCGACCGTGTCGTTTACTGCGCATTTCCGCCGATTTGAGTTGGCAGCATTGAGCCGGGGCCAGCGGCATCCGGGCTATCGCTTTTAATTATGATCCCTCATTACGCTGCGTACATTCTGCCGAGCCAGAGGATCCAGGTGTTAACGCCCGCACCCAAACCTGCTCTGACAAATGACCTCATCCACCGCTGAAACCCCTCTGGCTGCGCCACACACATCTGCCAGACGGTGCGCACAAGAATGCGAAGACGCTGCAAAGAGAGTGCGAATGGAGACCCTGACGGAGCACAGCTTATGTAGGTGTTTAATAATATAGACAATAGGAGGACACAGGTGTTCGTTACAGAACGGAGGAAGCTGGGAGCTGGTCATTGATAGAAGATCCTCCAGCTGTTCCAGTATCAGTGGGAAAAAAGCTATGTCTCACACAGACAGGACTGCTGACCCGGGGCGACACATTCGATTGGTCTGCTATTGCATTTTTGCAGGGTGACATTTTATGGTTCCTTTCACATCGAATGCCTGACAATTAGAATAAAGGGCGAGAGGCAATTTGCATATGGCGGCCCATGATGACTGCCAGTTATCTGAGATAGGCATGCTCTTCTCTATTGTTCAGTTTTTTTTAGCCTTCTCTAATGCTCATGGTTGACAGACATGGTCTATGCTGATTATGCAGTATGTTCTATGCCTGTTCTATTATTTTGTGCTTAATTTTAGAGGGATAGTTCACCCTAAAATGAAAATGAATTTATTTTTTGAACCACAAAAGGAGAAATTGTGAAAAATGTCTTACACGCACTCCTCTATATAATGGCAGTGAATGGAGACCAGGCACAATCTTTACATAAAGGATACAAAAGTATCACATAATGATACAATGAGACATGCACCATATATAGAACGTTTTCCGAAAGGCATACGATAAGGTTTCGCGAGAAACAAAACATATTATTCAGTCAAAATACTGTGCTCGGCCATTACTGTGCGCGTTCCTGAGAGTGTGTGTGAGCCGTCAGCAGCAGCTCACCTGCACTGTTGTCATAACAACCGTAATATTTAGCTCACAGAACACTACATAGAAGTACAAAAAAAAATTACCAATATTTCTATGCTCTGCCCAGGCCCGGTTCTACGGTGGTGATATCAAACGCAAGCAAGAGCACCCTCAGTTGATACTGTAATAATATAATTTGGCGAAACGCTCCAGTGTATTTTTGTGTTTGAGTTCTGGTGAACGTCAAATGTATCTATGTACAACATGTTTTTGCAGCGGTAAAAAATGTAGCCAATCACAGACATAGTTGATCATTTGAATGCAATGGCCAATCAGAGGTGTTTAAGTTAGTCAGAATCCACTCACCGCTCAAGTGCTTAGTTATGCAGGATCTCGAAACCTCTTGTTACCAAACAAGAGGTTCGCTCGCTTTTGAGGCTACAGCCTATATGATCCATTGAATAAAATCTACATATAAATTCTGGATTCACTCTGCACGGGACAAAAATATGACATGATAAAATAGTATTTTAATGCATAAAGCAATGTAAAGGTAGACTAATAGCAAAATATTTTTGAAATTCTATTCCAGTCATTGGTAAAAGTGACATCTGCATTTTACTAGAGCACCCTCAGTAACTTCAGAAGAACCCTCAGTGATCTGATTCTGGAACCGGGCCTGTCTCAGCCATATCTGTATGAACCAGAGTACTCGGAAATCAAGCTTAGGTGATGGAAGAGGCTGATGCAGCGGCAAAGACAAGAGCTACAGTCAGACAGCGCGTACATTGTGTACAACTATGTAGTGTTCTGTGAGGTGAATATTCCGGTTGTCATGACAACAATGTGAGTTGTTGTATACGTGAACGGCTGCTGACGCTTACACCCACTCTCAGGAACACGCACAGTCCAAGCTCAGTATTTTGACTGAATAAGATAATTTTGTCCTCGCAAAACCTTACACTATGCCTCCTGAACACTTTCTATATACGCCGTTCATCTCATACTTTTGCATCCTTTTAGTAAAGTTTGTTCCTGGTCGCTATTCACTGCCATTATATGGAGGACTGCATGCAGGACATTTTTCAAAATTTCTCCTTTTGTGGTCTGAAAAAGAAAAAAGGGACAGGCATTGGAATAACACCAGGGTGAGTAAAAGATTGCTTCAATATGTTACCAGTGGTCCCTGCTGCAGCATGTATCACTGTTATTGTTACTGTGCTTTTAGCATGAATGACATCTCAAAATATGCAGTTTGCTCAGAAGTGGTGTGCTAGTACTTTTTGCCAGGAAATAAAATGGGTAAAAAAAATACAATAGAGTTACATTGAAGAAGGTACCCAAGCCATATAGGGACAAGAATGTAATTATGTTTCCATCCAAATTATTACTACACTACCGCTCAGAAGTTTGGGATTAGTAAGATTCTTATTTTATAATCATTTAATAGTCTAATTCAGCAAGGATGCATTAAATTGGTCAAACGTGACAAAGACCTTTATATAAAAAAGGTCCAGAAAAAAATCCAGAAAAATATTAATATTATTACAGTGTCTACTGTATTAGTGATCAAATTAATAGTCTTGGTGAGGGTAAGAGACTTCTTTTTAATAATAAGTGTACTGTATATACAATTTTTCTATACTTAAAATTTACAAATAAAGCAATGAACAAAGGAAATCGTTTTTGGATCGAAATTCTTTTGAACAAAGATATAAGTTGAAGACTGGGAATGTTAAATGAAATAATTAACTGGCTATTCAGAATGCACAGACAAAATCTCTCAAATCTTGTACTTGACTCTTTCTTCTGTGGAATACAAAAGATGATATGTGTGTGTTGAAAAATGTATTTCAGAATATTTATTTCTGGGTTAACTATCCCTTTAAGTAAACACTTAGCAATCACCCTAGGACACCCTTACAAGAACCTAGCAACTCCCTAGCTACGACCCTTCTACATCCGAGCTACGAACATCCTAACAAGCACAAAGCAACACCTTAGAAATCACCCAGAACACCCAAGCTTTATGCAGAACCTGATTTTGCCAAGTACAACATATTCCTGGATCCTGGAACAACATTCCATTCAATCAATCACATTTGACGAACGAGTTTACAGTTTATGTCAAGTTTAAGCTTACAATCAGGGTTTGGTGCTTAGTGTTATTCACCTATCATTTCCCTCTGAATTTAGGGGTAATTTATGGACAGGATTAGGACTAAATTTTCAGACAGGAATGTTGTTCCAGGACAATAAAATATGTTGACCTAGGAATGTGTCCCACTCTGCAAAATCAGTACATGTTAGCATAACAGAGTTGATTTTTGCACCGATAAGAAATCATTCATATTTTAATTCAGTCAAACAGTTTAAAAAGTCTGTTCATCATTACAATTTTGGAAAGGATTTATATATATATATATATATATATATATATATATATATATATATATATATATATATATATGTAAATAGCATGTGCAATTAGTTTATTTTTTTAGGTCTTAAATTTGTATCCGCGTACGTCAGTTCTGTGCTCTAGCTTATCTTGTTCTATTTTCCCAGAATACTTCTCTTGTTTTGACCATCTTTTGTTTTCCAGTATGTTTCGTCCTGTACTGTCTTAATTACCCTCAGGGGCAGAATGGCTTGTTCCCGTGACAACGGACAGTCAGGCAGCTGCATTGGGGTGACAAATTAAAGACCAAATCGATCACCATAATAACAGTAGAGATTAAAAAAAAAACTCAGTCTCTCACGCTTTCTCTCACTTCTACTTCCTTGCATTGTATCTGTCTCTCGTCTGCCCCAGACCACCACATGTTTTAGGGAACCGGTGCTTGGCGGGGTAGTAAATAGCAGTGTTTGTTCATCACGCTTAATTGAATGAGGACGAGATTAAATGAAGGCAGGATGATTGCGCTTAAGGGGACGAGCCAATGAAAGTCACACGATGAAGAGAGATGGAGTAATGAGGGGAGGGGTCAGGGGTGTCCAAGAGTGATCAATAACCCTTGAGCAAATTATTATTGGCTTGTCGGCCTCAATATGCTAAAGCATGTAAAAAAAAAAAAAGATTCTGTTGCTCGCTTTCCAAACATGTACAAAAGTCAATGAAAACCTCTACACTGGAGAATAACTGTCATTTGCAGTGTCACATCAATTTTCTGTGCTCATTGACTGAAAAAAAGCTGCACAATGTGACATCCAGTAGTTTCTGATTGACTGCAATTTGTGTTTAATAGACTGCAGTGACCTCTCTCACTTTTTCCCCATTCATTTTCTCCATAGGCATTTCAAGAATTCTTCAATAAAAATTTGAACCAAAATAACTAGTTCTAACTTAAAGGGATAGTTCAGCCAAAAAATGACAATTCTGGCTGTGATTCTTGTTTCTATGGTAACAGTGACTTGTTACAATGACAGTGACAATATGATTGATAACATCTTGTTTCAAGATGGAAATCTATTTTTTAAAACAGAAATGATGGCAATAGTGTCAAATTCAGCTCAATTTAGTTCAAGTTTTGTGCGTCAGATATTGTCAGTGCAGTAAATATTAACAATATTTCTGAATATGACTTAATGTTAATTATTACTATATAAAGCTGATAACCCTAATTACAAACCCCAAGCACTTAGCAACACCCTAGCAACCACCCTTAGAACACTTTAGCTCAATTGACTCTGGTTTTGCACCACTGACAATTTCTTCAGAAAGCATTTCTCTCATACAAGTCTACATACATATTTGAATGAACTTATTTTATTATTATTTTAATAATGTTAATATTTATTCAAATATACGCAAACATTGAAATTGTTTGAGAGTTTAGGGATACACACTGTTTTCCATATTTACGCAAGTGACATATCAGTAGGATTTCAGTACAATAAACATTCAGATTTGAGCTTTTCAAAGGAAGTGTTTGTTTTATTTCTCATATCTTTTTAGATAACTGGTATCAATCAGACAGGTTTGTTAAATAGTTTGCCAAGTCTTCTTAAGCAAATGGAAACCCTCCTTAAAGAGGTTGTTCCACATTATTGAGCAAGTCATGCTATACGGAAAGGAGGAAAGATCTTTCCAAAGATGTAAAGCGTGCAATGTTATGCAAAAGGCATGAGAACAAATAATATTGTGTGAAAACTGAAAAGAGATTATTGAATTGTCAAAGGATGTGTGAGTAATTTACAGCACAAGAGAACTCTTAAAGGCTTATTAAGGGAATAACAGATAAAGGCTTATTAAGGGAAGTTTCTGTCAAACAAATCAATTGTATTAAAAGGGTAGCTATAAAAAAAAAGCAGCAAACAGGTATTTGAAGATGCTGGTGTCACTGGAATCTCAAGAACCTCTCCATGCAGGCTGGAAGTTGCATTTCTGCCACCCCTAACCAAAGCTTTCAAAAGGAAATGTTTACTGTAGGTGTAGAAATACATTTTCAAACATTTTTTTTTTCTTTCGCTGTCCTGCATGAAAATCTCTTTATAACTTTCCTTAATAAGCCTTTATCTGACAGAGTTCAACTGAGCTCTAAATCACTCACAAATTTTTTTGACAGACCTTTTGCAAGACATTGCACCATTTCATGCTTTTCATCTTCATCTGCATCAGAACTGTGACTTGCTTAATAATGTGGAACAACCTCTTTAATCTTCTTTTATCTAAGAAGACCTGGCAAACTATTTTAAGTGAAAATCAAGTACATTTTTTTAATGTTGTTTTTATGTCTGTGTGGTGTTCTTAATATGCTTTAATACAAACCATGTGCAAATTCATAAGTCAACACTATTGCTGAGTATTTTATCCTTAATACTGCAGTGAAAAAAGATGGTCTCAAAAACGAGGTTTGAAATCGCTGGTGTTTCTTACGTCACAAACTACCTTGTAACCAATCACGGCAACGTGCCGGCGGGTTTTAGCATATCGTTAGCTATGCCCGCTCTGAAGCAGTGGATCTAGTATCAAGAGAAGCCAGGTTATCTTAGTATTTTTTTATATGAAAAATCGGGTAGATTTAGCAATATAGCGGGTGAATTAAGTATATGATATATATTACAATGTTGTGTACTGTAACCTTTCTTTATGGAGCAGGATCAGCCTAAAAAATAATACATTTACAAAAACAAAACAATTCATAAATGCACAGCACAATTCACATTTACAAAAATGTCCATATTTCTGAGTTGTTCAAAGTGTTTGGTATGCTGATTTTCAGAAGGCAGCTTTCTGACTCTGAGATGGTAAATGGCAACATGGTTTGTGTAACATTAGTAACACATTATTAGCTATTTGATAACATAGGCAAGCCAAAGGCTAATCATATTAATACCCGATATATGTCCGATGTTGTGAAGAGCAATATATAAAAATGCATTACCATTCTGATACATCGACTTGTAGACAAGCCTGTATAATTCACTCTTCCACTTCTTCTTCTGAATCAGTTTCTGGTTCAAACATATATTGCTGAATTAAACCAGTAATTACACTTGCCATTGTGCAGTGTTTTCTACAGTAAAGTTGACCCTCATCAACACTGAGCTGGTGAAATAAAACAAATCTGAATGCTTATTATGCTGAAATTCTATGTCACTTAATAATTTGGAACACAGTGTAATAGCAGTGAATAGCGACCAACATCAAGCTTAAAAAAAAGATGCAAAAGTATCACAGAATGGTTCGATGTTACAAGTGTTCTAGGGGTATACGATAGGGTTTGCTGAAAAACAGCCCGAAATGTAATATATTATTTAAAGAAAATCCTGACCATTGCCATTGGTCTTCTGTGCACGGCTACTCGACGTGAGACTCATTTGTGAGACTCTATTAGTATAGCAGTTCACTCTGAAATCAAGAGAAATCAAACTGGAGCTGCCCAGCAAAACCGAGAATAAAAACATCATCTTACTTATCAAAGGACATACAGTAGTATCATACAGTGGCTGTTGGAAATTGAGAACTAATAAAAATGAATGAAAATAATAATGTTTCCCAGAAGTTTCTCTTTTCATCTGTCCTTAGTTGACTCATTTTTTTCTTTCCTCCTCCTATTTTAGCACTTATCTTGGCGCGAGCACACCTGCGTGTCCCAGCCATAGACCTTCTGGATCACTGTCACTCCATTAGTGTATAATGTCAAAACTATTTTCTCTATCTCTCTGTCTCGCTGACTCACAGAGCTGATCATCCCAGAAGGAGATGGTTTCAGGGCATGCTTACTGTGTCACTCAGTTTGGGACAGAGAGAAAAAGGCAGCAATTAGCCTAGAGTGGGGTGCCATTACTCCACCCTATAAAAAGGACAAAGGAAAACCAGAAAGGATGACAGGACGAGTGGGAGAAACAAAAGGGAAGTTTTGCCAAATTGCAAGCGATCTGATGAGTTCTACAGAGACATGTGTGATTTGATAATGATCCTATTGGCATGACCACAGGATGGGACGCTGAGCTCATATGAAGCGTGTAGATGAGGGTCAGCAGAACGGAGATGAAGCTGTGAACATAATTGAGTTTTTCACACTCCTCCTTCTCAATTCACTCCTTATCTCTCACTCACTCTCTCTTTGGGGCTAGTGCGAGAATCCTGCTCAAAATGAACAATTTGTTCCATCTGCTCTGAAATCAATTACTTCCCCTGCAAGCCAGCAGAAAATGGTTTCTGGGATATGCAAGAAATGCCTAAAGGGCAGAGAGAAACATGTGTAAACTCTAAAGAGAGAATTGATGAGTTTAGGGATGTATAAAAATAAAAGAAGGGAAAGAGATTAAAAAGCATTTCATTAAGGAAGAGTTCAGCCAAAAATGAAAATCCTTTTTACTCGCTCCAAACACATGACTTATTTTAACGTCATTAACTTCTTGTTCAAAGAACTGTTGAATAAATACATAATTTCCGTTATACTACATTGTTTAGTTGTTGTTGCTATTTTTCATTGACATGACAGATCAGAATGCTTGCTTTGAAATATGGTTGACTCAACAAATCTCCCACTTATTGGATCAGAATTCACCAGTTCAGTCACTTATAAACAATAGCACACAAATTGCAGATACTATTCCTACTGTCCTCTATTTGTATAAAGAAACACTTAAGCTAGTAAACACACACATACACACACAAACACACACACACACACACACACACACAAAGGGGTCAGTGCACATCTGGAGATAGAGAGATGTAATGCGAGCAGACAGACAGAAATGCCGCAAACTCAATCACTATGACAAGCCAAAGGACCAAGGAAAGGAAGCATCTAAAGAAAAAAGACAAAGCAACAAAAGGAAAAGAATAATGGCTGCCAATAGATTCAAATTATTAATGATTCACCTCATGATTATAGGATGCTGAAATGTAGAAGAATTACAACAACAATAATTTAATACAGTATAATTAATAATATTAAAAATACAATAGTTGTCACATGTGTTTGCAGGAAGGCAGATGAAGACGAAAATTCCAAAATAATAGAATTCCATAATGCAGACGAACAGACAGACACAAAGCACACTTAGTGTAATAGTGACCGGACAATGGCCCTGTCCCAAATGGCACACTTCATGTGCACTTTCGGTCTTGCGGACTTACAATGGCCACTGCGTGTGCGTGTCCGTTAAGTCCACAAGACCGTAGGGTGTCCCATTCGTCATTTAATCTTGCGACTGCTATGCGCCCTCTATGCGCAATTCAGCTGAGCCCACAAGTTCGCGAGCTACGCAGAGGACTTCTACCCGGCAGTCAAAGCGGCATTACATCGTGAAATTGCGGACTCAGAGGAAGACCGTGAGGGTTTAGGGTGCTATTTGGGACAGGGCCAATGAGGGACTGAGAAGGTACAACTAGGAACTCAGTTGAGGTAGTTAATCAAACACAGCTGAACAAAACAAAGCCATAATGATGTGACCATGGTAACAAAGGAGTGGTGGGAAAATCAAACAAAGGAAGACTGAATAATGAAAACAAAACTACATAACTGCTACAACAGGGCTGCGTTCAGCCCAGACAAAACGTTGCAAAGCGTTTTTTAGACGGAAACAGTGCTGCGTTGAACTATGGCACCAGAGAAGGCCATTTTTTGTGTTCTTTTTGAAGAATTTTCGGAGCCTGATGAAATCAATATAAATACGTGTTTAACTCTGCAAAAAACGCTCAACGTTATAGTCACTGGACTTTCCGTGAAGAATAAAAGAGAACATCCCAATCAAGTGAAGGGATTTGTGGAAACTGTGATCCCTAATTAATGTGTTCCAACATTTGCCTCGCATTTAAGGACGAAAAGACAAAGATTTCAGGTTAAGGATAATCCACTTCCTACCTCCAAGACTGTTATGATCTATTTTGATTGTCGTATTAGGTATTAGGCTTATCATTATTGCTGATCACTGTTGTGCTATGATATTGTAATATTTACCATTATATAATCAGAGGAGTATAGAAAAGTTTATGAAAGTGTCACACCACAGTACAATGGCAAAATATATAAATATTAGGGATGGCATGGTTAACAAAACCCACGGTTCGATTCGTATCACGGTTTTAGGGTCACAGTTTTCGGTTCTGTACGGTTCTTGTTGTTTTTTCTTTTAATCGTTAACACTCAAGAAATTTACTTCAGCATATGATATATAGCTTAATTATCCACAATTAAGGATACAGTATTGAAAAATTGATATATCATGTAGAAGTTGTTTCCTATCTTCTGCTTACGCTGTCTACCGAGTCCATTTTTCATGTTAATCATGTCAATTTTGATCAGAACAATGCACTGTAGCTTTATTTCAGCGTGAGCAGCTTTTTACCCAAACTTCAAAAGACCTGTTTAAATTATTAAAACTAGAAGCATATCTAAACTTTAATGTTACATTTATCATGTGAACTACTTATATACAACATGTTATATGCATGTGTGTTTGGGACAGAGGGGAACACGGTCGCATTTGCAGAAGATATATGCTGCCCATCATAAATCAAAGCACGAGACAGACAGGGTCAGTCGGAGGAGAACACCGGAAAATGTGACAGAATGGACAATATTCGTCTGTATTTTCAAAACAAGAATCAGCTGCGCGAGACAAACGCTGCCAGTGTGAATGCACAACAGACTCCAGCTCTTCATACTCAGTGCTTCTGCCCTGCAAACTTGCGCTGGCGCATCCTCCAACTCCGGGCAGCCTTCCTTATCTCTCCCACTTCCCATTTTTACATGTGACAGAACCTGCAGCACTCCACTTTTACTGTTTTTTAATTATTTTAAATCTTCTTTATCGCTCGGAAAGGACACCCACTGTCTGAGGTAACAAACGGGCACATGGCTACATGGCTGACGCACAAGCTCTGAACCGAGACAAGCGAACAGAACGGTTCAGTTTTTTTTCATGCCACCCCAAATAAATATGTATAGTATTTTTATGGACCCATTGTGCAAGCTGTCTCTTTAATACTGCATGGTTTATATACATGTTGCTGCTGTTTGTGCTGACATTATTGACACACCCACCAAACAAGAGAAAACGTATCTCAAACCAGGAAACCAGGGAACATGTAGTTCAACCCAGAAACCGTAGCAAAACGCTGCGCACCGGTTTTGAGCTTGAATGTGCCCCATTATTATATTATTAATATATTGTATTATTTATTTTTAATGTTTAAAAAAAATATTATTAGACCCTTTTTTTAAAAAGTAACAAAATAATAGGTATAATATGTATCAAATATTGTTGCTGCAACAATCAGTATAAACAACAGTGAATTTTATTAATGTATGTATATCATCTAAAATAAAATATGGCAACTCTTTTATTATAACATGAAAAGGTCTTAATAGAACAAATAAAGCTTGCCACAAAGCACCAGCAAAAGTAGTGATTATGAATGTGTCGGAAAAATAACAAGGAGACATTTTAATTATGTATTAATAAACTAGTGCCTAGGGTCAGTGTCAGCTCTCGGCTGCAAAGATGAAGTTGATGCCGATGCTAACTCGTCATCTCCGCAGTATAGTGGATACGCCTTTAGAAAGAAATCTCCTTCATATTGATTATTTGTTTTCATAGACATTTCAAGCTTTCTATAGATATATTTATCATGTCTCTGAGGCAAGTAGCCTATACGCTGATTTTTGGTTCATTTTTGTGGCATGATTCAGTTAACAGAGACCCTAACAGCAGAAAGCGCATCCAGTTTGTTTGTTTTTTTTTTTTTTACAAAGGCACAATGCTTTATTGTTATTGTGAGTTTACACGAATAACAGTTGACAATTTACAGCATTTATAAATGTTTCTAATGTTACGCCATATTTGAGGTCAATGATAGACGAACTTTTGCATTTCCTGACCAACATACTGTAATTACCACAAGTTGAGTTTTTTTTTTTTCCTGTGACTTTCCTGTTTAGTCAACTATTAGGGGGCAACCATAAATAATAGTAATAATAATAATATAATGGACCTTTTTCACAGACTGTGATGATGAGTTTCCAATGGTGTTTCTAATACAATGCCCGAAGGACTAACAGCAAATTTGACATCTTTCTCTCTCCAACGTAGTCAACCTCTCGATATTTCATCCCTCTTTTGGAAAGTTGTGAAAACTCTATCACAGAGTTTTTCTTTTGCTACTGGAGTAAATGGAAATACACAAATTAATATTTGCTGTCATTTTCCGTTAACCGCTATAGATGTTTTGCCAACTATGATGACTTCCCCTTCTGAGAACCCCAAATGTGAAATGTGAAAAGTGTCTGTATACAAATGCAATACAATTTAATTTAATATAATTCATAAAACTAAAATACCAAATTAATATATAAAATATTTAAAAAGTATTTAAATAAAAAATCTTAAAAATAGACTGTGAGATTGAGATGAACAGTATAAGACAAAGAAAACAACAAATGATGAAGAGAAAATGAAATATAAATGAAGAGAGCAGTGTGCAATCTTCTGAAAGTAAAGTGGTCACTTCCTTATGTTGTTTTCCAAACCCTGCCAAAAAACATGAATATGCATCTTTCCATAACCCTTTTCTTTTCTCTCTCTCTCTCTCTCTCTCTCTCTCTCTCTCTCTCTCTCTCTCTCTCTCTCTCTCTCTCTCTCTCTCTCTCTCTCTCTCTCTCTCTCACACACACACACACACAAACACACACACACACACACACACACACACACACACACCTTACATTAACCTGAGGTTTACGTGCATACTCAGCTGAGCTGAACATTACGACATCGCAAATATTAATGTGAGGCCTGCTCATGTGCATACTAATAACAATACCAAACAATACATGAATATTCAAGATATAATAAACCTCTTTTCATAAATCACTTAATTTCCTTTGTAACGATGAATGGCACTTGACAACACATAATAACACAACAGAGCATTCATCTGCAAAATGAAAAACTTAATCTCACATGAAATGAGATCTTATTGCTTTAACCCCACAGAGGCGATATCAGACAATCATTTGTGTCACTGCATTGTTTCTGTTATGTTAAATCACTAATTAATTACTTCTTCCTGTAAGACCTTTCTCCAGCGACTCAATCTTATTGTCTTTGCTGCTTTGTTAGATGTGTGGGACATGTAATGTGTATTTGTGTTCAACTACAGACTTTAACAACACTGAATGACAGACACAGGATGAGACACATTGTCACATTTTGACAAATACACAATGATAGTTGTCGGCAAGTCACTCATCATTGTTAAAGGAATAGTTCATAAGTGAGAAATGTCCATTCATTGTGTGTCATCATTTACATTTACCCTTATGTCTTTTTAAACCCATACAGTCTTTATTCCATATACTGTTCTAAGTATAGGTACCATGTCAACATTTAAAAGTATATATTTTATATAGTTTATATTTTATATATTATAGAGTTTATGAAATTGTTTTTTTCCCTCTCTCATCCCCTTCTTCTTTCTCTCCTTCTCCTTCTCCTTCCCCTACTCCTTAATAAGAAGTTAAAGAACATCTCTTCAGTGGCTGTGTCTGTGCATGTTCCTGGGGGGAATGGGGCTGTTCTGCGGGGGTGGGCCTAGCTGTGGGGTCCTTACTCGCTCGATTTTTAGCGAGGTACGCCTGTCTAAAAAGAGGTCAGCAAGACCTTTTCTTTTCCTCCATATGGATTACTTTCCCTCCCCTGTTTGGGAAATGAGTGGGAATGTCAAGTCCTGCTTGAGAGAACGCAAGTTCTATATTGTCTACTCCACAAAGTCCAAGGTATCATCACATCTAATCGTCAACACAGGACGACGGTGGGATGTGTTGGGAAAGCTGTAGGACTGTGAGAAAGAAAGAAAAAACCTCTATGGCTTACAATGGGGAGGAAAGAACTTCTAAGTAATAGCGGGTACGCCGGACAGGGGTTTGGTGAGGGACCCCTGGCCCCTGGGGATTTGCACAGATAGACATATCAATCAGTAAAATAAGAGTACTCTCATGAGGCATATAAGGACGAGTGACACCAGTGAAGGACGAGAGAGGACCAGGCCTAGAGTTTACGTTGATTATGTGTGTGCATGGCAGCCATCCGTGAGGGGCTGCCTGCGTTACTTACTTTTGTTTTATTTATTTATTTATTTATTTAAGTCTCTTAAATGTTCGCCGGTTCCGTTACAACCATATTCTAGATCCAGTAACCCTACTTCATACCTAAACATAACCACTATAACAATGGCTTTACTTACAAACAATAAGCAGTAGCTAATCAGGACATTTAAAAACTACTAGTAAATAGTGAATATGTGTTTCCTAATCTAAAGTGTTACCATAAAAAGCTTTTTTTTCTTTTAGTACAACTACAAGTACTGTACAGCCCTGCATGATAGTCATATAAGTAGTTTTTACAATTCATGCACTATTTGGGGTGCTCCATTGCTTTAAATTGTGTCCAACAGTGTTAATTATGTCCCCCTCACATGCCAACTGCAGGAGGTAAAGCAAGACCATTGAACTTAGCTGACAGATACAGTGTCTTCTCACACTGACAGTGATTCAGCATCATGGTCAGCAGCTCTCAGAGATGTTACGGACCGCAAGACGATCGAATAAATCCAGGCTGAATGCTGCTGCTATGAGCTCAAATGCCAAGTACGTTCCAATAGCCTTAAATCCCACACCTAGTTTACCGTACTCCTGTAATCTCTCTGGGTCCGTGGATGGCCCCACTATATTTATCTAATGCTGGGATTAGTCTAGTACAGCACGCTTCTCAGTGAAATGCTTCTGAATATTTCTTGCACTGAGCTGTGAGTAAGGTTATGCAGAGGTCTGCTGTCCTTTTGCCCATAACTGTCTATCACTCGCACACAGTGCTTAAGGTCTTGTGTTTTATGTGGATAATTCCTTGCAGGAGGCAAACAGGCCTACATTTTCTTCTCCAAATAATAAAGTGCAGCAAAAACAGCATCCTACCACCCCCCTCCCTCTCTCTCTCTCTCTCTCTCTCTCTCTCTCTCTCTCTCTCTCTCTCTCTCTCTCTCTATCTCTCTTTTTCACACATACTCACATTGCTGCAGCCAGTTGGCAGGTCCCTCCCTATTACCCTTTCACTGCCCTCTGCTTTTCTCTCTCTCTCTCTCTCTCTCTCTCTCTCTCTCTCTCTCTCTCTCTCTCACACACACACACACACACACACACATCACTATCAGGAGATATTGATTTTGTAGCCCAAAGGCTTTTACAGCATCAGGGGCATAGTAAGAGTTCTCTATCATCAATGCATAAGCAATCACACACCCATGAATGCTTTACACAAATCTGCTCAGTTACACAAATTAAACAAGGGTATGTGTGTGTGGTGAGGTGGTCCAATATACAGAACCTGTGCTTGTAATAGCCTGTCTGAACAAGATATAACAGTATATCAAAAACTAGTAAGATGTGCTAATATGCTAATGACAAAAAGGATGTTCCAACAGGTAATCTTAAAATACACCGCAACAAGCTCAATTAAAAAGAATGAGTTGAGATGAATGTTGAATATCAATAAACTTGCAGTACAAAACCAGAAAATTACTTTCGATCTCTCTACCGCATTTCTAAAATATAAAAAATGTCTTATATACACTACCATTCAAAAGTCTGGGGTTGGTATGAATTTTTAATGTTTCTGAAAGTCACAACTTACATTTACCAAGACAAAATAAAAAATAAAAAAAGTTTATTAAAATATTTATATTAATAATATTAATATTATTACAATTTATTCCCAAGAGAATGGAGATATTAATCATCGTCACAAGGCAGTGAGTGTTGCTTTATGACCCGGTATGAAGTTTAAAAGACATTTTGTAGAATCAGGAGTTCATGCATTCATTGGTTTCATGAGTGTGTTCTCGGTTACCACATAATTATCTAATGGTAGCCAATAGTTTTATTTTCCTCATGTCTTATATGTCTATAATAATAGGTAATAAGTAAATTAAGTCATTTGTGTGATATGTGCGCCATGCCACCGTTGAACACGGTGCCATTAGATTGCCGTCGGCCTCTCTCAGGGCTCAATTTTCTTTCAAAATCAAACATGTCAAGCTCGTGATTTTCTTATTCGTCCATTCATTCGTCTCATCCTCATAATAGTCAGGGAGCCAATGTCTCAAAAATGGGTTGAACCTGACATGGTCTGCCATACTTTTTTTTGTGTTTTTTTCTGTTAACTTTGACCCTAAGAACCAATAATTGGTGGGTCTGCTCTGCTGGAAATATCGCGTAAAAAAATTTGCACATTTTAGTGTATGCACCCTTTATTTTTTATCAGAAAAATGTGAAAAAATATTTTTTTCCTCAAATCCTCAGTGGGTTGGGTATGCTTTCAATAAATGCATTCTAGATACACTGAACACATGTGCTGACAACACCCATTGAAAAAATAACTCTTAAAACACATTTCTACATCATTTTGCATCAATTTAATGCAAAAAAATTAGCCGTTTTCTCACTTTTTTCCAATATATTCATCTTTACTTCATTGGCAATCAACTATTTCCCCAGGTTATGACATCACTCAATATGCCATTCTTTTCACCAAACAGTATACTCATTCCACAGAAAAAAATATAAAAATTCAACCAACATCAATGGATCTGTGATTATTTCACTAGTTGGCGATCAACAAGCTCAGAACCTCAATAGAATTTTAGGCTAGTCTCAAAATTCTGAAAAACATGCAGGATATTTAGCATCATGGCACACTTACCCACACACACAGGATCTTAGTAATTTGAAAGAGTTTGAAACAACCAACAAACGGTAACCAATGGTTACCAACAGACTTAAACATTGGTACATAATTGGTATCTGTGGTTTGTGACTGCCCCAGCGTTTTGGGAAAAGAATGGTAATATGGATATTATAACGGTAATTAACTGAAAGGACCACGCCAGTCTTCAAACAAGTATATTTCTGATGATTCCTCATCCCAAACGTATCCCTGTAGCAGCAGCATTCATTCTATACTTATTTACTTAGCTAGCTTTAGCCGTTTTAGCTAATTTCGGTGGCTTCTTTAAATTCTTTAAATTGCCATAACTCCTCAAAGGAATAAAGGTAGAGACTTACTTTTTTTTAATTCTCAGAATCTTATGCTCTACGAGAGCTATGTGTCCTATATGTACATTTTGCTTCAACTGTAAGTTGAAATACTGCGGAAATTTCAACTGGACTTGCTAGGTGAAGAAATAGATATGAGAATATCCTGTTATGCAGAAGACTTCTTGTATGTATGTGAGTTTTTACTTATTGAAAATAATGTATTTTCACCAAATATCCTATGTTGGAATTGAATAAAGTAATGTGATAAAATGTCGAACCTGTTGTCTGTGTTCATTTTGCTTACTATATTTATGTTTTTAGTCATTTTTGTCTTTTGGAACAGTGAGAAATAAGCAATTGTTACTACAATTTAAAATATTTAATTGGCCAAATTGAATTTCTGTGAATTAAATTGCATCAATTTACAGAAATTCAATTTGGCCAACTGAAAAATTTAGATGTGACCAGTCACTAGAAAATGTTAAATTGGAGGAGCTGAAATTTTATACAGTGTTGGTAAAATACTTTTTTCCATTGGGTCAACATATTATTTCTAATTGAGCCCATGTTAACAGACTGTTGCCACAATTGATAAAATTAAATTCACATAAATTCAATTTGGCCAATTGAAAAATTTAGATGTGACCAGTCAATTTTCAATTGGAGAGGCCTGACATTTTTTACAGTGTCTCAATGTTAAAACACTCTTTCAAGCCATGTCTGAGTAAATATATAGATATTAATTTAAGACATACACTATATAGCCAAAATATTTGGGACGTCTGCCTTTACATGCACATGAACTTTACTGACATCCCATTCTTAATCTGTAGGGTTTAATATGGAGTTGGCCCACCTTTTGCAGCAATAACAGCTTCAACTCTTCTGTGAAGACTTTCCACAAGGTTTAGGAGTATGTTTATGGAATTTTTTACCATTCTTCTAGAAGCCCATTTGTGAGGTCAGGCACTTAAATTGGACGAGAAGGCCTGGCTTGCAGTCTCTGCTCTAATCAGAATTGTCCAAAATGTCTTGGTATGCTGAAACATTAAGAGTTCTTTTCACTGGAATTAAGGGGCCAAGTCTAATCCCTGAAAAACAACCCCACACCATAACCAAATGCGCACTGTGTGCCTTAGCATGTGCTGACCCCGCTAGCAGCCTGCATGCCTAGGTGCTTGATTGTATACCCCTTTGGAAGTGATTGAAACACCTTAATTAAATCGTTTAGATGGGTGTCCCAATATTTTTGGCAATGTAGTGTATATTAAAGATTGTGAAAAGGCTGAAAAATATTGAGATACACATTTTCCCAGATCTATCTGTCAGTCTAAGCCACTGTCTGGACATTTAGACATATACATTACATATTAAAAGCACACAATCAAAAGTCTGTCAAGCAGACCGCAAAACAAAGAGGTTGGGCCAATAGCTCTATATGGTTGTTTCCTCTGAACTGCTCTCAGAGGGCACATGCAGTATATCTAAGCTTTTACTCATCTGTGGCCATTTCTGCTTTTCAATCCCACTGTTTTCACTTCCATCCATTTACAGGATTGGCAAACACATTTTCTTAATGTAGCCAATACATAAACACACAAAAAAAAATCTGCCCATACAAATGTGCAGTTCTCTGTGGCATTCACACAAACATACACACGCCTACACGCCCACACACACACAAATGTGTCCGTAAATGCACACAGATTTTGACAGCAAAAAGAGAGAGTGCAGCAATCATCATGTTGTTGCCACTGAAAACAACCCCAATTACCATCATCGGTGGTTTTGTCTGCAGTTGACATCACTGCAGGAATGATTTGAATCATGATATATACGTCAACATGTCAAAAGTTGAAGCGGTATGGGTTCATTATTGGAAATACTAAATCATTTAAAGCTTCAGTGTGTAATTCATCTTGTTGCACAAAAAAGTTCAATTTTGTGCAAATTTAAAGACCCTTTCATACCAAAATGTATATAATAAGACTTTGAGGCTGAGGTAACTATCACATTTAGTCTAGAACTACAATAACGTGTTTACACACAACGCGTCCGCACTTACTCTCTGTTTTTTCTCAACATGGGGAAAGGAGAGCTGTCAGTCAAATCAATGTAAAAAAGTAACTCAGATATTTTGTACTATTTACTTAAAAAAGTAATCTCATTACTCAAGTTACTTGTAATGCGTTACCCCCAACACTGCTTATTGCAACCTACTTACGTTACTGATTTGAAAAAATTTTGGACAAAAACCGTCACTTCACTGAAGCTAGCTAAACTGGGCATAATTTAATAATTTTGCATGGCATGCCCTCCTCCAAAATAACCAAGGTAAAAGAAACTACAAACAACATTAAATTAAGGATCACAACTCAACAAGGACAAACATGAAGATTTCCATTGTAAAGTCAGGATCTGGAAGCAAAACCAGTTGAGAAACACTTCAGTAAACCATAACACACACACATACTGAGAGAGGAGATGGGATCTACTCTCTCGCTCTCTCTCTTTGTGGAACATGAGCTGGTCGGATGACAAGTGGTGAGTCACAATGTGGGCTGGTGAATAATCTTGATTTAAACACACTCATACACCCACACTCCCACACACACGCATACACACAGTGACCTGTGTTCTAAATGTGAGAGATGTGTCTTATGTAAAGCTATCAGGAGATTGTGAAGCTACAGCTTCAGGAATGTACTTCATTCACTTTGGTTCAAACAGAAGGAGGTGAAACAGTCAATATGGTCAGAAAAACTCACTGCAACATTCAACAATAGTGTTAATACTGAATATGATGATGGCGTGCACTACTGTTACTTAAAGGTTAAGTGTGTCATTTTCTTTGACATTACAATATTTCTCTTGCCTCAGCAATATTATGCAGAGAAAACCAGGACCTATGAAAGCAGACTTCCAGAAGAGTGTAAATACTGTGGCTCTGTAGCATTTCAAAAGAATTTCTTAGATTGTTTGAGGGCTCTGACATGTCAATATCTGGCTTAAACAATAGGTTGAGTTTGGGGCAATACAGTCTGTTTTTTTTGTTTGTTTGTTTTTTATAACTGGTGAAACCTGCTCATTGTTTTTTCCAAATGTCACTGATGCTGCAGAAATCCTATGCTGTACCTTTAAACATCTGTATCATTACAGTTATGGGTCTAAAGTGTACAGCGCAGGTGCACTTAGGGCCTGTCCGATTCCACTTTTGCTAGTTTAACGACGGGAAAAGCAGTTCCATGGACTAAATAGTTTGTCCCTATTCTTTTAATAAGTAATGGGTTTGTTTTGGGCATAATGTGCAATAAACCAATCAGAGTCTTTTCTCCCACTCCCTTTAAAAGCCAGTTGCCCTCGTGCCATGGTGGATTCACAATGTGTGTAATAAGCACCCATATAGGCGCATATTACTAACGGCCCCTCTAAATAACACACGGAAAAAATGACTTTAGACCAGGTTTTTGATGGTCAGTGGTGCAGTCTATTTCAGTTGCTTGCCTCAAAATAGCAACACGCCAACAATGTGCCTGAACACACCTCGTTTTCAGACCAGCATGCCCATGAGCGCACAGATAAGAACAAATGCATTTGCTATTCTACAACGTGGCGCTGGACATGAAAATTATAATAAAAATAATGTAACTGTAAGACTAAGTGTGGCAATAATATTAAAAATAGACAGAGTTTAATGGTTTAGTTTGTCTCTCTCTCTCTCTCTCTCTCTCTCTCTCTCTCTCTCTCTCTCTCTCTCTCTCTCTCTCTCTCTCTCTCTCTCTCTCTCTCTCTCTCTCTCTCTCTCTCTCTCTCTCTCTCTCTCTCTGCATGCGTGGGCGTTTTATTGGAGCGTGTGTGAGAGTTTTAGCCAGTGTGCGTGTATTTGTTTCTTTCTTCTTTTCTTTTTTCTTTTCTAAATTTTGTTTATTTGCTTTTAGTAACTATCTTGTGTGTTGTTTGTTTGCGCTGCCTGCTTTCTTAAAAAGCATGGCAGCTCAGGGTGAGACTGGGATTGACTTCCTCACAAGGCGTCATGGAGTTAAGATAGTATCCGTGGCGAGTGTGGAGGTTTGCTGTCTGGGTGTAGGAGAAGTGGTTGGCCATCATAATATTCTCTCTGCATCCAGAATGAATGGTGCGACCGTGATTTTTTTGAATTCGGTGGAAAGAGCAAACGAGGTGGTTGCGCGTGGTATAATCATTGATGAAACACTTACACCTGTTTTGCCTCTGTTGTTACCGTCAAAAAAAGTCACAATATCAAATATCCCTCCGTTCCTCAGTGATGATATTTTGACACAAGCGCTTTCACGTTATGGAAAGTTGGTTTCGCCGATCAAAAAAATTACAATTGGGTGCGAGTCTCCTTTATTGAAGCACATTGTTTCATTTAGGAGATTCGCTTTCATGATTATCAAAGATGATGCTGAATTGGACTTGGCACTAAATTTCCGTGTGGACGATTTTGAATATGTAGTGTTTGTGACTACTGACAAAATGAAATGTTTTGGATGTGGTAAATCGGGCCACTTAATCCGTTCATGTCCTGATAAGCCTAAAATTAACACAAATGGAGGTAGTAAGGATGCTGTAAATGAGGAGCGTACTGTAAAGCCGTGTGAGGTCGGTTCGGCCGAAGCAGTGTCGACCGCGGATAAACCTGCTGGTGAAGGAACATCTGTTGTGGGGCCTGTGGAGGCTGGATTGACCTCAACGGAGTCAATGAATAAAGGTAGGGATATTTCAGAAAACCCTTTTTTTGCAGAACTGTTGTTGAACAGTGATGTAGAAGAGGATGTGTCCGAGTTAGAAACAGAGAATAAGATGTTCAAAGTACCAAAAAAAAGGAGAAATGTTGAAAAGATCAGTAGTGCAAAGTGTGTTAAAAAGGGTGTGTTTGAAGAACAGAAAGAGTCAGAAAGTGAAAGTGAAATGTCTGATTCAAGTACAGTGTTGTCACAGATTGAATGCATAAACAGGAGTTATGATGTTGATGACATAAAAAGGTTTCTCAATACAACAAAAAACAAAAGAGGTGTGATTGTAAAGGAATATTTCCCTGATTTGAAACAATTCCATGACAAAGCCAAAAGCCTAATAGCTGAAGGATGCCTTTCAAACAAGGAAGTTTATCGTTTGAAGAAAATTGTGAGGAAGGTTGGCATAGATTTAAATGAAAATGAAGACTAAGAATATAAGTAACCTGGGGTTACTTGTGTTTTTATTTTAGTATGGCTGAAGTCCGTATTGCCTCTTTAAATGTTAATGGCGCAAGAGATTATAGGAAAAGAGCTGAGCTGTATGAAATTATCAAACAGAAAAAATAGATGTTACCTTGATTCAAGAAAGCATAGTGATGTGAAAAATGTAAATGATTGGATGAAGGAATGGGAAGGTTTATCTTTTTCAGCCACAACCACGTTAAGTGGAGGAGTAGCAATATTATTTGCAAAAACCTTTAATCCAATCTCGTATCAAGTTGAAGAGTTTTTAAAGGGTAGACTTTTAAAAGTGAGAGCACAAGTAGAGAATTATAATTTTGTTTTTATTTGTGTGTATGTCCCCAACTCAACAATAGATAGGATGTTGTTTTTAGATACACTATGTTCTGTTTTACAAGATGTTTCTAATGATGATTATTTATTTTTGGGAGGTGATTTTAACTGTACAGTGAATAATTGTGACAGAAATCACATTGAACCCCATATGCCTTCAAGAAAACGTCTTATTCAAATAATCAATAAGCATGAGTTAAGTGATGTGTGGCGTTTTTTTCATGAAGATAAAAGACAATATACTTGGACACATGCACGTGATAATGTTTTATCTCTGGCAAGATTGGATAGATTTTATGTGTTTAAGCATCATGCTGGTATTTTTAAAAATTGTTGTATTTTTCCTGTCGGTTTTTCAGATCATTGTATTGTACAATGCTCTTTTATTTTAAATTCTGTCAAGCCTAAAAGTGCCTACTGGCATTTTAATTTAACTTTGCTAGATAATAAGGATTTTATATGCACTTTTAAATTGTTTTGGGCTGATTACAGAACAAAAAAAGAATCTTTTAAATCAGTACAAGAATGGTGGGATTTTGGAAAAATACAGATTAAACAGTATTGTCAGCAGTATGCTCACAACACCACTAAACTTTTAAATCAGTCAATGAAAAACTTAGAGGCTGACATATTTAAGATACAGGAATTGGCAGAATCTACAAAACAACAAAGCTATTTGAAAATTCTTTCTAAAAAAAAGAATCAATTGGCAGATTTATTAGGGGTTAAAACACAGGGGGCGTTGGTCCGGTCAAGATTTGTAAGTCTTGACCAGATGGATGCACCTTCAAAGTTTTTTTTTAATCTTGAAAGGAAAAATGGACAAAAAAGAATCATTCATGCTTTACGATCTGAAGATGGAATTCTTTTGTCCAATCCTGTTGTAATTAGAAGGAGGGCAATTGGTTTCTATGAGAAACTGTACAGAAGTGAATTAGAACCAGACGGTATTAATGAGAGTGTCTTCTTCAAGGATTTACCGAAGGTTTCTGATGAAGCTAATGCAGAGATTTCAGGTCCGCTTAGCCTGGGAGAACTGCATAAGGCTGTTCAGAGCATGGAATCCGGAAGGGTGCCTGGAATAGATGGCATACCAATAGACTTTTATAAAAGTTTTTGGGAAGTAGTAGGAGAGGACCTCTTAGAAGTACTCAATGGTAGTTTAGATGAAGGTCTTCTACCTTTGAGTTGCCGGAGAGCAGTCCTGACCCTCCTTCCAAAAAAAGGAGACCTCACAGAGATAAAAAACTGGAGACCTGTTTCACTTCTGTGTAGTGACTATAAACTTCTTTCGAAGATTCTAGCAAACAGATTAGCTCAAATTATGAATAAGGTAATCCATCCGGACCAAACCTATTGTGTCCCTAAAAGGTCAATTTTTGATAATATTTCCCTTATTAGGGATATACATGATGTCTCTAAGTTATCAAATAGTAACATTGGATTGATTTCGCTTGACCAAGAAAAAGCATTTGACAGAGTTGAACACATATATTTATGGGAAACCTTAAAAGCGTTTGGCTTTAGCAAAAGTTTTATAGACAAAATTAAAGTTTTGTATAGTGATGTTGAGAGCATACTCAAAATTAATGGTGGCTTATGCACTCCTTTTAAAGTTTTTAGAGGTGTGAGGCAGGGATGCCCGCTCTCTGGAATGTTATATTCATTAGCAATAGAACCGTTGTTGCAACAATTGAGAATAAATGTACAAGGTTTTAATTTGCCTAATTCTGGAAATAGTATAAGTCTCTCTGCATATGCTGATGATGTTTTAGTATTTGTTAGTCAACAGAGTGATGTGCATGTTTTAATGAGTATACTTGATGATTTTAAAAAACTGTCCTCTGCTAAAATCAATTGGGAAAAAAGTGAAGCGCTACTAATAGGGGATTGGAAAAAGAGATTTTTTCCCCCTTCCTCCTGGTTTAATATGGAAAAAAGGAGGTTTTAAATATCTAGGGGTTTTTTTAGGAGATGAAGAAACTGTACAAAAAAATTGGGAAGGAACTCTTGAAAAAGTTAAAGGTCGACTGGAAAAATGGAAGTGGTTAATTCCTAATATGTCATATAGAGGTCGAACCTTAGTTATAAATAATTTAGTAGCGTCCTTTTTATGGCATAAGCTAACCTGTATAGATCCTCCTATGCGTCTGTTAGCACAGATTCAAGCGACTTTGGTAAATTTTTTCTGGGACAAGTTACATTGGGTTCCACAGAGTGTATTGTTTTTACCAAAAGAAGAAGGAGGGCAGGGATTGATACATCTTCAGAGTAGAACAGCAGCTTTTCGTTTACAATTTTTGCAAAGACTTTTGAATGGCACAATAACATCAAGTTGGAAAGTAGTTGCATGTAAAATACTACAAAGGCTTGGAAATCTGGAAATGGACAGAAATCTTTTCTTTATGGACTTGTCAAAATTGAACATTAATGGAATGCCTATTTTTTATAGGAATCTTTTTTAAAGTGTGGAATGTGTTCAGAGTACAAAGAGATGAACATTTTAAATCTCTTTATTGGCTCCTTGAAGAACCACTAATATACGGAGCACGCTTTGAGTTAACACAAAATGACTGTACAATTCCTGGACTCACTGAAACACTTGTGGCTTCCAAAATATGTACAATGAGGAGTCTAGTTAATTTGACAGGACCAGACTTTGTGAATACGGAAAGAGTTGCTGTGAATTTGAACTTTAAGTCAAGACGAGTTGTTTTTCATTTATTAGAAAAATGGAAAAAAAGACTGACTTCTGATGAACTGAAACTTTTACTGGATTACTGTGAAGGAACAAATGTTCCGAATGAAAGCGATGTCTTGCCTGTTTTTTTTCTTTTACCTGTTTTAGATGATGTTTCAGGAATGTTTTTAAGTTCTGGAAAATCCTTGTGTCTTAATTTTTTTTCAAGTACTGGCAAATCTTTTTATAAAGCTTGTGTTCTGGTTTTTAACAAGAAAGTGCTTAATAAGAGGGTTGACACACCATGGCGTAATGTTTTAAAAATGTGTGATGATGATAAACCAGAATGGAGATCATTGTATAAGCCACCTTTAAGTAAAAGAGTTGGGGACATACAATGGCGACTTTTACATGGTGCAATAGCAGTTAATGCATTTATTTCGGTTTTAAATCCTGATGTCACCACAGAATGCCTTTTTTGTTCAAAGAGAGAAACTGTGTTTCATGCTTACATGGATTGTTTTAGACTGAAACGGTTGTTTAGTTTATTACATAATTTGTTTTATAGTTTTAATGAATCTTTTTCTATAGATGTATTTATTGGCGGTTTTAGATATGTTAGGAGAAATAGATTTATTTGTCAGTGTTTAAATTTTATTATAGGTCAAGCAAAGTTAGCAATCTATATGAGTAGAAAGAACAAGATAGAACTGGGTGTAGATCAGGATATTAATACTCTGTTTTTAGCTACAGTAAAATCCAGAATACTTATTGATTTTCATTTTTATAGTTCCATGGAAGATATTGTCACATTTGAAATGAAATGGTGTAAGAATGAGGCTTTGTGCACTGTTATTGATGGTAAAATATTTTTTCTCTCTACTAATGTAGAATTTATTTTCTTTTTTATTTGTAAATTTATTTACATTTTTTTGAAGAAGTAACAAGTAAAATGGTAAATGTTGACTGTTTGTAAAAGTGTTTCTCTCTCTCTCTCTCTCTCTCTCTCTCTCTCTCTCTCTCTCTCTCTCTGCTGGCTACTAGTGAGACTTTGTGGAATGAAAGTCATGTCAGTTCCCAACAGGACACATCTATCACAAGCACTCTTTCCACTCTAATCAGTTCAGGAATCAAAATCTAACATTATCTAAAAGGCCAAGCATATTTAAATGACAGGCATGTCCCTTGTTCAAGGGCAATCACTAATTATAATGACGACGATAATAGAAGAACAGATGACTGATTGCAAAAAAATGTAAATGGGAAAAAGGACAATGGATAATAGCCCAGTGCTAGAGATTTTTTCAGTCGCTGCAACCCTCATTTTAGGTAAAATAACCACCTGCTGCTCTGCTGCTATGGGAATGGAAAATGCATATGATAGAAAATTATAATTTTCTTTCAGGTAAAAGCATATGTGTCTGTGTACGAGAGCATAATATGTAAATATGAGGTTACAACGTCAAGGCCAGTCGTAGTGAAATGTATGTGTTTACATGCTGAAAAAAGCGGATCGCTGTCAAACTTTTTTTGGGTTAACGATACCTTCAATGCAGCATTTCTGATATACAGGGAGAATAAATGTTCACAGACATACACACACAACATGAGTCCAGTGGCCCTTCAAATCAGTTCTGCTCATTCATCCATCCTTCTCTTTCTCTTTATTCCATGTCTCTCCTCTCTATTTTTATCTCTCAAAAGTTATTCTTTTTTTTCTTTTCTTTTTTCTTTTTTTCAAAAGTTTAGTGCTGAAGAACACAAAAAAATCTTCTTGGTCTTCTCAATGACATGCTGTACACACATTTTTTCCTGCTCTATCTACTCCTGCATTCATCTGGAACCCCTGAAAGACAATCAGGGAGGCCTTGACTCCTGAGGATATCGATTGAGCACAGGCCCACATGTGTCTGTGTGAGATTTGATCTGTGTCCCTGAATCACATGGGGCCATATTTGCGTCTGTGTGGACAGAATGTTTAGCATGTTCCCCCATTCACCCCGTCATTTACTTTTCCTGACTTACACCATAAAAGTTCCATAATAATGGTTCATACGACTCTTACAGACTCTTACACTATGCAAAGGTACTGTACTGTACATACTGCAGGGTTTTACAGTTTAACCACACTTTATGAACCTTTTGAAGCCTTCCTTCATCTTCCAACCATCTATGTGCTGGTGCTTGAAAGTAGAAAGTAGTCCAGATACAATGGACTTTACACTGGACCATTAAACCAATAATGTACATCAGGAAAATGTTAATCTCCAAAGAACCATATAGTCATCTCAAGAACTAGTGGATGATCAATATGAGGTTTTTTTTAATTGCTGATGTCGATATCTTAGAGAGCAGGGTGGCCAATGGTTGATATAAAGTCAATATATTATCACAAATTTAATTTAAAGACCTGCACTTAAACATTGGTGCAATACCTACAAAATTATTTTGTAATCATTATTTTTAATCAATTTGTAATATATATCTATCTATCTATCTATATATATCTATCTATCTATCTATATATATATATAAATATATATATATATATATATATATATATATATATATATATATATACATACATATATACATTTGAACTTGAAGTCAAAAATAATAGTGTGAGACTTATTTCAGTATCAAAATAGCAGTCCAGCTTCCAACACTTATCAGCTAATCCAATAAATAAAAAAGCCAAATATGCAAATTTATAGGCTACTGGTCGGCCACAATTATCAATGTTCTGTCATTTAAAACTTTGATTTTGTTAAATTGCATTTAAATTAAGTTTTATTGTTTTAATAATAATATAATTATTATTATATATGAATTGATTAAGTTATCTTAAGATGTCTACCAAGTTGGCATCAGATGATACAGTGAAACATTGGGATGGACGATGACATCGGGGGATTGCGTTTGAGTGCTAAGCTCCATTATTGTGTGCGCGTCTGGAGAAAGCGAGAATGTGCATGGTGCTGAAAGGGCTTGAATGAAGCGCGTTTGGCTTTACCACAAATGAGTGCTTGTGGTGTGATCTGCACCGTTGTTTTAAGGCTCTGACTTCAACTAGAAACAGTAAAATGGTGTTACGCCGTTTGGCATTTTTTGTACAATAAAATCTTTAGTGTTTAAAGGTGGACTATGCAACATTTTTTCAGTAAAATATCCAAAAACCACTAGGCCAGTTTTATATATGTTGTTCCATTGAGTACTTACAATATCCCAAATGTTTCCAACTATTTGTAAATCATGAGAAATTGCTATTTTAACCAATAAACCAGGACGTGTGAGGGAGTCGCCTGTCAATTGCGTCATATCTGCGTTACCCTTGGTTTCTGAAGCAAAAATGCTTTACTCTCACTGCAGTGTGCAACAAGTGTTATAGCAGCCCCCGAGAGAACGCACAGAGCAACGTCTTAACATAATTTTCAACACACTCAAATGTATCTGTGGCGAGGTGGACGAACGAGCGACATGGGAGGAGCAAGTGGAGACCTCACCTGCAGCGAGGCACACCGGTCTCGAAGTCCTCTCATGAGGGAGCTCGGAGGCATAAAAGGGCTGGTGATACCAGTGAAGGGCGAGAGAGGACCAGGCCTGGACTTTACGTTGAGTTTTGTTTATGTTTTGTTATGTGTGTGCGGACAGTCGTCTGTGAGGGGCTGCCCGCGATTTACTTTCATTTTGTTTATTCATTTTATTAAAGTCTTTTGAATGTTTGCCGGTTCCCTCCTCCTTCCTTCCACCAACTTCGTTACAGTATCTAATATAATAAACAGAGCTCCGTTACCTCATACTCATGCCAGGAAATGTCGCCGGCGACTGTGGCATAATAAAAGTCCCGGTGCTCGTTTGTTGCGTTCATCTTATTAACAATCGCTCCAGCGGCCTTGCTCAGCTCCCTCAACACTCGGTCCTGCTCTGCTTCATACTACAGTAATGTTAATAATCGCATCCATGAACATGATTTCTGCCCGACTCCTATCTCGATTCTTTTCCACCGGCTGTGAGGTGAAGAACACATGTGCCAAGATTCTGCACTCAGACTTGGTGTCATCAAACTATGCCTTTGTTTTAAATAGATGCCCTCTAGCGAACGGAAAAGTTACATTGTGCACCTTTAAATTATGTCCATTGAACTGTACTGTATTGTGATGAGAAACATCTTCATTATTTGCTGGGGGGGGAGGGAATCACGATGCAGGCACAACATTGTGATGTTTGTCAGCCATCGACGATGAACAATGGCATTGTCTATCGGCCCAACCCTACTTAAAGTCCCCTTCAAAGTTTTCTGAGGTGCCCTGGTTAAGAACCAACAATATAAAATATTTCTCAGTTCTCAGTTGAAACTGAAGAAGCTTTTATTCTATTTGTAAGAGTGGGAATGTTCGCCTCAGTGTGAATACACTTGAGAGCTAAGTGTGTGTGCATATGCTCATGTGCCAGTTAGTCAGTCAATCAGATTTTTTCCTCCATCATTCTTTTGATCTGCTCTTCAACCTTCTCCACCTCCACAGTCATTAAGCCCATAGGCCTTTCTTTCAGTTGCTCTAATTGCAATTATTTCTGCAAAATGACTGAATAACGTCATTCATCTCTCTTCTCTACCCTTGCGTCGTCGCCACCCCACCCCCGGGCTCCCTCCATCCATCCATCCATCGAAAAATCAGCAACATCTGCCAAAACTTGACCACTCCATCAAACTGAGACCAGGTCAAGGAGGCAGTTCATATGCATGACACGCAAATCAAGAGAAAAATCAACATAGCCCACACAAACACACACAGATATGTGCATAAACATAAGCACACAACACATAATAGACCAAAGCAATTTGTATGCTGGTTAACTGAAGCCTGAAAGGACAGAAGCCTCAAGGACACACAAACATAATCTAAATATTATTTTAATTAAGTAAAGAATGAAAGCCCTCAAACACACACGTTAATCACACATGATTGACCTTTCTAGTCCGCTGCTTAGAATATCTCTTTAACCTTTCACTATACTCATAGCTAGAAGAAAAATATCCACAACCATAATACAAAAAATGTGTGTGGATCAGGTTTTGCTTACAATGTAGGGCCAAATGTTCCCAGATGGACAGTAAAAACTGAAATCATCTTCACCGTGTGGAACAGCCAGCAGTCCCTTGAGGAAACGACTTAATAAACATACTAAAGGATGTTTTCATGAAAATGTAAAAATGCAAAAAGGTTTCTATCAAGGTCAGGGGATAGAAAATATAAAAACAACAGAAGTCAATGGAAAGTCCATATGCCATGACAGAAAAATAAACGTGTGTGTAGGTGTGTGTATGTCCTGTATCTCGTTGCAGCCATAAAATGTTCATTAATTTAATTAGCGGCGTTCACTGTAAATCAGTTTAAATCAAATGTAATTAGGTTTTCTGCACGGGTCCCTCGCTACAGTCTCAATGTGTGTAATCGTGGGCATATGGCTTGGCAACATTTTTCACACAACACAGAGATTTGCTAACAGGATGAATATTAATGATGTCAGTGACATCACTGTAATATTTGCAAACTAAATTGGTGTTCTCTTCCTTGCATCTTTTTAACCACCTATAGGCCTTAGTCAGGGTAGCGTCATTTTTAATGTTTGACAGGAGTGAAAACGAGGCTGTGAAGAATAGAAGCAGATAGAAGACTCATGCGCTTTCGGGCTTATCGGTAAGAGGTTTCACTGCATCAGAAACCACTGAGGACATTGTACTTCTATCAGGACCTAAATCAGTTACATACATTCAACAGTTGTGGTGGGTCTTTTATGCTCAGAAGGCATAAAAGACCCACTTTATATTATTGGAATTTAAATTTAAAATAACTTTATTTTAATGTTTTATTTGAATGTATATTTTAAAATGTAATTTATTCTTGTGATGGCAAAGCTGAATTTTCACATGATCCTTTGGTAGTGTCACATGATCCTTCAGAAATCATTGTAATATGCTGATGCTCAAGAAACATTTCTTATTATTATCAATGTTGAAAAAAGTTCTGCCGTGGAAACCAGGATACATTTTATTTCAGGATTTTTTGATGAATAAATGGGTTTACTGTCACTTTTGATAAATTGTGTCCCTGCTGAATAAAAGTATAATAATAATCTTTAAAATAATAATAATAATAATGCCCACACACACACACACACACGCTTTGTAACAGTAAAACAGAGTAAAATATCTGTCTTCAATGTCTCATTTACTGACTACAAGGTGTTGTTTTTTTAAGTTTTAAAAAAAGGAAAACCTCAGAAGAGCCTATTTTAGCAGCATGGAAAACCGAAATGTGATCAACTGATTTAACCCTAATCATTCGATTAATAGGAAACAAAAAAGTCCTACGTTCAAATCAAATGTGTCAGAGTGTAACTGCCAAAAATTGAAGAATCATCATGAGAGAACTGAGATGTTATAAATATGAAGCGAGCCTGGAAAGAAGGGTGACATATTGTCAGCAGGAAAGATGGCAACAGCGTGTTAACTATCAGCGTCAGCGCTAAGATCTCAGCATTATTCACTGTCACTCTGACCACACGCACAAGACATCTGTCATTGCCTTGGTGTTTGTGCATGTTTCTATGAGACTGCGTTAGATGTGTTTGGATGAGCGTGTAAGTGCGTGTGTGTGTTTCGCCCATCATTCCGACATTAACTGGACAGAGGCTGCGGTGAACTCTAAACGTGCCCTGCCTCATAATGAAAACAGTTCCTGCTCTTTCACACTCTCTCTCTCCCTTCTTCAATAAAAATGGAACAGAAAAAGGGAAAGAAAAAAAAAATGACGCAGAAGGTTACATGACTCCACCCACCTCTGTTTTGCCATCTCACCAAAATTCATCACCACTCCACAACCAATTCCTCTCTTTCTATTTCCACTAGTCTGCTTTGATGAGAATCGACAGCTTATCACGGAGGAGAATTCTATTACCTGTTCACATGTACGAGCTTACACACACTCACACACAAACAAACTCTCAGAGAAATGCACATCGAATTGAATCATGTCTTCGCACACAGGCGTATTCGCACACACACAGAATTCTATTACCAGCCTCCTATTGGACAGTAATCCTCTCTTCACTTCCTGCTACGATAAGGACTACATCACACAAAAAGCAGCTCACAGTGCACCGGTGTCACAGAGCAGATCCTAACAAAAACACAAAAGATGAATGACACATAAGTGGCGCGTCAAAGGCCGATGTTAGGAAGGGAGACAACTGCCGCCCTCATTCATGTGCCTGTTGGATTTTATAACAATTGAAAAGAATTAAGTAGTGCTAGTGAATTGCTGTTCACAAGTCATGCAGATGATTCTGAACTAGAGATGTGAAATTATATTATATTTTAAAGGTTTCTAATTTTGTTTCCTTCAACAGGTTTATATACGTCCAAGGTCAAAAAACACTAAGTTTCTCATTACATACGAGGCACGGTCGCCTCTTTTCTCACTGTGTCTGAAACAGTCAACCAAGGATTCAACCAACTCATTTATGAAACAAATGTATGACAGAAAACTGCGCGTACAGCCGTTTCCATGCAAAACTTGGCATTTATCAATACGGACGTGAGCGGTGGCTACGATCAAATCTCTTGGCAGGTCTCAGCTCATGTTTTTGAGTTATCGTGAATTTGCGTGCAGCATAGCAAATTTGCGGAGAATTGTAATGAGAGCATTTTGTTCATTTAGATTATTTTCCTGACAAACAACCGAAGCTCATTAGTTGATCATAAACAGTTAAGATTAGAATGTCAAATTAAAATGTAATTAAATTCGAATAGATGGTTGTCTGTATCCCATTAAAAATAGCACAAATGTTTGTTTGTTTTCTCAGGGGTTTATCTTTACATGCACAAATAGCAGCATAAACAAAACATGAGGATTCACACATCGTCACATCACGCAAATTCAGCGCTTTCTGTGAACCAGAATAAAATTAACTATATAAAAGGAATCAAATAAATCGGACTATGCAAAATATAATTCACTGAAATAATTAACATATTAATAAAAGAAAAAAAAACTGTGATGCTCGTTTTTGTTACACTCTAACGTATTGTATTTGTTTTCTTTATATTTTCATCTTATTAAATCCAAAACTGATTGCACATGCAGGCGCCTCACAGGCACACAAATCATTTCAGTTCTAGCGTTGTTAACTTGACATTTCAGCTATTCATCATCGAACTAAAATGCAGTCAACCAAACATAAAAGTGAAACTGCTGAAATGAAATGGTCCGCTGTATAAAACAGTGTGCCCAGCGCCCAACCAAACACATTTGCGCATGTGAAGGATGCTGTTTTCAGTGGATATTGAAACACGAAAAAATGCCGAATGAGGTCCAATGACGTTTCATTTTAACTTTGACTAAATACATTTTGGCTTGATGTGTTGTTTGAATGCCACAGTGACTTATTATCTAATTGATATAATATATATTTTTATAGCTACTTATTTTTCATTCTTGCACTGTTCAGAAAACCGTTAAATTTAATGGATTTGTTGTAGAGTGAGGGGAAATTAAATTGCGCTATAGTGTTTCTATAATGTTTGCAAACGTTTCGTTTCATTTACCGGTATTTCATATACATGTAAAGGAATGTAATTGTTTGCAATTACGAGGTTAACGGTTGTTTTTGGAGTAAGATCAATTTTTCTTTCATCTCTTTCATGGGATTACTTCATCTTCTTGGCCGGGTTAGGTTTCTCCATGTTGTAAACTCTAAGAGCTAGGCTTCTAAACAGTGAATCTTTAGAGGAATGATATTTAAATGACAATTCATTTGAGCTGCCACTTTTAAGTTTCATGAATCACACGTGAACCCTGCATAAAATAAAATCTGGGATCTGCCCTTGTTTCTACGTTAGATAAATATGGCCCACTGTACCACTGTTTTTAAACCCTCCCTTTCTGAGAGACTACTCTGCTCTGATTGGTCAGATGACCCAGGCTTTTGTGACCCAGTCTGTTGTGTCTGTTGTGTCTACCGCTTACAGTGCATGTCAGAAACAAAGCAGAGATCTGAAATCTGAATTTCAGTTACTTCCTCAGCACTTGTATACACAGCGATACGAACAGTAGCAACAGCATCGGTTTTACCGCATCAATTCGAGTCTGAGTCTGAAATCTTTTCTGGAGATCTTAGCACACTTTCTATACACGCAAGAAGTAGTGCGGACTGCAGAAGAGTACGCCGTTGCCTTGGTAACAAACAATAATGCCTGTCTGTGCAAGCATGAAACACCCTGAATCTAAGGTGATTATTAACACTACTGTGTTTGGTGTTGGGTGTAAATGAAAGGTAATTTACCTTAAAAAATAAAAAAAAGGAAATAGAAAGACATGTATTTATAAATGGAGCAATTCCAATTAAGTTTCATTGTAATGGTATTTATTTATCAATAAAATGTCTTGGTTTGGATTCTCAGCTTTTCTAAACGGCACTGAAAATGAGCATGGTGCTTCTATTTACAGAAATTATTAATGTGTACCATTCCATAATTGTGCCATTTTCTAAATTCCAAGAATTTAGAAGGAATTATTTTATGTTTGTCCGAAACATATGTGTTTATTTACCTATGGGTCTCAGCAATATTCAAACAAAACTTCCACCACTGCATACACAAACAGACACACACAAGCAGCAAGCATAATGTGTTAAGACCGTTACATCAGCGTGACGATAACATTCTGTCAGGATTACTTACTGTAGGGCCAGGGGTCAAATTCATTTGCACATGGACTGATCTAAATTGTTATGTATTTTTTCAAAACAGAATCTTAATATCTGTTATTCATCTGTGTTTGGTTCTATAAAAGCGCTTCTTTTCCAAAAGTTCAGAATGACTTTACTGGACTGGTATGAGACGAATTCTTTGTCTTCATTCATGGGGCTTATGCAGTTAGCTGACTGCAGTAAAGTGAATGCCACACCAATCTCAGCCCTGCATACTGCCACCCTGCCAAGATCTGCATCAACACACACACACACACACACACACACACACACACACACACACACACACACACACACACACACACACACACATAGATGACATCAATAAAACAGGACAGTATGATGTGCTCCTTGCTTACATCAGCATGATGTCTATTTTTGTACACAGTACATATGCCAGTGTATGTTTTACACCTGTCTTATGCTATAAAGAGAGATGCTATTTCAACATATTTACAAGTCTTTATAAAACAACCACAAATGCAAACTCATACAAGCACATTGAGTATTCCCATATAAAAATGATTTGCAGACAATGTATGCAGTGAGAGCACAGAGAGGTTGATAATCAATAGTGCAGTGTGGATATTTAACTTTGGGTGCTTTCAATCAATACAGAGCTCTGAACAAGAACTAAATATACCATTCTGCCCAGAGAAAGATAGAGAGTAAGTCGGGAATGAGAAAGAGAGATGAGCAAAATGCTAACTTAATCTGAAACAAACACAATCAGTAAGCTTGAAGCCTGTAGTACATTATGCAGACATGTCGCCCAGGAGCCCAAATTGGGTTGCCCACTGAATCTAAGCAGGGCTGAGCCTGGTTAGTAGGCCAACTTGGATGGGAGACCACCTAGGAAAACCTGCAGCTGGAAGAGGTGTTAGTGAGGCCAGCAGGGGGTGCTCACCCTGTGCTCTGTGTGGGTCCTAACACCCCAGTATAGTGACGGGGACTCTATAGCGTAACAAGCACTGTCCTTCAGATGAGACGTTAAACTGAGGTCCTAACTTTCTGGTCATTAAAAATCACAAAAATATTAAGCAGTGCAACATTATTTGGCCTAGGTATTAAAGGGTCTTGCAGTGACTACCATGTGCCAAAACTTTCAGCTGACACGGAAATGACACCCAACTGTCTCCCCTTCCCTTCATGTCTCATTAGGACGCAATACATGTGGATGGAAGGGCAGACAGACAGACAGAAACAATAGAGGGAAAAGTATCTAAAAGTGAGAGACAGATTGGGAGCGAGACATGGAGAGTCATGCTTTTCACAGTTAAGTAACACAGTCCATAGTTATCTACGGTAATGACAGGTCCATAATTAGCACAAAGCTAATTCACTGCGATGCAAAAATGGCTCACTATCTTTCTTTCCCTCCCTCCCTCTGTCACATGATTTCTTGACATTTCTTCTCTCTACTTCCTGCTTAGTCTGACTCTCTGCACACAGACTTTGTTTTCTTAATATTGCAAGGAAGCCTCTTGTGATTAACCATATAAATATTTTTTTTTTTTGCAGGGAATGTTTCCAAATCATAAAACAGTCTAGACACTTGAGCTGTACAAGTGCTGGCATCGGGTTAAAGGAACGTGGTTAATTTATTCATGGGGCTAAGAAAATAAATTACACACACCACAAATCAGATCACATATTTTCACTTTTAAATTCTCATCTAAATTGTGAGCTCTTTCTCTTTGGTGAATTTATATTAATTCTATCTGTATTGGAATTAATACCTATATTAAGGCCCACATGGAATCTGCTGATT
The DNA here is from genome assembly GCA_023029165.1 of Gobiocypris rarus. Taxonomy (NCBI): domain Eukaryota; kingdom Metazoa; phylum Chordata; class Actinopteri; order Cypriniformes; family Gobionidae; genus Gobiocypris; species Gobiocypris rarus. The sequence goes on from CM040910.1 coordinate 31,904,115, forward strand.
TTGCATTTTCTAAGCTGATTTTTGGAAAATCAGCAGAATTTTGTGGAATGGATTTATATGTTGATTTAAATCTTAGGATGAGTTCACTCTTGTAGTTCAGTTCTCTTGGTTCTTTTGGTCCATACCAAAAAAGAAAATGATACATTTAGTCCTTAGCATTCAAGCTGATAAAAAAAAACTTTTATGATGTATATTTTGCTTACTGAACATCCAAAACAATGCTGTGTGCTAGGCTAAATGCACTGCTCATTGTATGTGCACACACAATAGTATATTTATCAGCTGACAACTCATTAAGAGCATATAAAATGTGTAAGAGACTCAAAACAGGAATTCCTCAGTCACAAACACAAATGAAGATCTGCTGCAAGGAGACGGCATTTCCAACACCTGAACTATGATGGGCAATGTAGCTCTTTTGACGAAAAAAAAAAAACAGGTATGCTTGAGCATTCTTATTCATTTTAGGGTCCCATCTTGTGACATCACATACTGTTTCTTTTGTTTATATTTCTTTGAACCGTGTTGCATTCATATTTCAGTCGAACCGCGTTTGGAAGCAGACTGAGACACATCTTTTCAGCGGTCTTGGTCCACTTGTTTGGTGTGCACCAGGGTTCAGATGGCAGCGTTCACTCTTATTAAAATGAACCGCACTAACAGAGCAATCACATCAGTTTGTTTTACCTACCAAGTGTGAACACGCCTTTACAATCTTATTAGTTGCTTAAATCATCACCAAATTTGGTAAAACATTTAAAGGAACATTGTCTAGGCTCTCTGTCAACATCTGTGGTTAAAACATAAAGTTGCATGTTTTTGGAGCAATTTACCTTATTTTGTTTTTGTTTTTTTACGTCAAATGTGCCATTACACAAATGCAAACAATAGCCGTGTTTCCACCGCAGGAACTTTCCCCAGGAACTAGGGACTTTGGCGTGGTAATCGATGCGTGTCGACCGCAGGAACCAGGGTCTAAATGAAGTTCCAGGTGAATATGTCCCCCTCAAAATGGCTTTGCTCACGAGGTAGTACTTTTTCAAAGTTCAGGAACTTTCAGGGGTGGGACTTAGGCACTGAACATGCTGATTGGTTTACTTCACGCAGCATTTTGATTGGCTGACTCCACGTAGAATTTTATTTCAACCACCATTTTTAAAAGTCTGTTGTGGTGCGTGCAGGAAGAGTGGTTTGCTATTCGAATCAACGATGAAGTGTAAAAAAATACGGCAGATGGACCGTCGACGAGGTTCAGGCTTTATTATGCTTATATGCGAAGGACAAAATCCAGCGAAAACTGGAAAGTTACGCACAGTCCTACGTCACCGGACTAATATTACTTCAATAGTACTTCAGACCGCGATGGATACACAGACAGAAACAGGTCTGGAGGGGAAAAAAACCCTGGGGAAAAAAAGTTCCTGGGACAAATTGTTCCTGGTAATTTCGGTGGAAACAGGGCTATTGACCGAAGCCGGGACATTTCCTAGCAAATCGAATCAGACATCTCTGAAAATAAAACATTATTGTAGGCTTACTGGTAAGGAACACTGATTTGACTCAATAATTCATATTCTGTGTTTTGCAGGCACAGATTCCATGTGGGCCTGTCCAATAATGCTGCCAAAGAATTACAGAACATAATTGCTAAGCTAATGCTAATATGGGTTTCTGTTAGTGGCCAATACTCATGTTTATCCATTATTTATCCAACTATGTTGGAACTGGGTCTCTATTTTTCTGTCATTCTCAGTATTAATGCATTCGTAACATTGTGCTGCGATTCCTCTGGGAGTCAGTCAAATGGTCTTACACCCCTCCATGCCATAGGGAGGTCTTTAAAGCAAGGAAACATGACAGCATTATACCTTACCTCAGAGAGCAGCTATCCCAAAGCCCAAACGTCCTTCCAAAGTCTTGAAATTACACTGTGGAGGAAACAGCGTTCGATCACTGAGGGAAAAAAAGGATACATTCGTACTCCTCCGGAACGAGTGCCGATGGCAAGGATCTTCTGCACCGGGTCAAATGCCAGAGCTGTGGGCTGATAGGTAAATCCATGACGCACCGTCTACAGAGAAATTAAAACAGAGAAAACATGAAAAAAGTGAAAACATGGTGTGCTGCATGAAGAACAAAGTACTGTGTGTAACTTCAGTCATTCATTCCCACACAATAGTGACACAGCCTACGGCCTGCCTGCACCCCTTGAGACTCTTCTGAGAACATCTCACATGAGACAATTCTCGCTGCTCAATGTGCAGCCACCCGCTCCTTCCCCCTCTCCTACAATATATCTTCTGCCATATTTTTATCGGCTTGGCAGTACACTACTGTTCAACATTTTGGGGTTTGTAAGATTGTTTAATGTTTTTAAAGTCTCTAATGCACACCAAGGCTGCATGTATCATATTAAAAATACAAGGAAAACTGTAATATTGTGAAATGAATTTTTGCAATAAAAAAAAATGTTTTTAATGTAATACATTATAAATGTATTGTATTCCTGTGATAGCAAAGCTAAATTTTCAACATCATTACTCCAGTCTTCAGTGTCACATGAGCCCTCAGAAATTGTTGCTCCTGAGTAGCATTTTACATATTACATGTACATAAAATATTACATGTTTTGTCTCTTAGAAATGCATTGATTTGACCAAAGTAGCCTGAGTTTTGATGCAGATGCATGTACACACACACACACACACACACACACACACACACACACACACACACACACACACACACACACACGTCTTGTTCACTAAATTTGTGGGGACTCTCCATAGACGTAATAGTTTTTATACAGTACAAACTGTATAGTCTATCCCCTAGCCCTTAACCTACCCATCACAAAAAAAGGCTGCGTTTTTACATTTTCAAAAAAACTTGTTTCCTCATGGATAGAAAAACATTTAAACACACACACACACACACACACACACACACACACACACACACACACATTCTAGAAGAAGAAAAAAAACTTAATTTCTTCTCTTCTCTATGTGGTTTCCTAATCTAGAAGTCTAATAAACCTGGCATTGTGTAGTACAACAATTGTTGGCTCTTTCTTTGCTGAATGCTTTGTTCTTCTTCTGTAAGTTGATTTGGATAAAAGCGTCTACTATGTGCATTAATGCAAATGCATAATAATCACTCCTTTAATAGAATTAATGTCTACATTAATAATATAAAATCATTTGATATATCCCACATTCATGACACAATCCCATGGTTTCCAGTAATGTTACAGTATACTGGCGACTTGTGGATTGAAAAGCCTGCGAAGTGTATCGCACACCTGTTTTCTGCATTAGTGTTTTCCATTCTGTGCTTTCCATTCGGTGACAGTTAGTTGAGCTAAAAATTAAAGATGGCTTTTTGCCGTGTTTGCTTCTCATAGCGTGCGTCTTAGGCCCTGTCCCAAATGGCACATTTCATGTGAACTTTCCGTCTTGTGGACTTACAATGGCTGCAGCGTGCGGGTGTTCGTTAAGTCCACAAGACCGTAGGGTGTCCCATTCGTCATTTAAGCTTAATGAAGGGTGATTTGCGGCTGCTATGCGCCCTTGATGAGCACTTCAATTGAGCCAGCAAGTTTGCGAGCCACGCAGAGGACTTCTACCCGGCAGTCAAAGCGGCATTACGTCGTGAAAGTGCTGATTCAGAGGAAGACCTTGAGGGTTTAGGGTGCCATTTGGGACAGGGCCTTAATCAGTTCCCTAGTTCAGTAGTCAGGGCACTGATAAGCATATGAGTCAATGGGCTGATCCCCTGATCAGTGCCCTGACTACTGAACTAGGGAGCTGATTGAGACGCACCGATAGAGTCATACATAACAACAGTTTCAAGGCAAATTAAAAATGTATCAGTTGACAGTCTACTGGCAGTGCAACTGTCTGCAACACCAGGGTTTTTCCTGGGTCAAAAATGGTCTTCGGTGGTGGCTGACACAGACATGGTCATCCATACACACATGCACAGTAAAAAAAGTACCCTACCCACGTGATCTGCAAGCGCAATACTGACAAAACATTTTAAATAAATGTTTAAAAAAAATGTTTTGCTTATCTTATTTTGATACCTTGATGTTTAATTTTTGTTCCTCATTTTACACTATTTATTGATAATTGTTTTGATAGCCTAATCATATCAATATTAAAAAGTAGTACATATATAAATATACAAAAATATACATCAAATAGCCTAATTTTCTGCCATATACAATTTCATAAAATTATCCGCTAGCTAATAACAACTTTGTTCTGGGTTCACCTCACTGCAGTCTAAACTAAATGATTATAGGCTATTTATTTTACTACACATTGTGAACATAAATAAGCTGAAAGACTGTGGATAATTAAAAATAACTCTTAAACCCACTCTTGCTAAATTGGGTAAGCACACTTGTGTTCACATTTACGATGTGTTCATAGTAAATGTTTAAACTGATTCGTGAGTTCAGTGTTGGACAGATTGTTCTAACCAGTCGTTAAAATGATTCGGTTCAAATGAGTCATTAGGTCGCGAATTGGATATTGGTAGACGCGTTGTGTGCGAATCCCGTCTTTTAGAACATCGCGAAAGATATGTCAACACACAGAAAACACTTAAAGGGTAACTAAACACCCTGTTCACAGCGTAACTCCACCCACTGGCAATATTTGAAAAATGCTAGAAAAATAGGCAGAGCCCAGCGGAGACAGAGGGGGCGAACCGAGGGCGGGGGGCGTGCTCCTGAGACCCGCAGTGACGGATTGATTAACAGCTGTCAGACTCGACAAGATGGAGAATGACTGGAGTGACACCAGTAGTTTTGCAATAGAGCGGTCATTTCTCCGCCGTCTTCACCTGAAGTGGAGGAGGGTGAATTGTCTGTAAACACAGGGCCAGAGCCTTATCGATTCGAGCCGCTGGATCAAACTGCGTTAACTCCCGATGCCGACGATATTAGCGAAACAGCAGCGCAAGAGACCAGTGTCTGAGTGGTAAAACATTAGCATTATGGATAGTATACTCGCGGTCATCCAGGCCAAGTGCACGCAACCACTGACGCCTAATTTACACATCTGCTGGAAAGCTATGCAGTCCAGCACTGCTGTAGCAACCAGCAACACTACACCTACGTAACATCCTAACTAACCACTGTACTAAATACAGATAAAACTAATGCAAAAATATACTCTAACTTGAAGCTATCTTAACTGATGCAATACTATGCTAACTAACTATGCTTCTAACAATAATACACTAACGACTATGCTTATAAATTAACTAAACTAGGCTACACGAATTAAACCTATGTAACTATATAAACGGATATGCTAACTTTATGCTAATATATGCCAGGGGCGTGGTAGTGAGCCGTTGGAGGAACCATCTACGTCACGATGTACCACAACGTCCAATAGGAAAATTCAACTCCAGTAGCCACCGTTCAACCTTAAGAGGGCAGCACTTTTGCGGTTTTACACCATATTTTATAGAATTAAAACACTTTATACTCAAATGTCAAAACTCTTACTTGAATCAATGAACAGCACTAATAAAGCCCCAGTCTTGCATATCATCAACTAAAAAAAGTTGTTCTAGGGTTTAGTTACCCTTTAATAACTGGATATATTTGTTTCCTGTTTATTGAAAGAAGGCCTATCGTTTATGTCAGCTGGTCAGAGGAAGAGTCAACATTTTTGAGCGCAATTCATACCCAGCGGTAATTAAAGGAAAACATTGTCTGAAAGCGCTGCGTGCACATGGATTCGTGTCTTTCCGACCTTTTGATTTTGATTAACATTATATGTGAAATATTAGAAAGCTAAGAATGCTTATTTTGAAGACAAAGAGAGAGTGCGAGCGGAGGAGGAGCTCTCTTCTTGTTCTCTCTGTCACTCAGTTCACGCAGACGCAGCAGTCATACATCAATCATAAATCACAATAACTGATCAAATAAGGCTTTGGCGGGACAAACATTTAAATGTAGGAAAAACCCTGAACACGCATGCGCACTTTTGCCATTATTTATATCCCAGTAAACAATATATTGAGCACTTATCAAACTTGTATTTTATTGAGGAAAATACTAATAATTCTAAGGTAGCTACTAGAAAAATAATATCATTTTATCGCCCAGCCCTTCATCAATTTTTATAATAAATAATACAAGATGAAGAACTATTCATATTTGTCTATTCAAACATAAGACTACTTTTCAAATTGTCATGCCTACACAAGTTGATACTATTCAAGTTAGCTAATATATTATAAGGCCCCCCAATCCATCCCTTTTTTCTCTTAAATGTCATGAAGTACAGGTCAAATTACTCGTCAATAAAATAACAAAACAAATGCAATCAAATATGTCACGCTACTTAGTTTTCTGAAGAGAAAAATCACTTGGGATTTGAACCCAGGAACCTTTCAGTCACATAATCATATATCATAAATGATGATGACACCAGATCACTTGATTGAGCCAGTGAGTCATATGGCACTTCATGTTGCTGTCAGGCTGACAACACTCCACTTTCTATCTCATTTCCTCATCCATTTCTACAATCTCAGCAAAGATCTCAGCATGCCTTTCTGGCACCTCACTGACCACTCAAGCTCAACTTCATCAAAACCGAGCTCCTCTACCCCCAGCCAACGCTCCCCCACTCAGTCTCTCTTCATCTCAGCTGAAGGTCACGCAACTGTCAACGCTTGCTGTGCAAATGGCCAACTATCACATCCAAGGATAAAATTGCAACTAACACCTAAACCAGCCCTTTCAACATCAAGCTTTTCCTTCACTCCTACAACACCCAGATGTTTGTTTAGGCTCTGCTTATTTAATAGCAAGATTACTCGCTTCACACATAATAGGCATTGCCTCTGCTACAATCCCTTAAACATATTCAAAACATTGCATCTCTTCTCAATTTTGTTTAAATTCAATTTCAATATGAATTTTGTTCATATTAGTTCACAGTGCATTAATTAATGTAAACAAATACAACTTTTGATTTGAATAATGTACTGTATTAGTAAATGTTGAAATTAACATAAATGTAATGCTGTGGAAGTATTGTTCATTCTTAATTCATGTTAACTAAAGAAAAATTATTGTAAAGTCTTACCAAAGAAGAAAAGAAAGAAAGAAATACATTACACACATACAAAAAGTATTAAAGAAAACCTATTATGCCCCTTTACAAGATGTAATATAAGTTTCAGGTGTCCCCAGAGTGTGCCTGTTAAGTTTCAGATCAAAATTCCTAACAGATCATTTAATATACCATTTTGAAAATGGCAATTTTGGGGTTGAAGAAAAATGAGCTGTTCTGTGCATGGCTCCTTTAATGCAAATGAGCTGCTGCTCCCCAACCGAGAGGGCGGAGCCTACACATCTCGTTCACAGCAAAGAACATGGAATGAAAACTGAAACATGATATCTGTTTGTTTTAATTATCATCTCTATTGCAGACACTTCATGTGACATTGCAGTTCTTCATCATGAAATATTATCATCTGCATGCGTTTTAAAGCCTTATCTCTCAACTTAAACAAACACACATGCTCCTGTGCGCAAAGAGCTGGATGTCAGCACATCTGTGAGTAGTCTATTAAACTAGACTAGTTCTCTATCAAACAACAGAAGATAAACAGAAATTCACTCACTGCTCTTGACTGACTGAACTTTAGTAGCTTTAATAAGAACACATTTCTTTCTTGAATGCTGCTGTTAATGCTCTGGTGAGCAAATACATGGCGGACTGTGTACAGCTCAGCTACAGCTCTCTAAGTGAGGGGTCTGTGCTAGTATGTCAGTGTCCAGCAACATGTGTGACGGGGCCTCTGCAGTGTGACGTCACACTGCAGGAATCTGGAAACAGCTTGTTCTGAGACACTGCTTATGATTTATGGGGATTAAAAAAAAGGAGTGGGTGGATTTTTACCATTATAGGGTTGTTGTGTACACACACTGCCAACCCACATTTATGTTCAAACACCTTATAAAAGTGAATTTTGCATAATAGGTTCCCTTTAATAATTAAAAAAATAGAGCTGGCATAATTTACTAGTAATAAAATAAAATAAAATTAACAAGATAATGAAGGTAAGGCAGGTTCAGTGTCTTACTTATGGGGCCCTATGTGATGGCTTTCTAAATGTGGGTCTTGAACCAGCAACCTTATGGTTAAAGGGTTAGTTCACCCAAAAATGAAAATTCTGTCATTAATTACTTACCCTCATGTCGTTCGACACCCGTAAGTCCTGTTATCTATTGGAACACAAATGAAGATAGTTTTGTTGAAATCCGATGGCTCAGAAAGGCCTCCATTGGCAGCAATGACATTTCCCCTCTCAAGACCCATAAAAGGTACTAAAGACGGCGTTACAAAGTCCATCTCTCTACAGTGGTTCTACAATCATTTTATGAAGCGATGATAATATTTTTTGTGAGCAAAAAAAAAGACTTTTTTCGTCAAGTTCTTGTCTTCCGTCTGGGCCTCTGACGTGAACTCGGGTAGCACCACAACGCATGCACGAGAATATGACCCGGAAGCGAGGAACTTTGTTTACAAGCAGAGGAAGCCGCGGCGTATCTTGACTGTTGAATTCTACATTGCATGTGCTTTAGGTCTTGGTGTGGCAAAATGGTGCTAAAATGTGCATTTCCTGGATGCCCGAACGTACTCTACAAAATATTCTCACGCATGCATCGTAGTGCTTCATGAGTTTAATTCAGAGGCCCAAACGGAAGACAAGAACTTGTCGAATAAAGTTTTTTTTTTTTTGCTGCCAATGGAGGCCTTTCTGAGCCATCGGATTTCAAGAAAAATATCTCCATTTGTGTTCCAAAGATGAACAAATGTCTTGCCGGTGTCAAACATGATGAGGGTAAGTAATTAATGACTGATAATTTGGGGTGAAATAACCCTTTAAGAGCAGTGAGCTTTATTCTGTAAGTGTGCATTTAACCTCTAGAATTTCTCACACATTACATCATTTCAAATCAAACTTGAGATATGTTCTCTGCCATAAGCAGACATCTAACTGTAAGGACGGCTCCTTGTGGAGCCTCATTGGGTTAAGTGCTTTGCTCAAGGACATGACAGTGACATGAAAACAGTAAATCTGCAGTTCATGGGTTCATATCACTTAATCTATTCCTGATCATTCACAACCAGTGCAACCAGTATTAATCTCATAAACAAAATTACTGGCAAAAATGCTTATTATTAGAGAGTTTAGTTAATAAGAACAAAGACAAAAATTTGCATAAATATGACTAGAAAAAAAATCACAGAAAATGCATCATTAACAATGCACTAATGTTTTTAACAAGAACATTTTAGAAAGAATATTGACTCAAATAATGCAATCATAGACCATGATGTCAGGGATTGACCTATTTGAGCTGCATCTGCTAAAGTAACATCGCCAGTAAACTGAAGTCACCCAACTCAACCCAAACAAATTCAATACAAATGAGAGTAATCAGATATACATAATATTGCAATGTGCATCTGCAGAAAATGCCTAGTTCTGTCATGAAACTCTAGATGGTGCAAGGCTGATGGGTCACGTCTGCAGCAAACGAGAGTGTTGCTCAACTGGTTCCCATTCACTATAGCAGTTTGCAGCGCACTTTCGAGTTTGTCAAAAACCCTCCACCTTCCCCAGCTCCCCTGTATAGATATATTGTCATGATTACCAGCGTGTTTGCGTGTATATATATATATATATATATATATATATATATATATATATATAGAGAGAGAGAGAGAGAGAGAGAGAGAGAGAGAGAGAGAATCAGTCGGCCCATTCTCCTCTGACCTCTAGCATCAACAAGGCATTTTCGGCCAAAGGACTGCCGCATACTGGATGTTTTTCCCTTTTCACACCATTCTTTGTAAACCCTAGAAAAGGTTGTGCGTGAAAATCCCAGTAACTGACCAGATTGTGAAATACTCAGACCGGCCCGTCTGGCACCAACAACCATGCCACGCTCAAAATTGCTTAAATCACCTTTCTTTCCCATTCTGACATTCAGTTTGGAGTTCAGGAGATTGTCTTGACCAGGACCACACCCCTAAATGCATTGAAACAACTGCCATGTGATTGGTTGATTAGATAATTGCATTAATGAGAAATTGAACTGGTGTTCCTAATAATACTTTAGGTGAGTATATATATATAGTTTAAGTTTCTGGTCCACACACCTGTCTATTTGTTGCAGCTGGCATCACATCAAAATAAACCTCTAAATAACCAACAAAACAATTAGAGTGCATCAAAGTTCCCAAGCCTCTCACTAGCGAGTACTTATGTTCCATTTTACGAAATGAACATTTGCCTTGTTATACTTGCAGCAAACTGCCTGCAATCACTGTAATCAATTGAGCTGGTAAGGGGCCGACTTCAAATCAGGCAGCTCCGGGTGTGTTTCATTTGGTGCACTGAACTGTACAGATTACAGAAGTTATCCAAAATGTGCGTGTGTTGAAATGTAAGAGCAGGTGCTGTCCACAGCCATCGGTGCTGGAAGCATGCAATGAGAGTGATACACAGCCTGCGGGTCTGTGCTAGTGCTCTGGCGCTGTCCACCACAGATGGTGCTAAAATCCATCACACATGCAGCTCCAGAGCTGTGACGCAAATTGTGACTGTCCCAAAAAAAATATTTTAGAAACAATTCTGTGGATTAGTGTAGAATAGTTCCTGATTCCTGTTCCTGTTCTGACTTGACATTCAAGTCCATGAGGTAACTATCTCTCTCAATTGTTTTTGACTGTAAAAAAATCACCTTTTGCGCACTCACTTCCCCCATTAGTTTGGCTCCCTTATAAAGGTATGTTCATCAATAATTCATCTGCATAGCTCTGGACTGATGCAAGCAAGTACTGGATGAATGAGCAAGATGGAGTGATCACAAAGCGAGCGAAAGACAGAGAGAGAGAGAGAGCGAGAGGCGGGATGGAGTGAGTGTGATGTTCCAGCTGGAATAGAGCTGTGACGAAAACCATTGTCATGTCCAAATTCTCTTGACATGCGACTATAGCTGCAGGTTTATTGTCTGATTGTGCAGATATTTGGAATCATTGGTCTGCATCTGCATGGGCGTGGCTTCGTTCGATGTTTCAGTGCGTATGTGCGTGTGAGTGTTGCTTTATCTTCTCTATTAATCAAATGAGTGCTAATGAATGCCTCGCCGTATAGATTTTCATTCAGTGCTCTGCTTTATTGCAGACTATTTAAGCATCCCCCTCCCATTCCCTTCTTCATCTCTGGTCTTCTCTCTCTCTCTCTCTCTCTCTCTCTCTCTCTCATACTGATATGGGCTGTTGTCTCTGCCGTTCAGCTATTCAATTTCTCCACCCTATTTCTACTACTCCATACTGTTCTATCACTCTTAAAGGGACAGTTCACCCAAAAATTCTATCATGATTTACTCAACCCTGTATTCATTTTGTCTGGCTTTTCTCAGTCTAGAAGGCACCAACTTCAAAAATAATTTCACATTTCTACTACATAAATGACCCAATTTAAATACACATTCATCTTCCCAGCGGTGAAGTACTCCTTTAAATATGGATATTTTTCTTACACAAACACAAACTTCAGAATGTCCCCCTATTTATTATTGCTGTTTCATGCATACTGAGCTTTTTTTAAATACTTTGATTCCCATGCTAAACATGGACAAAGTTTCAAAAAATAAATTGACGTATAAAAAAAGTGGCAAAAATACTCCTTCCGGTTTCTCACAAGTTTCGGAAGTTTTTTTGTGTATGGGCCCGCTTGACCTCAACAAGGGGGGAATGTCCTTGTACGGGTCGTACGGGCACTTCTCCCGGAAGGGCACAAGCGACCAGAGTTATAGCAAATGCACAACTATAAACCAAGCGGCAAACTCCCGTGTTCTCTCTTGAAGCCAAAATGGAAGTGACTTAAACTGCAGTTCATCGACTGGCCACTAGGGACCTGTTTACAGCCTGGAACAAATTCTAGTTTTGGTCTAAACAGCTAACTTTGCCCTTCATGACAACTGTGAGGGGAGGTGAATTTTTTTATAACTCATTGGTTTACATTATATAAAGCCTTAAAGTTCCAAATAATTAAGGGCGTGGCCACATAAGGGAGTGGCAGGTGGGTAGCCATTTATCTGCTTCTGCTGTCTGTTAGTCATCGTGTCACCTCAGCTCCGCCCACGCCCCAGGCGGTGAGTGAAACTTCAAATGTCTTTGTGTTGTTAGCTATCATTGCGCAAGTGCACCTCAAGTAAACAACATGATCATGTAGCTAACATGATCATTTTCCCATTCTTTGTGTATTGATGTTTGGAGTGGTTTTACAATAAACAAACAGACACTTAAAGTGGTCAGCTAAACAAATAAACACTTAAAGCGTCAAAATACAAAGCGTGCTTCTTTATTCAAATGTGCTATTCTACTTAAGTTTGTTACTCTATGTAAACACGCACTACTCTGATGTGCAAAACCATTCCGCTTGATGATACTGGTTAAGTCGCATACAATAGACCATAAACCAAATAATGTCCTCATAAACCACAAGTAAACACACAAATGTTGTAAAACCTGCGCATGACAAGACAACCTGCTAAGCAAATATATACAGTAATTACAGTACATACCACATAGAGACGTCCTAGCTACTGTAGCCTAGTCGCTGTTACTGCTACTCCTGTTCAGTTTCAGCCTCCGGATAAGATTCTGGATCATATATGTATGGATGAACCTGACTGATAGCCATGGTTTACTTAGGATAAAGTTTTTTTTCCCCGCGTTCTCTGGATTTCTCTCAAGCGGAGCACTTCTACATTCTAATTGGTTGCCGCCGAACGGCGTTATAGCTCATTACCATAAAGATGAGGTGATTTCAACTCTCCTCGACGCCCGAATCGCCACGACGCACCGCGGCGCTTTCACCGGAGCTCGCCGCGGCGAAAATGAATGACTTCCGGTCAGCTTGACGCTCGCCGGGCGTGGTGTGAACGCACAGGATCAGCTTCAGACCTCTCGCTCTCAACGCAATAGCGCGCGCTTGTGATTCTTTAGCTCCGCCCACACGATACGGCTCAAGCCGCTTGGAATTATTCGGAAAGACTCAGTACAGCATATCTTTCTTTTATAAAGAACTTTACTTTTCAGAGATATGAAGAATGCAATACTACTCTATAGGTACTCAAGATTGACATGAGATTGACAGAACCTGAGTGTGACACCCCCCTTTAATAATTCTGAATGTATTCATTAGAAAAAAAGAAATAAAACTGTTTTCAACATTGATAATAATAAGAAATGTTTCTTGAGCACCAAATTAGCATATTAGAATGATTTCTGAAGCATGTGACACTAATTCCTATGCCATCATAGGATATATATATATATATATATATATATATATATATATATATATATATATATATATATATATATATATATATATATATATATATATTAAATAAGAGAACTGTTAAATTGTAATATTTCACAACAGTTTTGACCTGTTTTAACTGTATTTTTGATCAAATAAATGCACCCTTGTTGAGCAAAATCTTGACTTCTTTCTTGACAACCCCAAATGGTACTGTATATCTCATTCACTTCCTTAATAGCTCTTGCCCATGATTAAATGTCCTTTAGCCACAAACATAAGAATGAAACAACACAATCTTGTTCATTCACACTTGCAGAATTAAAAATGGTCACACCACACGTCTAGCTGTCACAACCCTGACAAAAGTTGTGTTAATGCTGAGAATTAGTCCAGGACCACATATGCTGTGTGTTTGAGCGTGCTGTAGCATGCTTTTGTGCCAACCAAGGATCAAACCCGAAATGAACCTCCCCGCCCCCGCTCTCCAATTCTCCAAGTCATTCATACAGGCTATATCAGCTTCTACAAGCTGTGTGTATCTGCCCATCTCCATGTCTTACAGTTTGCTAGATAATACAGAAAGGAATTAAATACTTTCAGTAATACTGCTGGTCTTCTTTTAATCCATACTTCTTTTTGTAACTGATGTGATGCTGTGATTAAAATGGAAATCTCTACTTTAATATTGCCCTAATGGTTTTTAAACCATGGCTTTGTGACTTCTTGTTCTGTGTAAATGTTTAATAGGAATTACAGTAAGTGACAGATTGTGTTTATGGGTTTTCTCTATCAGCTCATAATATTAGTAAAGAAGGGCAGAGTCAGTTCATAAGAACCATAAAATACTGCATCTGTGGCACACTATCGATTACCACACAGAATCATTTCAATTCTGTCCCTTACTGTATACAAACAAATGGAAAATGTGTCTATAGTAAGTAAATACACTTAACAATAACACATAACATGACCATATAACACATTTTAACACTTAAAGAGATAGTTAACTCAAAAATACAAATTCTGTCATTTACTTCCCCTCTCATCCCCTTCCCCTCTCTACCCCCTTCCCTCTTATCCCCTTTCCCTCTCCCCTCTCTTCCTCTCTTTTACCCCTCTTCCTGGGCTCCCCCTCTCACTCTCACTCTCACTCTTCCTCTTACTGTGACATTGCCTTCCATTTTTGCTGAAGACAGGTGAACTTACCTGTTGCCTTTTTATAGTGCTTAAACCTGATTGGTGTGTCTAGAATTAAGCACCAGTGTGTGTGCACTCCTGGTGGCAGTGTTTAACCAATTGGTTCATGGGTGTGTTCATTTGAAAGCCTTTGCTTTGAAATTGCAAGGAAAAGACAACATGATAAATTGCTCAACCAAGACCAAAACAATGTATTTTTACTACCAAATTTACCAATGCTTTAACACTGTATGTCAGAACAGATAACACTATGTTCTAAACCTAACCTTTTAGGCTAAAGTAAAAGTGAACATCTGTTTATATTGTGAATTGACCCCTGTATTTTGTTCCATTTCTACTGAGAAATATATAAATCACAGATGATTCCCATCTAGGGTTTGTTCAGGTGTTGATCTTCTTTCAATGACATTACCATACAGTATGGTAGTGAGAGGACATCTTTGGGCTGATCTTGTGTGAAAAAGGAAAAATATAGAGCAACACAAAGAAAGTAAGAAAAATGTCTGCACAAGTAAGAGGAAGATAAGTACCAGGACAAGGGAGTCAGAATGCATGGTGGTGCTCAAAAAAGGGCCCGAATTAGGGTAACTGATGAAATAAGAGCCACTATCATAGACCACGTCATAAACCACGGGACATAATGCAGAGAGGCTTGTGAACGAGTACAGCCAAATTTCAGCCGGGACACAGTGGCAACCATTATCCAGATTTTTCAAGAAACCAACAGGTAGGATATTGTATAAGGGCTGCTCCTGCTGTAAAGAAATAATTATACCATGTATTACAGTGAATGTATGCCTCTGGTCTCTAATATGTCACTGTATTCTGTCTATCTAAAGATTCAATGTCTACCTCACTCAGGAAAGCTCATAAATGAAGAACAGGAACTTTTGTCAACATGGTGACTCCTGATAGTGAAATAAAACTGAAGAGCATTCTATAAAGCTACTCTGAGATGGGTCATTCATTTTTTTGTATTAAATTTCTGCAGCAAAAGAAACAAAATGCATGCATTTAGTAAACCCAACAAAAGAAAAATTTGGAGAGGCTTCAATAGACACACAATCTATGATCAATAAAATGTACTGTCTAAGGGCAGACCTGACCCACAAAATCATGCAGTTTCAGTAATTCCATCTAGTAAAGTGTTTTTATGACATTGTGCTATGATTGACTAAATGTTCCTGTTGGAAGAGAACATGTGTTATTGTTTTGGTAGACATAGTGTATTGTGTTAGCGTATTATTGTATTTTGAAAATTATTGTTGGAGTTTAGTTTTGTGATTTTGAGGATGAAATCAACCGTTTTGGCAATTGTGTGTTGTTGGTGTGTTAAGAGTTTAGGAAAATTGTTAAAAGTACTAAAAAATTATCATAGCGATCGTAAAAAAAAAACTGTAAATGGGCAACAGGTGAGCTTCTCTGTTTTGGAACAGCATAGTATTTTTTATAGATTTTTTTTACTGTAACTGTTGTTTTGTATGTAGACCACAGTATGTGCAACTTTGTGTTGGTTGATATGTACACTGTGTACATTGTTTTTGTGAGAAAAATGGGTCACATTAAAAGGATGAATTTGACACTAATTGCCAAAGCTTCTCTAATTAATTAGGGATTAATTTTTAATCGAGTCCCGCCCCAATATATATATATATATATATATATATATACATATATATATATATATATATATATATATATATATATATGTTTATATATATATATATATATATATATATATATTTTTTTTTTTTTTGATACCATGTTTTTGTATGTTCTGAGTATAAAAAAAACAATATTTTCAGATATTTTACAACACACTTATTGTATTGTACTGTCTGTAGTAAGTGTAACACTGAACCAAAAAAAAAGACCAAAACCACGTCACGCAGAACTGTTGAGCAACAAAGCGGTGCTTCATTTCTGAATGAATCTATGTTTTGAGTGAATAAATCAGGTGAACCCATGATTCAATGGTCTATTTATAAAGAGAGCCATTTACTTAATTTCTGAATCAATCAGCTTTTTGAATAAACCAAATGAATAAATGACATTTCGTAAGTTCACACTTACCTAAAATTTATGGAGAGTACATTTTAATTTGGCGTGCTGTTCGGGGGGGAGGGCTTCGAGCTCAGAATTTGGCCCAAACCCAGAATACCCCCCGTGTATGTAAGTGGAGGTAAGACCTCTACGTATATATACACCTATATACACCTCTTATTGTTGATGAGCTGAGTGCTTTCCACTGGTGTCAATTATCTGAATGAGCTCCTCCCGAACCTTTATATATATTTCAAAATTGAAAATTCTGCCATAATTTACTTGTCCTCAAATGACCCACACAAATTTGATGTGCGATTAATTTGATTGATTCATAAACGTGTACATTTTAATCGCTTGACAGCCCTACATACAGTTTTTTTTGTTTGTTGTACTATTCTACATGCCCCCCCACGCACACATTTACTGTACAAAACGTCAGTAAATTGTTACAAAACACCGCATTCCTGATTTACACTCAGAAGGCTGATTCGATGTCAGTGGTACCTGACAACATGACACAGATGTGGTACACAGACATTAGATTGAAAACAGCTATTCCTTTAATGAGCTTCACTCACACACACACTCATGCAAACACACATAAACTCGTCTCCCGCAGCTGGAGTAGGGGCGGGTGGTCTGGGTTAGGCAGCTCTGCAGCCTTTAATCATGGGCTGGAGAAGAGGTTGACACACAAGGGGGCGCTGACCTCCTGTCTGTCCCAGCAGGGCGATGCGACCTGTGGCAGGAAGGAGACGAGGAGCCCCTGGGACCTTTCCTATATCTATGCATAAAGGGTGTAGGGGGGGCATGCAGGCCCCATACGGGCTGCAAAGAGAGTCATTTGCCATTAAATATACATAGTACAGAGAGAGGATGAAAAATACATCTACTGGCCCCAATCCTTAAAGCCTCATCCATATTTCATGGCCAGAAGATCCATTTTTCCCTCTTTTTCTCTCTCTTTCTTTCTCATTCTATATCTCTGGCCTTCGTCTTCAGTTTTGGCTTTCGGTTTGTAGTCTACAACATGTTTAATTCTGCTTTGGAAAGGCACAGGAAGGATGAGAGCAACATACAGTAAAGAGACCTCGGCGGCACTGATGTTATAGAAGACTCCAGAACACTGAGCAAGGGTCTATCGCTCCCTCTCTCTTCCTCTAGCTCTATCTATCTCTGTCTAATTACATTTCAAACCACTCCATTCTCCATTGCTACAAATATTCCAACACACACACACACACACACACACACACACAATGAACTCTCTTTCTCGTTTATTCACTCAGCCTCTTCTTACAGAGGGGCGGGCGAGTCTAGACCCCAATCTAAAAATAGACCACACATCCAGCGCTCCCATGCTCCACTCTGTGCTTAGGACTGCAGATCTCACACTCACACTGTGTCTCTCGGAAGCACGCACACACATTGCACATTATCGTTTTAGCAAAACAACAGGTCTTGTCATATGCTCTCCCAAATATTCTTGGATGGACTGTCGACATCAGTTCCACTCGTATAATACCCTCTCCTCACACACACTTATTTATTTATATATACGACAGCATTGATCTGTTGCTGCAATGCAATATAACACAGTGTAAGCAAAATATGGTCTATATAAATGTCTGTTGAAATCATTACTAATGCAGCATGTATTAAAAATGTATTGAGGAAACTATTAAAGCTGCACACATAGTTGATGCCTTTTGTACACACAAACTGATAATGTGTAATAGCATATGTGTGTATGTCAGATCACACACATAATTCAAAGCTGTGATGTGGTGGTTACTGTACATGTGCGGCAACACATTAAGCGTTTGTGCTCATTTGCACAAAATGGGTTCGACAATCAGTGATAATGAAAGTCTTGAAAAGACCAAAAATATAATATAACACACAATACTTTCTCAATTGCAGCGTTTTCATTTCTGAAATTCCAATATTTAAAGGAAAAAATGCCCTTCTGCACAATACAATAAACTTCTGTGGTCATATGTAGCAAATCTCTCAGAGCTGCCTGATACATATGGTGGAGAAACTCAGACTGCTGCTCCCTGATAAGCTCTATGCCATTGCCTTTAATATCCCACAGATGATCCGTACATGCTTCAGGAAGAGAAGCTTCCAGATTGGCACTTTGTGATGTATGACTCATACGCATGAAGCTAGAGCTACATCCTCTTAGTCCTTCAGCCAGAAAAGAAACATTCTAGACACACAACTTTTTGAGTAACTCTTGAAACAAGACAGAAAAGATTTTTGCCCAAATTCAAATCCCTATTTCAAAATTATGTTCACCAACAGATGACAGACTTTCTGTATTTGAGTCCTTAATACGTTGATGTTCACAAAGTGTCCAGTTATTTACAATAGTGAAAACTGCATTCTATAACCGAACTCACACCCATACATTTTCAGCACTCGCAAGCGCATTCTTGGAAAAGTTGTGTAGTGTGAACGTAACCGAACTGGGCATCTAGTTGTCCGTCACGTCATAAAGTGTGAGAGAGCCGCTCTGGGCTGAACAATCACGTCTACCATGTGTTGTGGCTTTTCATGTGTGGTTTCAGTAATCGAGACATGAGCTGTGTGTCAACTGAAGGTTTTAGATCCAGTCACTGTTCTCCACCGGAGGGGCTCCTGTCAGTTTTGTTCCACACATGACTCAAATGTTCCACTCTCCACTCAAATAATAATCACTGTTGTCGGTTAAAGCGATAGTTCACCCAAAAATGAACATTTTATCATTAATTACCCTGATGTTGTTAAATTAAGCCTAAATTGAATCGGTTCATCATATAAAGCGATCAAACCTCTTCAGAAAATTTGTAATAAAACTCTTAATTATTATGGATTAGTTTTATGACCTCTTTACAAACTTTTTGAAGCATCAAAGTTGTAGTTGCATAGCTGTCAACAGAGCTCTCAGGTTTAATTTGTGTTGTGTGACGATGAATGAAAGTCTGGAACAACATGAGGATGAGTAATTAATGACAGAATTTTCATTTTTGGGGGAACTAACCCTTTAATGAAGATTTGACAGATGAACTTAGTTCAGACTTTTCAATTTCAGTGACGTTGCAATCTTTGATATTACTTTGGTCATTGTTGCTATGGTAACTGGTAACAAAATACGGGCTTGACTCCAATTGCATGATCATATACAGACAAGATGTCACTGTAAGTTGCTGTTTGAACAGATCATTTCGAGACTCACACGTTTAAGTAAAAGCGATTGTCAATCCCAAAAAATGACAGTGTGAAGTTACACTAAAGTACTGCTGCACTTTGTAAATAATAATTTAGGCACATTTACTTAAAGGGTAAGTTCACCCAAAAATTACTCACCCACATGTCGTTCGACACACGTAAGACCTGTTATCTTTGGAACACAAATGAAGATATCTTTGTTGAAATCCGATGGCTCAGAAAGGCCTCCATTGACAGTAATGTCATTTCCTCTCTCAAGACTCATAAAAGGTACTAAAGACGGCGTTACAAAGTCCATCTCTCTACAGTGGTTCTAGAATAATTTTATGAAGCGACGAGAATAGTTTTTGTGTGCAAAAAAATCTAATCAAAATAAAGACTTTATTCAACAAGTTCTTGTCTTCCGTCTGGACCTCTGACGTGAATTCACGAAACACCACACTATATGTTATATTCTCGTACGTCTCGTTCATAAGTCGTTGTGCTTTGTGAGTTCACGTCAGAGTTTTTTTTTTTGCGCACAAAAACTATTCTTGTCGCTTCATAAAATTATTGTAGAACCACTGTAGAGAGATGGACTTTGTAACGCCGTCTTAAGTACCTTTTATGAGTTTTGAGAGAGGAAATGTCATTGTTGCCAATGGAGGCCTTTCTGAGCCATCGGATTTCAACAAAACTATCTTCATTTGTGTTCAAAAGATGAACAAAGGTCTTACGGGTGTCGAAATGACGTGTAATTTATGACAGAATTTTTATTTTTTAGTGAACTAACCCTTTACAGCTAATTATTACATGAAAATTGTTACAGAGCACCTGATTCTATTAGTGAAAAAAAAAAACTTACATTAAAATAATTAATAAAATAAATGAATTTTCTGAGCACCTTTGTACACTTTGGTACTTTGCTTTGCAGCATATCTCATTTTACTGTCTCCTTAGAATTAATTGCTTAAGTCGCACTCCTCATTTGCAAGTCGCTTTGATTACAAGCATCTGTTATATGAATAAATGTAAATAACTCTGCAAACTAATCTAATTCACTCACTACTAACTAACTGCTTCAAATAAAATACTTATCTTTCAAATACTCAGTGACATAACTCCCAAACTTCAGCAAATCCAGCTTCTTTTTTTTAATTCAAACTGCCAAATTCAGAAAGCTCTTTTTGTGACATCAGCTTGTTCATGGATGTTTTGTGGGTAGTTAACCTGAGACTAGGGTGTAGGACACTGTTGTTTCATTCTGGGGTCTAAGGTTCAATCCCTGGGATCCCAGAGGATAGATTTATTGCTCAGAAGATGCTCTTTCAAAGATGTGTTATTTGGTGACTGGAGAGGTACAGTACTGGGGATTGCCCCCTTCAGCAAATCACTTAACCTCAGGTTCCTCAAGCAGCACCATGTCTATAATAAGCCGACTGTAAGTTCCTTTGTTTAAAAAAGCATCTTCAAAAAAAATTTTTTTTTCTGACTGTAGAAAGCAAGAAACACACACATACTCTAAAAGCCAGTTGTGGTCTCCTCAGCTTAAGTTCTGTCAAGAATAATGTATTTTTGATGCTGTTTTTTTATATAATTATTCATCTGATCCCCATAATGTAGGCAAAACCTGACCCACATCAATAAGCCATAACCCGATCATTTAAACAAGACATTTCCTTTGAAATAAGGAAGATACAACTGCAAATAAGGAAAGAATAAAACAAACAGAGCAATATTCTAACCATTCTCTATCAGAAATCTGGTTCAATCAGCCTGAAATGGTATTAAGCCTCCAATCCAAAAAAATAACCTTAAAACAATTGAATGAAAGGGAGGAAGACAGATAGAAGTGAGTGGTGGGAGGGAGGGGGATTGATACCAGATAAGAGAAATGAGGCTCTTTTATTGGGTCAATAAGTGTGTCATCGCCCCGGTGAAGCCACATGAGGGCAAACAGCCCACTTTAAAAGCACTTCTGTCACCAATCAATTACAAACCAGACCATCATCCTGCACACACACAACAGAATATGACAGAAACAAAACGATCAGTCGAAATCCAGTCCAGAGTACCAAGAGATTGGAAACAAACACAGTACAACCTGAAGGTTAATTGAGAGTACTTGTCATTTGAATGACAACAAGACTGTTAATTCAACTGTCTGCCCATCTTGTCTTTGTTAGAGCTGGTGTATGTGCATAATATCTAAACGTCACTTGAACGGTATGTGTGGGCGCAGCTTGTTTGAACCATGCTGCTGTTTATGCTGCGGGCTTCAAGCTGCGCTAAGAGCGAGACTTAGAATGCAATTACTGAGCTTACAAGCCATTGTGTACTTGAGCGTGCATGTGCACGTGCCTAACTGGATTTCCGTCTACAGACATATCAGCTATCACTCGCCTATCCAGAGAGGGAGACCGTGCAATGCTGAAGTCATTGGAAAGGAAGGCTATGGAAGGACGCCAATCACAAATAAACGCATCTGTCGGTGGTGATATCATCATTGACTTGAAACAAATATTGATGAATGTTGTCAGTGAAATTAACATGGAGGTGAGGAAACAACTTCTTAATTGAGCATTGGATGCCGTTTGAAGCAATCGCACAATTCTAGCCGCAGACATTACATTTGTCTCTTTCACTTTCCTTGTCAATATACATGCTACGGTTATCAAGCCTGAGGAGAGTGACAAATAACGCACAGTCGTCTGTCAGAAGGCTGTCAGAAATCTAGGAAATCGGTTTACGCCTCTGCTACTTTTTATCTCACACTTGCAACTCTATTTCTCATAATTGCAACATAATTTCTTGCAAACTGTAACTTTCAGAATGTGTCTTTATCTCGCAATGTGACTTATTTTTATCTTCCAGTTGTGTCTTATATACCACAGTATGACAATTTCTTGTAATTTTGGCTTTATATCTCACAATATTACTTTATTTTTATTTTATTTATTTAAATTGCAAAATTTTGAATGTGAATTTTTATTTTATTATTATTATAATAAAATAATTATAATCTTGCCTTTATTATGATATGACAGTAAGCAGACAGGAAGAGAAGTGGGGGAAACAGATGAGGATGGGATCTGTGAATGTCCACGAGCTGGGACTCAAACTCGGGTCGCCCGAAGCGCAACGATGCTATATGTCAGCACCCTACCTAGAATAGAGAAGCTACTGTGGCCGACACAGGACAAAGATGTCATTGTCTGAGACAGCAGAGAGTGACTAGCACTCTGTAGAGCAGTTTGTCCGTTTAGGGCTACTGTAGAAACACGGCAGCGCAAAATGGGGATTTCACTGTACAGTGTATGTAGAGAGAAATGGCTCATTCTAAGGTAATTAAAACATAACGATTCATTATGTAATGTCTTTATACACCACTGAAAACCTAGTTATGTATATTATATTGCATTTCTATCAATAGTGTCTCATAAATACTACACACTGCACCTTTAAGTTCTTAAAATCGAAACAGATGCATAAGTACACATAAATACACAGGAACACAAAATCCACTGAAAAAAAATGATCCTCCCACTTTCTCTCTGTGCGAGTCACTCAATTACAACAAGAGAAAATGAAGGGGCATCAGAGAAGTGGAGTGGAAAAAGGTTTAAAGGATATAGATTGACTGAATAGGGCTATTCATTAATGGGTGATTACAAGCACAGAGCTGTTTGGAGTTTCTACCTTAGCCTTGCTCAGTCACTGGAGAGACGACACAGAGTTTGAATGATGGAAAGAAATAACAATAAGGTTCAAATAAGTGACACCATAAGAAATCGATCAAGTTTAGCAGATATAAAAATAAAGAGAGATAAACAGAAAGAAGTAAGGGTGTCAGGCACTGTGTAGGCTGTAGTAAGCGCACACTCATAAAGGATAGCAAAGCAGTCTTTAATAGTAAATCCCACTAGGAACACATGAGAATCACAGGGAAGAAGCTCAGGAAATAACCACACAAAATATAAACGATACTGTGCAATAAAAACAAAGGACACTGAGGGCTTGAATACAATGGATAGTAAATCAACTGAACAGAAACAGATGTGGTGCGTAGAAGTAATTAACAATTAAGCAAACTAGGGAACACAGGAAAACCAGAACAGGAAAGCCAGAATCAAAACACAATGAAACTAAACCAAAAGAGAAAGGTCGTGTTACAAAGGGGGTTAGTGCGTGACAGAGAAAGAGAGAGAGAGAGAGAGAGAGAGAGAGAGAGAGAGAGAGAGAGAGAGAGAGAGAGAGAGAGAGAGAGAGAGAGAGAGCACTCAAACAGCACTGACTGAAAACTCTATAAGACTCACTAGCTACACATCACTTCAACACACATTCCTCTCAAAGACAGAGAGAAAGGACCTTTCTGGGTGCCCAGAACCTCTGAATTGAGAAAATATACTGTGAGGATCTTGGAGATACAATGGATGATTATTAAAAAAGTACATTCAAAAGTTTGGGGTTAGTAGGATAGTTTATTTTATTTTTATGTTTTTGTAAATCTTCACCAAGGCTGTATTTCATTGATTAAAATACAGCAAAATCAGTAACACTGTGAAATATTGTTACAATTAAAAACTATTTAATATATTTTAATTATATTATTTAATATGTTTTAATATATTTTAAAATGTAATATTCTGTGATGGCAAAGCTGAATTTTCAGCATCATTACTCCAGTCTTCAGTGTCACACGATCCTTCAGAAACCATTCTAACATGCTGATTTTGGTGCTAATTAAATATTTCTTATTAGCGATGCTGAAAAAAAGTTGTGCTGCTTAATATTTTTGTGGAAACGGATACTTTTTCACAGGATTCTTTGACTAACTGTAGAATTAATTCAATATAATGCCTTGCTGAAAAAAGTATTGATTTCTTTTTAACAGTACTGTATTTTTTCAATAACTATATATTGATTTTCTAGAATATTTTAATATACTGTACATTTATATACAGTGTTCAAATAAAAAATAGTGAATCAAAGTCAATAAAACAGCAACAAAACAAGCTTCCACTCAACCATTTGTTGGCCATTGTTCTGACACAGCAATGTTTTAAAGAAGTTTTGCGCATTATTAGGATAGAAGAATTCACTCTGCTGAATCTATAAACATATTGTTGATGATGAAAAAATCTATCTACAGTAGAGACTGCACAATACAATTCATTCTTGTTTCTCTGGTCGAGTGAGCACAGCTTTCCTGTTGAGAGATGAGGATACATACAGACAGAGCGGGCTGCTCTAGCACAAGCAGAGCTGCCACTGAGGTCTCAGAGCACTGAAGAGGAGGCCAACATTGTTGACAGAGCACTAACAGATTCATATCACAGTATCTACCTTGTTTTTTGTTATTGTCTGATTGCTGATTGGCTTAAAAAACAAGTTCCCTGCTGTAACGCCATTATGATGTTCACACATTCCACGTTTTTTTCTATTTTTGCTCTATGTCTTTGACCCTATTATTACTGTGTGCATGCCAGATCCATCCTGGAGTATACAGATCAAAGAGAGAGTAAGAGAGAGAGAGATCTACATTCTACCACACATGAAACATGACAGCCTGTGACGGGAGTTGTTGTCAAAGCTCATGATTCAGTTGAGTGATCATAACCAGAAATGGGTGTCACAGTGTGCTCTTGAGCACATGTGAGGGTGTTCGGCAGTCTATTTCAGATCTGAGTTTTTCAGAGCACTGCCTCTGTCAACATCCCAAAGAACCCAGCCCTCAACAGACAGAGGCAGATCTTTTAAACTTGTCTACAGAATAATAACTTGTACAATTGCATATGCCTGCTTGTATAGGCCAGATTTCGTTTTCATTAAAGGGGTCGTTTCATGAAAATTTGAATTTGACTTTTGTTCATTGTGCGTTTACGAAATAAAATCTTAGGCCGTATTTTTGGCCTTCTTTTCAACGTCACATTTTTTAAAACAGCAGTAACGTATCTAGGTGCGGAGCATCTATATCTTGCTGAATGTTGAGCGCTTGCTTCTTTTTTTTTTTTTTTTTTTTTTTTTTTTTTTTTTTTTTTTTTTTTTTTTTTTGGTCATCTAAAGTAGAATGTTCAACTTTGGGTAAAATGCAGTACTCATCACTGTCACTTTTTACCCAGCCGTCCAATCACAGTGGAGGTGGGTGGGACAAATACCACAATGACCAACCGCCACATCCTGCTCGGACGGCAACAGGCGATAACAACAAGTTTTGTTTGTTTGTTTGTTTTAAACAACAGAATGTTGACCAATGTGCTTTACAATAATGGAATGCATGCAACAAACATCTCACAAAAAAAAAAAAACATTTTGTAACACTTTAGAATAATGGTCATTAATGTATTAACTAACATGAACTAACCACACTGTAAAAAATCCAACTTATGTTTTGTATGACAAATTCAGCTTTTAAAGTTTATTCAACTATTTAACATGAAAAAAAGTTGAGATAACTCAAACAAATAAGTTGAGAAAACTCAAAAAAAATGTAAGCTGGTTGCCTTAAACTTTTAAGTTTTCGCAACTTTTTTTTTTTTTACAGTGCATGAGCAGTACATGTGTTACTGAATTTGTTAATATTTGTTAATGTTAGTTATATACAAATACAGCTGTTCATGGTTTGTTCATGTTAGTTCGCAGTGCATTAACTAATGCTAACAAGATTTTAATAATGCATTAGTAAATGTTGAAATTAACATTAACAAAGATAAATAAATGCTTTATAAGTGCAGTTCATTATTAATTCATGTTAACTAATGTAGTTAATTAATGTTAATTAATGAAACCTTATTGTAAAGTGTTACCCAATTTTCTTTTAAAAGAGCCCAAAGAAGGTGATAATCTAAGATGTGAAGGTAGGCTATTCCAACGCTTAGAAGCCACCCCTGCAAATGCACGGTCACCACTCAATTTTAATCTAATCTTTGGAACATCTAAAATCATCTGGTTAGATGACTAGGTTTTTCTGAGGTTTGTGTATGTGTAAAAGATCAGTTAAATAAGAGGGTGCCAAATTGTGTAGCGCTTTATTACTAAGATCAGTAATAAAAACGCCCCTGTATTGAATTTGAAGCCAATATAATGTAGCTAAAATAGGTGCTATATGCTGGTGTTTAACAATCTAGCAGCAGCGGCGTTAATTAAGTCATTTAACATTGATTGGTTCACATACAAGGGATTACAGTAGTCCAGTTTTACAGAAATAAAAGCATGAATAATCTTCTCCAAGTTACCAGATGACAGAAATTATTTCAGTTTTAGTTTCATTTAAATTTAAAACATTCAGTGACATCCATAATTTAACTTCACTCCAATCTGTTACAGTTTAGTAATAACTCAATTGACCTATCTGTATGCCCCGCCCCCCTTAGTTACAAATGGAGTGGATAACTACATTACAAGAACAGCTGTCAGTGTGAAAACTTGCCCCAAGATGTTTTTGATACATTTTGGACACAGGAGCACCTATCATCAAGGAGCATTCAAGTGGGACTTAAATATGCCGTGGAGGGATATTTAAACGATTTTAAAATAAATATGGTATCAGTAACAAGATTAATTTGGAAGCAAGGGTTTACCAATCACAATGCAATCAGTAGAAGCCTCAAGGTACAGTCATCACAGTCACAGATTACAATATCCATGATCAATTGTTCATAACCACAGGGTAAAATTCAATTAATTTACATTTAACCAGTTTAATATGGAGAGGCACAAAAATGTAGACCTTCGTTTATGAAATAAATTCCATTGCTCGTTCTTTTACGGGACCTAGAATCAGTGTTACAAGTACCCCAGGCACATTGTTTTACTATTTTTTGTAGAATAAACCAATGAGAGCTTCGGGTCTTCCAATGTTTCTCTATGGCGCTGAAACCTAAAGATGTCCGAGTTCTGGTCTCCGTGCAAATTATACTAAACTGCCATTCGCTCACCTGCGTTCGAGGGGAGGGGCTTACCGATTTATACTCCTGTCCTGTTTTCATAGAGGTAGGTACACCTGTGTCTTTAGCATAACAGTGAATAGACAGCCTACCCTATTCCATGCCTTTTAAAAATAGAACCTAAAGGTAAAATATAAAGTCAAAACAGAATTGGACCAAGAATAGAACCTTGCACAGTTACAGTTTTCTCTTTTCGCTTTGGTACATTTCTCAGATCAGAATTGAAATTCTCAAAGCTACCTGTTCAGTCTTCACATCATTGTGTCACTTGTGCACATCAAAAAAGCTGTTTCTTATTTATTTGAACAAGTTGCAAATGCTTTGGTACATCCATGCAAATCATTATCCTGTTTCCTACATTATCAATTGCTCGTCATGATGATCAAAATGTATTATAATGGGTCTCTATTGAATAGTTCATAGCATAAGTCTTTACATGCTAAATGGTTGAACGTGTCGTCATAATATGTCAAGCATATTTCTATACATTTCCATTAGACTTCTTTTCTCAAGATATTCATTGTGATGTGGATGAGAATTTGTGGCCCAACAGACCGGAACGTCAGGAGGTGTAGGAAGACTGCACTGTAATTCATACAGCACTGAATGTACAGCTCTCCCTAAGGAGATTGTCCATATGTTCAAATTTTTTACTTTTCTTTTTTCTTTGTGCTATGCAGTGTTGAGTTTTTCTTTCTGTATCGCAATGACATGCTCTGTCAACAAATGACAGTACAAACAGTAAAAGTAAATGTGAATCTTGTCCAGTCTCTTGCAATCAAACTCCCACATACACAGGTGCAACCTACAATTTACAATAATTGTCATCAAAACTTTAGCCATAGTTTACATAATAATAATA
Organism: Gobiocypris rarus; assembly: GCA_023029165.1. NCBI lineage: Eukaryota > Metazoa > Chordata > Actinopteri > Cypriniformes > Gobionidae > Gobiocypris > Gobiocypris rarus. The sequence continues at coordinate 31,932,750 of CM040910.1, forward strand.
ATATTATAAAAATGTTTTTACATTTATGTAGTGCTTTTCTGGATACTCAAAGCTCTCTACATATAAAATGGGGAATCTCCTCAGCCACCACCAATGTACAGCATCCACCTGGATGATGCGACGGCAGCCATATTGCGGCAGAACACCCACAACACATCAGCTGATTGGTGGAGAGCAGACAGAGTGATGAAGCCAATCATATATATATATATATATATATATATATATATATATATATATATATATGGGGATGATTAGGAGGCCATGATAGGCCAATGGGCAAATTTGGCCAGGATGCCCGGGTTACACCCCTACACTTTTTCCGAAGGACATGGGATTTTATTATGACCACAGAAAGTCAGGGACTCGGCTTAACATCTCATCTGAAGGACAGTGTTCTTTGACAGTATCGTGTCCACATCACTATACTGGGGTGTTAAGACCAACACGGACCACAGGGTGAGCACCCCCTGCTGGCCTCACTAACACCTCTTCCAGCAGCAACCTAGTTCCCTCGAGGAACTCACACTGCGCCGAACGACGATTTGGGGATGCTCCTAAGCATCAGCGAATCTGAAGTCTGAATGAAAACTAGTCCAATCCGATTGGTCGTGCGTGATGACGCCATCGTGACGGCATACCCGAAGTATAAAAGGAGCCGCGCGTAATGGCGGCAGTTATTGCTCTTCAGCATAGCGCCTGTGTACATTGTCTGTCTATTTATTGTTGTATTGTCCAAGAGTGTGTGTGAAAGAGAAAAAGAAAATAAGTATGACTGAGAGAGGAGAAAGTTTTAAGCAGTGTGTGCATCCGTGCCCTCGTTACATCTCGGGCTCGGACACACACGCTTTGTGTAGAATGCCTGGGTGTTCAGCATGCCAGGGCGGCTCTCGAGGAGCCGCCAGAGCATTGTGAGAAGCTGACACTCAGGCTTCTCCGCTCTCGGCTGGCCGTGTTCGATGAGGCCGGCCAGCCTCGTGAGCCCCGTGGTTCTGGACCCGCAGCCGCCGAGGCGGCTCGGCGTCGCAGATCATGGGGCTCACAAAGGATCTGTCAGAAGGTTGTGGACTGCTGAGGCACTTTCCCACTCCTCTTCTGGCAGTTCCGAGATTCTTCCGCCCGTGTGGAAGCCCGCACGCGGCTTCTTCCCCGGGTGGAGAATCCGATGCTCATCCTCTCTGGTTCTGAGGAATATCGAGGCGGTGGTGAAGCATCGGAAGTGTTTCCGCTTCATCCACCCGCCCAAGAGGAGCTGGTCGAGGTGTTGACCCGGGCAGTGGCCAAATTGAACATCGATTGGCCACAGGAAAGGCAGGAAGTCCAGCCAACCAGTAAGCTGGACGACCGCTTTCTGACGCACCGGGTCCAAACACTCGGGGCTTGCCTTTCTTCCCGGATTTGCACAATGAGTTGTGCAAATCGTGGAAGAGGCCATACTCAGCGTTTCCAATCCCCCAGTGTTGGATTATGCCAACGTGCTGGGGGCACGCGAGCTGGGTATGGGACAATGCCGCTGGTGGAAGATGCTCGCGAGCTATCTTTCGCCAATCGCATCGCCCCTTAAAGCCCCGGTACTGCCCACCAAGCCCTGCAGGGACACTTCTGCCTTGGTGGGCAGGGCTTATATGGCGGCTGGGCGGGCTGGTAGTACCCTGCACGTTATCTATATTGCAGGCCTACCAGGCCGACCTCCTTAAGGAGCTAGACGAGGGCGAGGGTCCCTCTCCGGAGGACATACTGGAGCTTCGGAAGGCTGCTGACTTGTCTCTCCGCGTCACCAAGGAGACGGCCCGTGCCATCGGCCGCTCCATGGCATCTATGGTGACTGTGGAGAGACATCTTTGGCTTAATTTATCGGGGATGAAGGAGAAGGATAAAACCTTCCTCCTAGACTCCCGATCTCGCTTCTGGTCTGTTCGGCGACGCAGTTAACACCGCTGCCGACAGATTTCAGGAGGCGAGGAAGCGGCCTTCCGCCAGTATCTCCTCGCCGCTCGAAGCCTGGGAAGGCTGTCCCCAGTGGGCAGCCTCAGCCGCCACCAGCTCCTCGCACCGGCAGGTGCAAAGAGAGCGCCGCCTAGAGCCCTCCTCCGGGAGCTTGGCAACAGAGGCGGCGCGCTCACCAGCAGCCTTCTGCTCCGAAGGGCGATCTGAGGAACGTCCTTCAGGCGCGGAAGGCTGCCGGAAGAAGTCCTAGCTGCGGCAGGGCTTGGCGGGCGGTCCTCCCACGAAGGGCAACCGAGGTTGCTTCCTTCGGCGCTTGGGAAATCGATGTGGTAATCCCGCCTATGACGCCGGGCCACATCGATTTCCCGCGAACGCATGCTGCTCCAGCCGCCTCTGGAAAGACCTGCGGCTGGGCAGCTCGGCGTCGCACACAGAGACTCGTTCCCAACTGCTCCCTGCCGGTCAGCCGCTTCAGGGGTTGGGGACGAGCCTCGTAACACCCGACGCCAGCCTCGAGAGGCTGGTTCCTTAGTAGATTATCTCGGCGCATGGAAGTGCCTTCCGAATATTTCTACATGGGTCCTGCGTACTGTAGAAAACGGTTACAGACTGCAGTTCGTCACCCTCCTCCAGGGTTCAGGGGTTGAACTGGACCGCAGTGGTACCGGAGCGGTTCGGGTAATGGAACTAGAAGTAGAATCCTTGCTGGCGAAGGAAGCCATAGAGCGCGTTCCTCCGCTGGAGAGGGAGTCCGGTTCTACAGCCGGTACTTTATAGTTCCCAAAAAGGATGGAGGGTTGCGTCCGATTATAGATCTGAGGTATTTGAATCGGTCTCTGAGGAGGTTCAGATTCAAAATGCTCACTATTCCCATCATCGTGAGTCAGATCCAGTCCGAGGACTGGTTCGTCACGATAGATCTAAAGGACGATACTTCCATATCTCCATCCTTCCATGTCACAGGAAGTTCTTGAGGTTCGCCGGGGCGAAGCGTACCAATATCGAGTGCTTCCCTTCGCCTAGCTCTCTCCCACGCACGCTCACGGCGCATGGACGCAGCTCTGGCTCCAATGAGACTTCAGGGCATCCGTACTGAATTATATCGACGACTGGCTCATATTGGCCCAGTCGACGAGATGGCAGTTCGCATCGAGATGTCGCTCTGGCCCACATAAAGTGCTTGGGGCTGAGACTCAACACAAAGAAGAGTGTGTTGACGCCGCCCCAGAGGACTACGCCTGGGGATTGTATGGGACTCGACGACGATGCGGGCACAATTGTCTCACAGTCGAGACCATACTGGCGATGGTCTCAGGAATAAGGCTAGGCCACAGCATCACTGTGAAGCACTTTCAGAGAGTGCTGGGGCACATGGCAGCAGCCCAACGTGATACCTTTGGCCTGCTACACATGAGACCCTCCAGTGGTGGCTGAAAACCAAGGGGTTTTCCCAGAGGGAATCCTTTCCGTATGATCAGGGTAACGCGCAGGTGCCTTCGCTCCTAGTCATATGGAAGAAACCTTGGTTTCTGTCCCAGGGGCCAGTGTTGGGAGCGCCCTGTTGCCGAAACTGCTTTCAACAGACGCCTCCTCACTGGTTGGGGCGCGTCATGGACGGCCGACGGCGAGGGGCCCGTGGGAGGGCCGCCATTCCTCCTGGCACATAAATTGCCTGGAGATGATGGCGGTCTACAGAGCTCTCAGGAGCTTTTTCCCGGACCTCCGCGCCAACATGTCCTGGTACACGGACAGACAATACGCCTGTCGTAGCGCACCTCAATCATCAAGGAGGGTTGAGGTCGCGCCTCTGTGCAGACTGGCGCATCTAATCCTCCTGTGGTCCCAGGGGAAACTGTTGTCCATCAGGGCAATGTATGTCCCGGGGGTCCAAAATCAGGAGCAGACATCCTGTCGAGGCAGGGCTGAGGCCCGGGAATGGCGACTCCACCCCGAGGTGGTGGAGGCCATGTGCGAGAGGTTCGCCCAGTGGAAGTGGACCTGTTTGCGCTCGAGAGACGCCCCACTGTCCACTGTGGTTTTCTCACGCATCCAGCCCCGCTGGGGTTGGATGCCATGGTTCAGACGTGGCCGAGGCGGCGTCTGTACGCATTTCCCCCGATTGCTTTGCTCCCGGGAGTCCTGGAGAGGGTCCGGGGGTCAGCCTACTCCTAGTAGCACCCCGCTGGCCGACTCGAGTTTGGTTCTCGGATATCATAACTCTGCTGGCAGGTCATCCATGGCAGATTCCTCTGAGGAGGGATCTCCTGTCTCAGGCGGCGGGTACAATATTTCACCCCCGGCCGGAGATTTGGAACCTCTGGGTCTGGCCCCTGAGGGGGCCAGGTACCTAGAGGCTGGCCTGTCGGCAGAAGTGGTAGAGACCTTACTCAGTTCCAGGGCTCCGCCTACAAGGAGACTGTACAGCCTCAAGTGGAATGTATTTTCCACTTGGTGCAGGGAGCGTGAGGTGGACCCAGTTAACTGCCCGGTGGCTTCAGTGCTGGAGTTCCTCCAAGATCGCTTCTCTGCGGGTCTAACCCCGTCCACACTCAAGGTGTACGTGGCTGCCATTGCGGCTTTCCACACTCCTATGGGTGATGGACCTTTGGGTAGGCACCAGTTGGTTGTACAGTTCCTCCGTGGGGTTCGGAGGATGAGGCCTGCGGCTCGGTCCAGAGTTCCAACCTGGGACCTGGCAGTGGTTCTCGGAGGGCTGGCTGAGGCCCCTTCGAGCCATTGAGTCGGCTTGAACCAAAGAACCTGACCCTTAAGGTGGCTTTTCTCCTGCCATTACCTCTCTGAGGAGAGTGGGTGACCTCCAGGCCTTGGCGGTAACGCCGACTTGCCTGGAGTTTGCCCCGGGTGGAGTAAAAGCCATCTTACACCCTAGGCCAGGCTACGTGCCTAAGGTCCCATCAAGGGTGGTCAGGTCTTTGGTTCTGCAGGCATTTCATCCTCCGCCTCATGTGACGGCGGAAGAAGGAGAGACTTCACCTGCTCTGCCCGGTTAGGGCGCTTTAGAGTGTATCTGGCTAAGTCGGCACAGTGGAGGAGATCTCAACAACTGTTGGTGTGTTTCGCTCACCCAAGAAAGGGTTGCCTGCGTCTACTCAGACAATCAGTAACTGGATTGTCCAGGCGATAACCATGGCCTATCAGGTGCGCAGTTTGCCTTCACCTATGGCCGTGAGGGCACATTCCACCAGAGGCATGGCCTCTTCGGTGGCCCTCCTTTCTGGGGTCCCCTTGCAGGATATCTGCGAGGCGGCTGGGTGGGCTACCCCACACACCTTCATCAGGTTTTATAGCCTGCATCTCTCCACGACGCCTGGCGCCAGGGTGCTCCAGTCCTAGTTGTGCCCGGTCTCCGGCTTCACACTAGGCAGGCGCTACCCTCGGTGTGGCCTAGTGGGTACTCGTTTCAAATCGTCGTTCCGACGCAGTGTGAGTTCCTCGAAGGGAACGGCTCGGGTTATGTCTATAACCCTTGTTCCCTGAGAAAGGGAACGAGCACTGCGTCGCGTCGCCACACCTCGCACGCCTGGAGCGCATGCTTCAGAGCAATAGCTGCCGCCATTACGCCGGCTCCTTTATACTTCCGGGTATGCCGTCACGATGACGCCATCACGCACGCACCAATCGGATTGGACTAGTTTTCATTCAGACTTCAGATTCGCTGATGCTTAGGAGCATCCCCAAATCGTCGTTCGGCGCAGTGCTCGTTCCCTTTCTCAGGGAACAAGGGTTATAGACATAACCCGAGCCGTTTCCCAGGAGGTCTCCCATCCAGGTACTGACCAGGCTCAGCCCTGCTTAGCTTTAGTGGGAAACCAGTCTTGGGTTACAAGGTGATAAGGCTGCTGGCCAATCAGAACATCCCTCCAGTGTACACTGTTATATTGACAACATGACTAAGCAATTTGACTGTCTTAGCCGTACACAATGACTTGTCATTCCGATGGCACTGACATGTTTATTGGCACAGATATTTACTTTTGAGAGATTAACTAAGGATTTTGAGCAAGAGACTGGCTTTTGCGGGTAATCCACAGTGTTTTGCTAACTGTGTGAATTATTTTGAGAAATGCACTTACTGTTTTGCAAATGGCAAGGATGATTTGAGAAATGTACTTTAGCGACTGAGAAAAACTGAGAAGGTCCTATTAAAGAGAAAATATTTAAATCATTCAAGAGCCATACCCGTATACCCAGTCTTTTCTAGCAATTGAACAAAATCATTGAAAACAAGAGCAAGAGCAAATACTTTTCAGCAGGCTAAAAAGCTTTAGTGGACACACAGCCTTATGAAGTGTACTCTAAGATGGTGCAAACAGTAAAGACTCTGAAAATCTGACTGACCTCTCAACATTCACACAGCAGCATGTGAACATTACCTGCTATTTCTAAACAGACCTATGCAGACATTTTAAAAAGATGCTTAAAAATATTGTTAATCCTTCATGTAAACTAACTCTCTCAATCCCTCTCTGAACTATGGATAACTTTTTATGGATAACAATTTCCATCTTGTTCATTTTCTTTCAAATCAATTTATTCAGGCCTACAGTTTAAGTGCATGTGCTTCACCAGATCATGTTTCTGAAACTCTAAAATACATTTAGCTATTATTCTATTAGTAGGCCTACTTAATCTTAAATTAAACAAAAACGGCATTGCATTGACCCATGTTCTACCTCTGTGTCGAAGTACATCCTGACAATATCTTTTACCTGACAATGTTTACCTCATTTATTTATCTGGTGATTAATTCTAATATATCCAATCTGTTGAACTTCAACACAATCGGATATAGGCGCCGACTAGAGGAATCAATGAAAATGAAAAACCACTCGGGGGTGTTGGGTCTGTATCAGTCCGAGGCTCTCACCGTATAGCCTACTCCCCGGGGAGAACACGGCAACACCGCGCCCGCGGTCCCATCACGAGAACGAGACGTGTGCCCTTCGGCAGCGAATACATGTGCTGTGGTGGTGGGAATATTTCACAAGCAGCTTTATAAAGTGTGATTTCTGCACGTGATACATTCCTGTACTTCCATTCAAAAGGTATCGGTCGTTATTTCTTACCCCTTTTCCGCTGTGTAATTTGCTATGTTGAAAAACACCTCCGTCCTCGATCGCTCTACAAAGAATTATTTACTCCAAATGTCAATCTCAAAAGGAACCGATTCAAGTGGAGGCAGAATGGCTGCAGTCAGCTTCCGCCATCCTGACCGGCTGCGTTAGGCCCTAAAAAAAATCTAAAAATAGCTTCAGGACAAAACCACACAAGCCCGGGGACTACGGCAGGCTCTTTCGCTTTGTATGTAAGAAAGAGAAGACACCTCGGTTATGTCACTGATTCCCTATTTGACTTCTTCACTGCGGATAGATAGATAGATAGATAGATAGATAGATAGATAGATAGATAGATAGATAGATAGATAGATAGATAGATAGATAGATAGATAGATAGATAGATAGATAGATAGATAGATAGATAGAATTTACGCAAAGTTAGGTCCCTAAAAAATCAGTTTTTCCTTCCACAGGGAAAGTCGTACTGGTCTGAATCAACATAAGGGTGGAGTAAATAATGACAGAATTCGATTTTTTTAATGAATTAAAAAACGCATTCAACGCACCAATATGCTGATATAAAAGGTTGGGGGACTGAACTAAGCAGCAGTGATTGAGTCATTTTTGGGGATTAGAGCCTTTAGTAGCCATCTCCACTAGCGTGTTTGTTTAGAGCTGTTGACTGCTGCTTAGAGTTGAGACAACTGTTGGGAACTTAAAGGGACAGTTCGTCCAAAAATGGAAATGTTGTCATCGTTTACTCATCAGCATGTTGTTCCAAACGTTTATAACTTTATACTGTCTGAGGAACACAAACAAAGATAAAAGAAGATTTGAAGAATGTTGGTAACAAACCATTTTGGTTACCATTAACTTCCACTGTATAAACAAAAACACTGAGGCATTTATCAAATTATATATTTTTTATGTTCCACTAAAGACAGTCATGCAGGTTTGGAATAACATGAGGTTGAGTAAATGACAACATGTCCATTGTTGGGTGAACTCCGTTTGTGTCATTAATATACAATTACTATGCCTGTGCATTCTGTGTATATTGTGTCTGTTGCCGCACTGCAATTTTTCTATTGTGGCTCTATCAACAACTGTTCTCCCAACATCTGCATTGATTAGCACAGGCCCCTTTGCCAAAACTAGCTCCACATCTCTACTGCAATGACAGACTAGCCCTTTGCGACAAGCTATAGAGAGGGGCACCCACCTTACAGATCTGGAAGTGCTCAGACATCAGCGTTTCCTGAATCTCCAGATCGCGTGGTGTTGGTGCCGCACTGGGGGTCCCAGCCGCACTGCCGCACGCGGGAGATCCACCTGGATTCACAGGCGAAGAAGTGGTCAACCCGTCCAAAACCTTCCGGAACTTCTTCATCTTTATCCTTGTGTTAACACTTCAACGTTTCTCTTGGGGAAAAAATCACAAAACGTGCCGTCGAGACGCTTAAAACGGCATAGGAGATGATGCGGCTTCACAGCACGAATTCAGACTCCTCGTTTCTTCTTCCTTTTAGGACTTTATGAGCACATAAAGTCGCAAAAGAACCTCATTTTCCAAAACAAGGCTGAGTAGAAAAAGTAGATGGATTGGGGGGAAAGACGAAGAGAGGTTCAGTGCGCATTAAAGCCTGAACCAGGCTGGAGAAGAACCAAGAAACTTCATGGCACTTACGCAGGACGGTATCGCATCCAACTAGCCAACATTCTCAGAAGCCATGTCAGAAACATATCAAAGTACAATTGACTTTGGTGATTTTTTTATTTCTTCGAGACTCAATAGCGGAACACACCAAAACTCACGCTGAACGCTTGTTGTTTGGGAACCCAGACGCAGAGGAGACGCGCTGCAGAGAAGCAGCGGATAGCGACGAGCCAACGTCGAAAATTGATCACAAACTGCCGGGAAAACACAGGAAATTCACGGCCTGACAGGTTTTCTGTGAAATACCCTTCTCTTATTTTTTCTTCTGAGTTATTTGGGAGGAGAGGAGGCGAGTACCCTCGACCAGAACCCAGAATATCTCCCGCAGTCGAGTGCGAGCTGCTGTCCAAGGTGCTGAATGATTGAGCGAAAGAAAGCCACACCCCTCTCTGTTCTAATTGGACCATGTGCCACAGCCCTACTGTAATCCCCGCCTTTAAGCAGCAGCGATTGGACCATGTGCTTCAGAAACCACAAACAATGAAATAGTGATTTAAATACTTGCACAATTTGTATTAAACTAAATATGACTTTTAATGCACCCAACCCAAGTACAAAAGCTGTTGGAAATCCAAATGTACCACCATTTTTCATACCAATAAAGTGCATTAAGTTGAACTGAAATTAAAATATTAAAAAAATTTAAAACATTTCTACGTCCATAACATTATGCTGACCTGGAATTTGACATCGGTGAACGTTTCCTTTATTTTAAATTTAGAGGTCTAGTTTAGTCTTTCATTGTTAGATGACGAGTCTAAAAACAAAAAACAAAACAAAAATAATATTCGCGTAGAAATACAATATTGTACAAAAATGTACACAATTCAATTAAAATGCATAACCCAACTCAGGGAGACACCTCAAAAGCGGAACAGTAGCTGCTTTTTTGTTCTCTGCTAATGGCCACACTCTATCCATCCTGTTCATAGCGTCCTCTCAGAGGCAGCGGTGGCCTCAAGGGGGCGCTGTGATGTGCATCTCGCAAATGTAGATTACATAAGCGCTTACATCATCTCTCCCCTCGGCACGGCTTATTCCATTGAGTCTTTTCCCCTGAAATCTGCTCATGTTGTTGATACCTGCTCCAGAGATTTTGATGCTCATGATTCTCCTGTGAATTTTATTCGGAGTCTTATGATTAGATGAGAACAAAAGATGCTATCATAGATCCTTTTTTTTTTATTTGCTTCATTTATTATATAGACGTCTGAATAGACTATAAATATATTCAAAAGTAAATAATACACTGAAGATTAAGACAAGCAGTCAACAGCTCTGCAAAGATTAGGCATATACTGAAACAACATTTTATTTGTTGTCCTGTTTGGTTAAAGTATAATTAATATATACAAATTATTTTTAATTTATAATATTTGTTTGTTTTCTATATATTCTGTTCTTTTGGATATTATATAATGTGCAAGTGTAGCTAGAATGAAGCTAGTCACACCAAATGTTATATATATATATATATATATATATATATATATATATATATATATATATATATATATATATATATATATATATATATATATATATATATATATATATATATATATATATATATAATTTTACAGGATTTGTTCAAAAGTGCTTTAATCTTCATCACCACACTGTTGTTCCAGTCAAAAGTTTAGAAACATTAGGATTTTTTTAATGTCTCTGAAAGAAGTCTCTTCTGCTCACCAATGCTGTATTTATTTGATTAAAAATACAGAATAACAGGCTAATATTGTGAAATATTATTACAATTTAAAAGAACTGTTTTCTCTTTTAATATGTTTTAAAATGTAATATATTTCTACGATGATAAAGCTGAATTTTCAGCATCATTACTCCGGTCTTCAGAGTCTGAAAAATTGTTTTCAACATTGATAAAAATAAGAACAATTATTAATAATTAAGCACCAATAATAGTTAATAATAATTGTGCACAAAATCAGCATTTTACTGTGAATTCTGAAAAATCATGTGACATGGAGACTGGAATAATGATGCTGAAACCTCATCTTTGCCATCACATAAATACATTACATTTTATATTATATTAAAACAGAAAACAGCTATTTTAAAGTGTAATAATATTCCACAATATTACTGTTTGTACTTTATTTTTGATTAAATAAATACAGCCTTGGGTGAGTTTAAAATACTTCTTGAAAAAAACCACATGAAAAAAAAAATTGAATTGTTGTTTCCAAACTTTAGACTGGTATGCACACACACACACACACACACACACACACACACACACACACACACACACACACACACACACACACGTCTGGTTCACTATCTTTGTGGGGACTCTCCATAGATGTAATGGTTTTCATACTGTACAAACTGCACATTCTATCCCCCTACACTACCCCTGCCCCTAAAACTACCCTACCCGAAACATTCTGCATTTTTACTTTCTTAAAAAAACTCATCCTGTGCGATTTATGGGCCTTTTGAAAAGTAATGTAGGTGATCTCAGGTTTTACTATCCTTATGGGGACATTTGGTCCTCACAATGTAATATAAACAAGGGCACACACACACATGTTGTGTTTCCATGTTTTATGGGGACATTCCATAGGCGTAATGCTTTTTATACCGTATAAACAATATATTCTATCCCCCTACACTGCTTCTGCCCCTAAACCTACCCATCACAGGAAACTTTCTGCATTTTTACATTTTCAAAAAACATCACTTATTGTGATTTATAAGATGTTTTCCTCATGGGAACCAAAAAATGTCCCCATTTTGTCCCCATAACGTAGGGATTACCAGTCCACACACACACACACACACATTATATAATCTATTTGTATGTGCCTCAAATATCATATTATGTACTAAAGTAATTTCAATGCATTTCTAGTGCCACAAAATCACTGACAGTCTTTTGTGATCTTTGCAGGATATTTTGTAAGTTCCTCAGAGAACTGGGTGCCTACTTAGCTTTAGAATCAGAAACACTGACTGCATCCTCTTTCGCCCATCTCACCATATCTCAACAGGGAACGACAAGACTAAAGAGGGGAGTTCGCAATTATCGTGATTATAGGGTACAAACGTTATGCTTTCAAGCATTTTTATCTTGACATTTTCAGTTATCTATTGCTTTGACTGTTTATAGGTTATAAAATTACAGATCAGGCTCAAGCTCAAATTAACAGGCTAGAAGCTCAGTAGGCTGCCACATGTAATTGCTTTTTAAAATCTCTTCATTAAAAATACTTTTCATCATGATTGCCAAGGCCTCTTATGGAATATACCCCAGACAAGATATTCTACGATTCTCAAAAGGATAGAATGAGAGTCGGAACTTTAATGGTGAGAGATACAAATAAAACATTTGTAACCAAAATGTTTATAGTCATTCCTTTAAATATGATAAGGATTAAATCATTCCTGTTTCTCGTGCTAATGCTGCTTGTCGCTTGACACACATCCCCACATGAACTAGTGTATCTGAGTTATATTATTATGTGGCATATCACGACCGAGGCATGAACGGTAGTGTTGCTAAAAGAACTCAGTAGGGGCCTTCTCCCTCTGCTGCTTGGTGGATGTATTACAGAAGAAATCCCTTTGTTGAAAGGATTTGGGAGTGAGAAAAAAGCAAAATAATCCTCTTCATCACTCCCTCAGGGTAAACAGCATCCAAGATAACGCAGCTGCCAAGACAACGGCACGGGGTGTGTGCTGCACAATGGGGCCGCTGCGTTAATCTTCCTGCTCAAACCTGCAGACACGGATTAGGGAACATGAACACGTCAGGTATCCCATAGTGCAATGCAGCTGGGGAGTTTTGACTGGGCACTGATTAAAATATGGTGTGTGAGAACATTAGCGAATAAAGCGGTGGATAATTTAAAAAATTCAAACTTATGTATGCAATAACTCTAAAAAAAAGGGAAGGCTTAAGAATGCAGTCTGACAGAATAAATGCTATAGATTTGATCCCATGTAAGTGACATATGGGATACTGAGATAATTGTCATGGCCATGCCCTTGAGAAAGACACTTGACACCATATGCCCCCGGGGGGACTGTACATAAATGTGTTGTATACTGTAAGCTGTCAATTTTAAAACATTTATGCTAAATTGCAAGCAAGCAAAAATCAGTGTTTAGACTATACTGAACACTTCATTCAAAATAAAACTATTATGTTTGACAGTCCCATCAGCGCCCATCTTGGCAACACCCTCAGGCAGATTATTTTCTATGCAGCTAACATGCATACCAGTAAAGCTCGTATTTACCTGACCATGGAAAGGCTAGGATTGACTAAATTTGCACAAAACAGCTACTAAATCAGCAAAACTATACAGCCAGTTCAACATAACCAATACATTTTACAATACAGATTGTTTCAAATCAGCTTTACAGAGATAACCGGAAAATAATGCAACAAAGTTTGTTTTAGCTGTATGGCCGATCTAGAAGAAAACATAGTACAGCTAAAGGAAGTTCAGTGATGGAGACCGATCAATAATTTTTTTTGAATATTTAGTGTCCCCAACTAAGCAAGCCAAAGGCGAAGATGGCAAGGAACCAAAAGTTCTCAGCCAGTTCTCCGCTGGACAGTGTATAATTATGATTCAGGCAACATTACAGGTCATAAGTCAGGTTGAATCGGAACATTCAGAATATTTATCCAGTTCCATCTGGTTGAAGATTGGAGTCATCGGAGAAGGGTTTGTTGTGAATCAGTGCCTCTGTTATTTTAAGCATTAAAATTTTTCCTATTCATATGAATACAAATGCCCTGTCTCCTCTACTCCTCATATAATATCTTATCTACGTTTCAGTATTCAAAAAACAGCTGCTTTTTATATTTAAACCAACTTTTATGAACAGATTGGCAAACCAATTCAATCTCAAGAGAAAACATAACTATTTTATGATGTGGTGATTGTATGATGTGATTCAGAAACAAACGATTTAAAAGAAAAACGTAGGCATTAAGGTCCACCCCAATCTCCATCCTTAAACCCAACCGTCAGGCAGACTTATACAGATTTGTACGAATTATACAAATTAACCACCAATTAGCATGGTTAATACGTTGGACAAACCACAAAGTCAACATCACTTAATCCCACTGTATTGTACATAGTTTTAAAACTGAGAAACCTGAGGCAATAATCAATTTTTGCTGTACTAGAATGTCTTTTTTGTTAGTTTTGAGGATTAGGTTAAATAATTCCTCTATAAATCACTTCAATAAACTACCAACCAGCCAACTATTTCAAGTTGAGTAGAAGCACTTGAACAACTCAAGTCTGTTTAATTTACTTAATTGTAATTATAGTTAAACCTGGGAAAGAGCACTAACAAACAAGGCCACTGCATGTCATGCTAACACTCATTCATATTCACACTTGCTCAGATGGGAGACAAAAGCAGGGGTGCTTTCACACAGATTGATCAGAACTGTAAGCAATTCTTATATTAAAACCCTTAGAGATGTTCTTAATTGTGCAATCCTCACTAGGCTTTGAGGGAGAGAGAGAGAGAGAGAGAGAGAGAGAGAGAGAGAGAGAGAGAGAGAGAGCAACAAATGGAAAACAGCCAAAGCAACCGGAGCCCAAGTTTATGACTATGCACCAATGTTGCTCGAGGTACAGCCGGTGCTTTTGCCTCTTTCTCTGTTCCATCATACTCTAACGTAGATTTTCAAATGAATAATTTAGCATTCACTAACCTGTGTTTTACACAGCTAGAGACGCCACACTGCTCAGTTTCCTGTCCCCAACTATTAGAATAAATGAGCCCCACAAGCATATCCACATGTGCCTTCCAGGGTCATAAATCAACTCACGGTCTACCGTGAGGAAATGATTATTTAAATATAATTGTCAGGTCTTAGACAGCATGCATTGTGTAACTGTCCTTACTGCTCAGCACCCGCAATAACCGCCAGCCCCGCCGCTTATGATCAAGACGTGCACAAAGGCCAGTCACTCAAGATGAAGCCGTTGTTTTTCAATTAGGGCAAAAATTTGACTTGAAGTTTTTAATTACTCTCGCACGTTGTTGCTAATGTGAGCACATACCAGGGTTTGAATATTCATCTGTCGAATATCCTGAATGAATTTTCATCTGGTCAGTGTTTGAAGGACAAAGTAAAGGCATGCTCAACACACACTCTTAGTTTCTAATGCAAATACAAAGACACAAATTAGTATTGATCACAAGCGCTAATCAGACATCATGTCTTTGAATATGTATAGGCTACATCACAATTCAATCATTTACGTCAATGATATGATGTGATGTCACAACTGATTAGTTTATGTGTACATCAGCATTTATATCATATTTGCTCTCATTCATTTAGTTATTTTCAACTCAAAGATGATCTTAATGACAACCTTCCATTAATTAAATGAAGCAGTAGAAACATACAATTAGAAATATGAACACATTTCTTCCTCATTCTGGGACATTTTAAGGTATATTCTATGCAAGTGCATTAATAGAAACTGAATAATTTTAAAAGTCTACATTTTTATTCCTCAGAACAGTAATACATTTTGGTTTAAAAAAACTTTTCATTTACCACCAGTTGACCTCAGATCAGGTCAGCTACTTTTGTTTGTCTGCGCTATCGATCTAACCGCCTACATTCCTGCACTGCTTTTGGACGAGGCTTTTTTGTAGTTGTTCTCTGCTTCTGGTAAAAAAGGAGGGAGACAAAAAAAAATGTGAAAGAACATCTTATATCAGAAGATATATACTGTATATATACTCACCTAAAGGATTATTAGACAGTTTAAAAAGTCTGTTTATCATTATAATTTTGGAAAACAGATTTTTATATACACTCACCTAAAGGATTATTAGGAACACCTGTTCAATTTCTCATGAATGCAATGATCTAATCAACCAATCACATGGCAGTTGCTTCAATGCGTTTAGGGGTGTGGTCCTGGTCTATACAATCTCCTGAACTCCAAACTGAATGTCAGAATGGGAAAGAAAGGTGATTTAAGCAAATTTGAGCGACCGTGGTTGTTGGTGCCAGACGGGCCGGTTTGAGTATTTCACAATCTGCTCAATTACTGGGATTTTCACACACAACCATTTCTAGGGTTTACAAAGAATGGTGTGAAAAGGGAAAAACATCCAGTATGCGGCAGTCCTGTGGGCGAAAATGCTTTGTTGATGCTAGAGGTCAGAGGAGAATGGGCCGACTGATTCAAGCTGATAGAAGAGCAACTTTGACTGAAATAACCACTCATTACAACCGAGGTTTATGACCTTTATGACCACCATGTACCCACCCTCTGATGGCTACTTCCAGCAGGATAATGCACCATGTCACAAAGCTCGAATCATTTCAAATTGGTTTCTTGAACATGACATTGAGTTCACTGTACTAAAATGTCCCCCACAGTCACCAGATCTCAACCCAATAGAGCATCTTTGGGATGTGGTGGAACTGGATGTGCATCCCACAAATCTCCATCAACTGCAAGATGCTATCCTATCAATATGGGCCAACATTTCTAAAGAATGCTTTCAGCAACTTGTTGAATCAATGCCACATAGAATTAAGGCAGTTCTGAAGGTGAAAGGGGGTCAAACACAGTTTTAGTATGGTGTTCCTAATAATCCTTTAGATGAGTGTATATATATATATATATATATATTAAAAAAAAGACATAAAATATATTATCAAACCTTCTCGCAAATACAAATCACATTTATACATATTATAAGTATTAAAAGTTATGCTATATCAAATATTGAAATATGATTCTTAGGGTCATTCCCCTGGCGCAATGCGACGCCAGGCGCAATGCAAGTGTTTTTTGATAGTTTAAGCTAGCCTCGATGCCAGTCAAACTTAGCCCCACCCACAACATTTGACCGTTGTGGAGTAACCCGAACAGAAACTGTTCGGACCAATGAAATTGTCAGGGCGGGCTTTATACGATGATTGACAGATAACGCAACGTAATCATCCACGTCACCAAAGAGCTCTTGGGTTGAATTTGTTCTAATCCTAAACAGAGAACTTGTCCGTATATGCGGCAGTGGCTCAGTGGCTCAGTGGCTCATGTGGATTGTCTACAAACTGGAAGGTTGGTGGTTCGATCCCCGGTTCCACCTGACCAAGTGTTGAGGTGTCCATGAGCAAGACACCTAACCCCAGCTGCTCCTGACGAGCTGGATGGCGCCTTGCATGGCTGACACCGCAGTTGGTGTATGAGCGAGTGTGTGAATGGGTGAATGTGAGGCAAGATGTAAAGCGCTTTGGATGGCCATTGGTCTGTTAAAAGCGCTATATAAATGCAGTCCATATGCATTCACCTTTACTATTTCTTCCAAAAATGATGACCTGTGTATCCTTAAATTATTTTTTACAACATTGGCAAAGATTTTTTACACTCATCTTCTTCTTCTACTTCTTCCAGCGTGCGTGGAGTTGAGTTCTGTTGACAACTGTTAGTGATGCGTCGTTCATGAACGATTCGTTCTTTTTGAACTAATCTTAAATATGACTCGGGAACAACGAGTTGTCTCAGAGAGCGATGTTCATTTTGTGTTGACCGTGCATGCGCTACAGGCCATCGGTTCTGTACAGGATCTTTGCATTCAGCACCGCCCCATAGGCTGAAATTCAGCCAATGGGGCTGTGAGTTGATGAACAAATGACTCGAACTCAAAGACTCGAGAGGTGAACTAATCAATTCTGTTTTCGGGACTGCATGCATTGCTTATAGGGCTGTCACGGCCCGGATCAGACACTGATGATGGAACTAACGTCTCAAACCCGAAGACAGGAGAGGTGTAATGTTACTAATCTTTCCAGGAAACAGACGTGATTTAATGGGAAGTGACAAAAGAAAGAAGGACTCGGATTCGGAAGTGAGGTTAACTAAGAAACAGCTAAGCAATTAATGAATCATTTCTTAAAGTTTGGCCTTGGCTGCATTAGCTTATAATTTCTTTTTTATTACAAATGTGTTCAACGTTTGCATAAGTACTAGATGTGTTGGGGAATTTAACATGTGACATTTTAATTATATTCTGCTGAAATGAACAAAATGACTTAAAAGATTTGTTCATTTTCCACTGCTATGCGTCGCTCAACATACATCATTTACTCCGTTGCTCTGATTGTTTGTAGGTCTATCCAATTGTGGTCTTTCCTGGTTCGGTTGAAACACGCCCCAATAATCACAGCCCAATGGAGCAGTATCAGACTCATATTTTGACTAGAATTGAGTATGACCACGTTAGGCTAAGTTTCAACCTGAAACAGTTATCATTTTCATGTCCAGCGGCATGTTGTTTAAATAGCAAATGCACACGTGCCCATATGTTTGCCCATGTGCGTGCTGGTCTGAAAACGAGATGTGTTCAGGCGCATTGCTATTTTAAGGCAACTGAAAACGACTGCAGTATTTTGTGTTATTTAAAGGGCACGTTAGTAATATGTGCCTATAGGCAGGTCCACAGTGTGGGTACACTCTACTTATTACACACACACACAGACGCACAGCAGGACACAAACATTTTTAAATATAAAAAAATTAAGGGATTTGGAGAATCTTTGGAGAAGCAGTCTTTCCACTCGCAAATTCTGCCATCTAAATAGAAAATACGGCATGTTGCATGCACAACTGGCTTTTAAAGGGAATGGGAGATGGGACTATGATTGGTTTATTGCACGTTACGCCCAAAACACACCCATGGTTCATTAAGAGACAATAGGTACAACCCTTTTAGACTATTTGCCTGGTGAGCTGACCGTTTCCATTGTTAAAGTAGTAAAAGTGGATTCAGACTAAGTGAACCTGTGCCATGCTCTTCAGACCACATGCTCAAATCGTTAAAATAGGGCCCTAGATGTTTCGAAAGTCAAAATTCGAAAATAATCAAAACAAGATGCATATATTATGTACTTTATGTAAGAAAAAAATAAGAAAGAAAGAAAGAAAGAAAGAAAGAAAGAAAGAAAGAAAGAAAGAAAGAAAGAAAGAAAGAAAGAAAGAAAGAAAGAAAGAAAGAAAGAAAGAAAGAAAGAAAGAAAGAAAGAAAGAAAGAAAGACGTGAATGTCACATGAAATTGTATGAGTGACCCCAGCTGCCTTTGGCTGTAGCTTCATGCTCATTATGTTCCTTATTGGATTTCAGGACAAAAAGGAAACACACACACCGACACACTAAGAAAAGGATCCAACCATTCATTTCGGCCCTTTTTATCAAAAATGAGTGTAAACACTGATGATTGAATTAGCGACAATGGTCTTGGTGAGAGGACTTCATTTCAGCCTCACCACCTTCATCTTCACTGAGCCTAATGCACTTCTTCAAACCCACGGCTGTCAAGAGGCCCCACGCCATCCTTCAACTTCATGTGTCCATTCACATATTATTCCATTAGCCTGTTCTTTCCTCTCATTTGCAAGATCCCAGTTAAGTTGTCCTATTTCCATCATATTTTCATTACACAGAGCATATACCAGTGAACCTGACAAGGAATTACTTTTATCGCAACTCCAGAACAGAGCCCAGAATAACTGTGAAAAGCATGACATTCAATGGAAGGGAAAAAAATTGATAGTGATCATTCACTCAATCATTTTTGGACACTATACACCTATGATTATATGTAAATGAAGCTAAAAATAGAATCAGTTGGTGAATATGACTATAGAGTCACGATTATGGATCACCTATATTCTGGTATACTGAGAAATTCAGCATCACCAGTGCTGAGCGAATCTATACTGCACAGTGAAAAGCGATTGCAGTGTCAGGGCCGCATGTTTTTGGATGTCACTGTGACAGTCTCAGTGGGGTGAAGAGGGTGCATATCCTCTCTTTCTGTCACAACAGAATTTGTGTCACTATCCCACTGCCAACAGGGTGACTCACCAGAGCCTAAGATACTTGTGTGCACACAGAATATATCAGTGACTCGAAAACAGCTGCCTTACCATTTTTTTTCTACATTCATGTATTTCCTTTTGAAAGTTTGGGCAGGACACATCAAAGGGCTCATCCCTTTCACAAAAAAAACAATACATTTTCAAAATATCTGTGTGTGAGGACAATCCCAGAAAATATGAAGTGCAGTTTCATCAGGGATACCACAGAAAGAACTCTTGTGTCTAATGTATATGACTTTAGCAGGGCATGTATTTCAAAGGAAGAGTCCATAATTTTTACAATCAATATGGTCAACCAAATTCTTCCAGTATGACACCGCATATGGAATTGTTGCAAGCTCCATTTGAAAGAGAGATCTAATTATATAATTATGTGATAAAGGATGTGACTGGGAGTTCAGTTACACGTAAACATGGAGATGTCCTCAGCCTTATAGCAAGCTACTCTGCCTCTCAAGGTCAAGTCTCTCTGCAACCATGCATTAAATCTTCTTTGGGCTTTTATTATAATAGGGGCAAAGTTCAAGGTACATCTATTATCTTGATCTTTAGTGATCACGCTGCCTAAATATGTAACTTCAGATGTAACTGGAATATTATAAAATAGGGTGCTGTGCAATCTTTAATAGACATTAACATCATATTTACTTATGTTTAGATTAAGTCCTGAAGCTTCAGAGAACAGTTTTATATAAAGAAATCTATTCATTAGTTGACGACTTCAAAACTCCTGAAGTGTTTCCAGTTAAGTCATGTCATATGCATCAGACGTTCAGCCAGCAGTCTGTGGGCGTGACGTCTGAGGCTGTGAGTACCATGGAGCAGTAAAGGTTTATATGATAATGCAAAGATTTATAGCATATGGTAATGAAAGATTGCCTTATTTTGCATGCACTCCAAGGTATAGGCTTCCCAACAAAAAGTTGGAAAACATAGGTCTACCTGCTGCACGAGCAGGTGTTGATCTTAATGAAGACTGTATTTCAATGAAAACCAATAGAATGTGTTTGAAGGTTTGTTTCAGTTGACTGTATGTAAATATCCACTTCATTGAGTGCTCTTTTTGTTCTTTGTCTTTTAAAAGGGTGCGTTACTGTTTTATGGAGTGACAACATCTGAACAATTCAGTCAGTTCCAGATTTCCAGATCAGCTCTGTTGAACCCATTTCACCAATTCAATAATAAACCAACCCAGCCTAAATGTGCATGTGGTACTTTTTCTTATCTGGTAAAAAGTAACTGAACATCATGGGTGGTATCTGAAATTGCTACTAGTATGTTGAAAAACAGTATGCTGAATGGTGAATGTACTACAGATTACATTCATAAACAAATTATAGAACATACTTTTTAGTGGCCGCAGAGTAATTGCTTGTTCAAAATAAGTACCTATTCAAGAGAATATGTAATTTCGGATGCAGTCATTCATTTTCTGTGAGAGCTGGGCATTTCAGTGTACACAAAGAATCCCACCCCACAGTTGATTTCATTGGTCAACTTAATCACAAGGATGTGTGCAGTATGTGCTATAGGCTACTGAGGTTACGGTTAGGGGTTAGGTTAGGTAAGTATTTGTTTCAGCATTATTTAGACAGTCAGCTCTGTCATGACTGACATGACCAATAAAATCCTTAGAATCGGCTGTGCCGTGGGGCGGGGTTTGGGGTTTTGGGTACATGAAACAACCATTGTCCAATTTGATGAAGGCCCTGGCTAAAATGTATTTTGGCAACTTGCATGGCTTCATAGTTAATAGACATGGACTGAAAACGACAAAAGTCCAATTAAGGCTTTAAGACCATTACGAATTAATGAGTTTGAGGCATTAGAGTTTATTCAGAGTTTAGATTGAAATGACCCAGTCAACGCAATCCATCCTCTTTCACATTTGAATCACAAACAGACCCAACTATCCCTTTTACTAATTAGATCAAACTTTTAGTTGTCCAGCAGCTGATTTGGTAAATTGTCCCTCCAACATTTTTGACCTAAGTTCCATTAACATCAGTGCCCACAAGCCTTAATCATTATTTATGACAACTGATGAAGTTCCCATTCATCCAGCAAAGACAAGTCTTCTAGGTTCAACCCATAGGTAGGTACAGGGCACTTGTAATCGACTTCGAATTTACATAGGTCGCAACAGTAATTGAGTAACAATGGTGCCAGAGACTTTGAGAGAAGGAACAGACTTATCCCTTAAGGGAATTCTTTGATTTGCATATAAATGGGCGGGTAAACGCATGCCTGCCATTATCAGCCCGCCTGACTGGCTAAGAGTAGAGGGTAATGAGTGCCTGCCCCTTTTCGATTAGCATGGCAGCATGTGTTCCATTTCATTGCAAAAGACACACATGAGAATAGGTGGGAAAGAAAACATTCAGAGGCAATAAATGATAAACAACTCAAAAACACACTAAAAAGACAATGCACAGAAAAACAATAGTAATTGTCTTTAAAAAGACACCTGCGAAGCTGCAGAACAAACCAAGACTGATATTAATGAACAAGATTACGTTTCTTACTGTTTGGGTTTATGCATTAAACAGAAAGGCAAGGCCCAGCAGAGCAGGCATTTATTTCAGATTAAGCAGCTGTTTTCACTGGGAAATCATGTACCTATCTATAATTCCAAAAGCTAGAGGGCCAAGTGGGAGGAAACAGCTTATTTTAGAGAAGCTATTCCAAGGCTGTAGCTCTTTGTGTTACTGTCATTTGGTGCCTATGACTCACAGCCTTATAAAGTCATTACACGGCCATCAGTGTATGAAATTTACTTGTGCTTTATGCAGATTGCATTGGCTACGTGGCAGTTTGTTTGGTCAGTGTGTGAGTGCATTTATTTATTGAGCCTTCAGTGCTATGGCAGCTGGTGCAACCTATAGCTAATCTAAATAAAGAGTGACTCCTAAAGTTAACACCAACTTGGGCGACTGCAACCAAACAGAATCTGTCTGTGTCCAAAAAATTCAGCAGCTGACTTGTTATATCACTTTGTAGGCAGTGTTTGCACATGATGCTACCTCATGAAACTGATTTCGTACAGACTTCAACGTAACGGCAACATAACGGTTTAATGATCTACTGCAAAATAGAGAGAGATTTAGTGAAAACTAAGCAAATATTTAATTATTAGTAATTTTTCACTAGAAATGCCATCAAAAGTGAAAACACATTTACACACAAACTAACAGCAAACACAACTTTCAGATGCCTTCTTTCTTTTTTAGCTTTTCTGTCTCGGAATGGAATGCTTGGATATCAAAGGCAGCAAAGGCAACATGATCACATGAGAATGCGCATCAATAGACTGTGCTATGTCGTGTTATGTATATGCCAAAATGAGTTTTGGCATGCATATGCTACACAGTTTTTCGCATGCATATGATACACACTTTATGGCGTGTATATGACGTGTATATGTTGCGTAAAATACTCGGAATATTCATATGCATTTTTGTGAGATTGGTCTCGCAAAGGATACATCTATGCTGCCTTCAGAAATCGAACAGATGAAGGTATCTCAGAAGACAGGAAGTGAAGCTAACATTTGATTGGGAACTTGATGCCTTCCTACCTTGGAATGCATCCTCCGAAGGCAGCATTTTTTTAAGATTTCGGACACAGCCTCTGTGAGCCGGGCTGGGATAATCACAACCAGCTGAGGACAATTAACCACCGTGTTGTTCTACCAGTAGAGATAAGCTACAATTTCCACAAGATTTCTCTGGTCTTTCTTTGTAGGAAGTGACTAGAGTGGGCTGCCTAACTCTCTAGGGTCACATCATTATTTGCATTCATGGGCTACATCTTGCTTTCATTGTCCTTGAGAATCCATAGCATATCCTTACTGTAAATGCATGTCTAGGGTAATTCTTCTTGAATTAAATTATAGTGCACTAAAGTAGGTTGTAGGCTATATTGTACAGTGCCCATTGTTTTTTTGTTTTTGTACAAATAATAATAGTAGGAATCATTATTAATTGAATGATTCTGGTTCCTTATTAAATACATTGAAAACAATTGTGTGTTTACACAGACTTGTATTCAGTGTTTTTAGAGGTGACATACAGTGGGTACGGAAAGTATTCAGACCCCCTTAAAATTTTCACTCTTTGTAAAAAGTAAAACAAAATTCTCATTAATGTACACACAGCACCCCCCATATTGACAGAAAAACACAGAATTGTTGACATTTTTGCATATTTATTAAAAAAGAAAAACTGAAATATCACATGGACTAAGTATTCAGGCTCAGTATTTAGAAGAAGCACCCTTTTGATCTAATACAGCCATGAGTCTTTTTGGGAAAGTAACAAGTTTTTCACACCTGGATTTGGGGATCCTCTGCCATTCCTCCTTGCAGATTCTCTCCAGTTATGTCAGGTTGGATGGTAAACGTTGGTGGACAGCCATTTTCAGGTCTCTCCAGAGATGCTCAATTGGGTTTAAGTCAGGGCTCTGGCTGGGCCATTAAAGAACAGTCACAGAGTTGTTGTGAAGCCACTATTTTAGCTGTGTGCTTAGGGTCATTGTGTTGTTGGAAGGTAAACCTTTGGCCCAGTCTGAGGTCTTGAGCACTCTGGAGAAGGTTTTTGTCCAGGATATCTCTGTACTTTGCCGCATTCATCTTTCCCTCGATTGCAATCAGTCGTCCTGTCCCTGCAGCTGAAAAACACCCCCACAGAATGATGCTGCCACCACCATGCTCCACTGTTGGGACTGTATTGGACAGGTGATGAGCAGTGCCTGGTTTTCTCCACATATACAACTTAGAATTACGGCCAAAAAGTTATATCTTGGTCTAACGCCATATTGGAGTCCTTCAGGTGTTTTTTTAGCAAACTCCATGCAGGCTTTCATGTGTCTTGCACAGAGGAGAGGCTTCTGTCTGGCCACTCTGCCATAAAGCCCTGACTGGTGGAAGGCTGCAGTAATGGTTGACTTTCTACAACTTTCTCCCATCTCCCGACTGCATCTCTGGAGCTTAGCCACAGTGATCTTTGGGTTCCTCTCTCACCAAAGTTTGGCCAGCTCTAGGAAGGGTTCTGGTCGTCCCAAACGTCTTCCATAAGGATTATGAAGGCCACTGTGCTGTTAGGTACCTTAAGTGCAGAATACATTTTTTTGTAACCACAATTCTGTCTCTGAGCTCTTCCTTTCGCAGTTCCTTTGACCTCATTATTTTAATTTGCTCTGACATGCACTGTAAGCTGTAAGGTCTTAGACAGGTGTGAAGAAAACTATAAGAATGTGTGTGTGTGAAACCATCAACGTAACATCATTCAGGTAATCGGTAGTGTGTTGCTGAATTAATCAGTGTTTTAAACAAATACACTTTTTTGAATGATCCATTAAAGAGATAGTCCACCCAGAAATTCTGTCATTCTTCAAAATATCTTATTTGTTCAGCAGAACAAATACATTTTTACAGGTTTGGAACAACTTAAGTGTGAGTAAATGATGACAGAATTTTAATTTTTGAGTGAACTCGTAAAGAACTCGTCACTCGTAAAGATAGTCGCTTGCTTAGTGTGAATTAATTTTGGTTTTTGAATGAGTCAATTGAATTAATGATTCAGTGATTTACTTCATAAAGACCAAAAGATGTAACCTGCAGAAAGATTCAAACCATTTCTGAATAAAAACAGGTTCCTGACCCTAATCCTAAACCAAAAAAGTAGTATTCATTAGTCTGACATCACCTTGTTTAATTCAGTATTTGTTCGATCATCATCTCAGAAATAAATATGGCTAGTAATTGTTTAATTTTGTTTTACAATGTCTTAACTTTTGGCAGTAAGATGCTGATAAGATATTAAAAATGATTCACGTCCAGTTCACACTTGAAGTGTCTGCTCTGGTTGTTCTATGGATACATAAAATCTGCCTAATGTGCAACAACAACAACAAAAAAGCATCTAGTGTACTTTGTCTATGCCTCATTCTTCCAATCATAAATCAGTGAAATAGTGATGATGCTTAATCTGCATATGACTGTCAGAACACCTCGGTGAATGCAACAGATTCACAGGCGAATTCTCCTTAGACACACTGATGGTGATGAAAGGAGACAAGCATGCACAGCTTTTCCATTCAAACACACGAGAGCACATCTTCCCAGTAGCATAGCTTTGCAAGGTGCCATTTTCATTCCAAACTCTGTTCTCGCATGATATGAATATGATAGGCAGCGTACAGATCGTAATACTAATATCATCATCCAACGCAACATTATTATCTTCGTTCATGTCATTATTAACTTTATCATCATTAACATAATCATGATAATTATAAATGGCTTCTGTCCCATGCAGTGAGGGAGATGTTATGAGAAGATTATATGGAGATGAAGGAAAATGAGGACATCTGTTATTATCATATCCTTTGGTACATTTGATTTCTGAATTGAATTACAGGAAAGAAATCAACATGACAGTGGAACGGAGCTACACCGAATCCACCACATGCCCTCCCTCTTTCAATTTAGTTTTTTCTCACTCTTAAGTCTACAGAGAGGGATTGTCTGCATTACACGGTGTGAATTAGGATGACAGTAGTACTGACATACATGCACACATAGAAACACAGACTGCAACAAACCTGATATCATTCATTCACTTAAATGTATTCTGGAAATGTCTTGAAAAGATATATTTTCAATATTAAAGGCACAATATGTAAGATTTTTGATTAAAATATCCCAAAACAACTAGAACAATGCTATATATTTTGTTGACTTGTGTACTTAAATTATGCCAAATGCTTCCAAGAATGTTTAAATCTGAGAAATAAGCAATTTTAATCCGTGCATCACCTATCAATGACATCATACCCGTTTTACCCTTTCGATTTCTGTAGAAACCATGGAAACATCAACGATGCTTTAATATATTATGTGTTTTATTAGACAGGTGAGCAATCTATCTATATTTGAATACATACATCAACAGAAAACTAATCATTGTTATGAAGCTCAACACAGTTAGTCTTATTGTTTAAATCACGTTTTCATGATTTACCATGTTTTATCATGCCTAATATCGATTTAGCTTTGTAACAAGTGTCTCATGCATAGAGAAGCATTATAATATAATTATCAACACACTCAAATGTATCTAATATGATAAAACAGCGCTGTATTACCCCACATCCACATGACCGGAAGAAGCGGAAGTGGTTGTCTGCTGCGTTATAAAAGCTCAGTGAAATCAAGGCGTCATCAAGCTGCTCATTTGTTTTGAAGCGACCTAGTGGCAAAAAATTACATTTTGTGGCTTTAATTAAATATGCCCTATCTACCCTGACCAAAGTTTATGTTTCTGTTAATTTGTATACATTTTGCATTATTTTAAAGGTGCAGGCTCTATTTACAAAAATGCAATATAATATACATTACTATGTTTTTAGTGGAGTATAAAGATCTTACATAATGATTTGTTATGTTTGTTTGTTTTTTTTTACCTTAGAATGAGCCATTTCTATCTACATAAACCGCTGGTCCCCTTACAGTGAAATCCCCATTTTGCGCTGCCATGTTTCTACAGCAGCTCGGCCTAAACGGACAAACTGCTCTACAGAGAGCTAGCTACTCTCTGCTCTATCGACAACAACATTTTTGTCCTGTGTCGACCACCGTAGCTTCTCTATGTGCTTTGAAAGGGAGGGGTGAGCAATGGGCGATTGCAACTCACAATATCACCGCTAGATGCCACTAGAATTTACACACTGCACCTTTAAAGGAACACTCCACTTTTAGAAATAGGGCTTATTCAGCTTCTTTCCTACATTTAGATATGTGGGCAAATGCATTTTTGTCTCAGTGCATGCATTGTTTTAGTTTGGCAGGGTCGCTGCTAGCTTAGCTTAGCATAATGAATGGAATCCTCTGTTGCCAGCTAGCATGTCCCGAGTAAAAGTGATCAAAAAAAAAACAAAAAAACCCCACCTAATTACTTCTTGTGGCCTGCGTATTCACAACGAATACAAATAGCGATGCAGATTAAGACCAGGCAATTCCCTAGGCAGATATTAACTTGGGACTATATTATGGGGAAGCACAGGCGAAGCACTGCTACTTGGGCGCAGAGATATCACGCAACACATGAAATCCCACAACTTCCATCAACATACATTTCATGTGTTGCGTGCCAAGTAGCAGTGATAACTCTGGAGTGTTCCTTTAAAGTTTGGACTATATACAGCACTGTTTACATTGCAGTACTGAATGTATCTAAAAGCTTAACCTTATTTGACACCTCCTTCCACATCTTCTGATTGTTTGAAAAGAGAGATGTTGGGAGCGTAGCTCCTCTGTGATTGTGATGCATCTTTGTGTTATTCAATTTTGACTTCCTCCTCACACTAAACTATCGCATGAATTCACAGGACTTGGAATCTAGCACATAGGTCATATAGACTTTTTTTTGTTGGTCTTTTGCGATTGATAGACACAGTTTGCTATCCATTTTTGTTGCATAGAAAGGACCAGCCTTAACAGTTTAGAGTCTGTGTATGAAAAAATCATAAAGGTTTGGACATGAGGGAGAGTAAATGATGAAGGAATATTCATTTAAGGTTTAATCATTTCTTTAAATCTGCCTGCCATGCCTTTCCTTCTTATAGATGTGTCTTTTCATGCATCATTTAGCTGATAAGGGATAGTGTCAAGGCAAGTTTCAAGGCTTGCTGTGAGGACAAACCATCTCATGCCAGAAAGCTTGCACTTGAAACTAGAACCTTCTATAATTTCCTGAGAGAGTTCTAAAATACATTTTTAGTATATTTGAATTTATTTTTTTAGTCTCTCTACTAAAATGCCACATAGCAACACTTTGCTTTGTCAGTTTTTATCCCTTTAGGCGTCTCTGTTGAACGCACTGAAATCCATTACCCATAAGTGACGTTCATCTTTTTCTCCCTCTCTGAGTGGATGTGCTTTTACTGGATTTTAGCATATATAAAACATGATAATCTCATTACACTGTCACACATTAAATCAAACTGAAATATTTCCCTGCTTCATGTGAAAAGAGAAGCCAAAAGTATATTGCTTAACATCATCTAAAAGCTAATCCTTCAATTTTATGATAAATCTCACTTGTAACTGTCCATTTTTCCTAAGAAACAGCACCTGTGATCCAAGTTGGTCCAAATTTTATAAAAAGACAGACGTCTCTTCCACACAGAGCTTAAATGGCTTAATGAGACTTGAAATATACATATTTGTAATTATAATACTCATTAAATTTCATAATATTTAAATTAATTCACATTTTGTGTTCCATGGGGGAAAAAATGTGAGGTGAGTAAATGATAACATTTTTGAATAAACTGTCCCTTTAAGAATTGTGTGATCTGAATTGAGCCAGCAAGATATAGGCCTATATGATTCTATTTATTTATTATTTAAAATCCGAAAATTTGTGGATGATCAAGTGATATGCAGCGTTGCATTACTCATGGTTTCATCGTAAACCCTGGTGCTTGCATCAGCATTTAGCATTTTAGAGGTCATGGTTAAATAGACAATAATCCTGAACAGTCTTTCCACATGGCTAACCTCTAACCAGAAGAGGTGTGGCCCAAGGAACATATAAATCACATTAACCACAGCACCACCTTCAATTGTCCGGCCATAAATCAGGGGGTCACGTATGCGTGTGCCACCAGCTGCGCATCTCTGCATGTGCATGTTATATGTGATTTAATGCTGGAGGTTCATAAATGAAATTGTAATACAAGGACATGTGCCTGTGAGTCTCACATTCCCCTACAGATCAACTTCTCTCATTTCATTTCATTTATGACGTGGATGTGTAATAAGATTCCTTATTTAGTGGTCCTTTGCCCTGATGTGTGAAGGTCTGACTGATTAATATATTGATCAGTGGGCGGAACATTCAATTGCTTGAACAATGAATCTATTGATTAAATAATTGATTCCGATAAAGACCATAAAGATGTCGGACAGACAAGTTAGATTATCTAAACAGCCAGATACATTAGATCAGTGATTCCCAACCAGGGTGCTGCAGCACTATGTTAAAATCCTTTAAACGTTTTTAAATGGCTAAAATGCGTATAAAGCATTTAACATATACTACCAATCTCTGATGTCGCCAGTAATAACAAAAATACACACACAAATGCAAATCATAAAAATGTTGGTCTGAATTTCGCTGCAGGATTGCTGGGGTGCGCATAACTTAAATTCCCACGCCCACATCCAAAGTGTGCACATAAAGCTGCCTCTCATTCACGTTGCAAGAGCCAAACACGGTAAATACACAGAAAAATAATGTCACAATGTTCGTCTTGCTTAGTATTGTCATAAGCACAATCATCCTAAGTGAACGTTAACAGTTCAGAAAGAAAATGCACATGTATACTTCAGTTAGTAGCCAGGCTGGATAATGTCAACTTAAGTTTAAAGGAAAGAGTGGAGAAGGAGTTTCCAAAACTCTTCAGCGGTAAAATTGAGGGTGAGTACAGCATTGTGCTAAACCCAGGGGCAAAACCATAGGTGCATTTCCCTCCCTCTCATACCAAAGGAGAAGTAAGGATTAACCCGGATGGAACAGCAGGGGGTAATTTCAAATGTGGAGGAACCAACAGAGTGGTGTGCTCCCATGGTCATGGTGCCAACATGGACAGGGAAAGTGAGAATTTGCACAGATCTCACTGAACTGAACAAATCAGTTATGAGGGTAAAACATCCTCTCCCTTCTGTGGAGAACACATTAGGACAACTTGCAGGAGCCAAAATGTTTTTCTAAGCTCAACGGCACTGCTGGCTTTTGGCAGATTCCACTTTCAAAGGAATCTTCTTTGCTCAGCACCTTTATAACTCCATTTGGACAATACTATTATAACCGTCTATGCTTTGGAATCTCTTCTGCACCAGAGCACTTTCAAAAACGCATGTCCAGAATTCTTGAGGGACTGGACGGTGTTGTCTGTCAAACAGATGACGTGCTTTTCTGGGGGTTCACTCAGAGTGAACACGAGGAGAGGCTGCGAAGGGTGCTCTCAAGACTTCAGGTAGCAGGTGTCACACTCAATGAAAAATGTGACAATTCTTGGACAAATCATTGAGGTGTCAGGGGTGTGTGCAAATCCAGATAAGGTGGAAGCAATAAAACCCATGTAACAATCATGCAATGTCATCGAAATTAGGCGGTTTTGGGGAATGGTCAACCACCAAGGGAAATTCTTACCACATCTGACAGAGAAAACACAACCACTCAGAGACTTATTGAGAAAGTCCAACTTGTTGGTCTGGGGATCACCTCAGCAAGAGGTCTTTGAGAAAAAAGAGGGACTGACAAAACCTCCAGGTTTGGCACTGTATGATACAAACAAGGATATAGTTTAGAATGTCTCTTCATATGGGCTAGGTGCTGTCGAAACTGATCATAAACCTCTAGTTCCTCTGCTTAGCTCAAAGAAATTGGATGAACTCCCTCCACACATTCAGCGGCTTTGTATACATTTGTTGAGGTTCTCATACACCATATCGCATATGGGCAGCAAAAACATTGCAACAGCGGATGTGTTGTCTAGAGCTCCCATAAATAGTGCAGCAGAAGGGCTTTCTGAAGGGGACATCAATTTGTATGCCGACTCTGTCATCGCAAGTTTGCCAGCTACAGAAAAAAGACTCATACCCCTTTTCCACCAAGGCAGTGCTGGTTCGGAACCAGAGCCTAGTTTCAAATCAGTCAATCAATTTGTATGCCGACTCTGCAACAGCATAAGTGTACAGAAAATCAATTTGTACCTTTTTAGCCAGGCAAAGTGCAGCAGCCTAGTTTCAAAGCAGTTATTTGTCTATCCACACCCAAAGCACCAGCTCCTAACCAGGAAAAGTGGTTCTTAAGTAGCACCAAATAATTTCTAGTCTAGAAGTAAGAACTGCTTTCGGCTGGAGGTGGGGTTACCGTGACCAACAAGACAAACAGAAACTTGTGACCGCTATTTTTGAACTAGCAGCAAATTGAGTTAATAGCTGCTTGATTGTAATCTCTATCTATACAAATCACGGTGAGCTGCCCGAATGCGTTGGATTGGCTGTGTTTTGATGCCGATGTAGGATTGTAAAGCCATGAGCTTCAATAGTAGCGCAATATTTGCTATTGTTAATGGAAGGCTTGCATTGGTGCTGTGCAGACCGATCGCTGAATGATATCAAAGTACAACAAGAGCATACAACTCCTTATGCTTTTGAATCACTCATGCGGCATTTTGATATCATAAGCTGATCGGTCTGCACAGTGGCGATGTATCTCGAACAAGCCTGGTGTGTTTGTGTTTTACCGCTGCCTCGCTAGAGTTGCTGAGAAAGATGAGGCTTATACAGTGATGTAAGACCTGGCTCTGTGGTGGCTATCTAGCCGAAGAAAGGCAAACTGGTTCTTAGAAGGCTTGTCAGTGAACCAACTCCTCAGAGAGATCCAAAAACACCAAGACGATGATTTCATACTCCAGCAGCTAAAGAAATACTGTGTGTCAGGATGGCCAGATAAATTCTCAATTGACAAAGCTTTCCAGCCTTACTTGTCATTTGCAGGAGAACTTTCTGTGCAAAATTGACTATCGTTGAATGGAATCAGGATTGTAATCCGGTGTCACTCCAAGCCGAGATACTAAAGAAACTGCACGATGGACATCTTGGCATAACAAAGTGCAGGGAAAGAGTTAAACTGTCAGTTTGGTGGCCAGGTCTCAGTAGAGAGCTAACAAAAATGGTTGAGAAGTGGGACACATGTGCACGTGAGAGCTAACCTCAAAGAAACAATGATGAAACAAGGCCATGGTCAACAGCAGGAGCAGATCTGTTTCAAAAAGACAACAAGCAGTATTTGGTCATTGTGGACTACTTTTCTAGGTTCTTTGAGGTTACGAAACTGACGTCCACAACTTCAGAAACCGTGGTTGAACACTTCAAATCCTTCTTTGCTCGTAATGGAATCCCAGAGGTGGTGCGCTCAGACAATGGGCCACAGTTTGCTTCGGAGTGTTTCCGTGTTTGCACAGGACAGGGGTTTCAACCATGTGACGTTTAGTCCTTATTTCCGCAAAAAAACAAACAGGCAGAGCAAACAGTGAGGACAATTTAAAAACCTCAAAAAGGTAAGTGATCCCTACCTTGCACTTATGGCTTACCGTTCATCTCCTCTTGTTAATGGTTACAGTCCTCCCGAGCTTCTCATGAGAAGGAAGATAATGACACTACTTCCTGTGATCCCATCTCAGCTCAGTCCAAAGTGTGCAGATTTAGAAAAGCTGAAGAAGAAAACTGATATACAGACATAAACAGAAACAACATTTTGACAGAAGACACAAAGCACATGGCATGACACACTTGACACCAGAGGAACATGTCTGGGTCAAAGACACATCTGAAAGTGGTACTGTGGTGTCTACGGCTGGTACACCCAGATCTTATCTCATAGAGACACCAAGGAGGAGAAACAGGTTCCACCTCTCACCAACTCCAAACGCCTCTGTGACCTCTTCTGATCTCCTGGACCTGACAAGGCATCTCCATACTCTGCAGTTTACATCTTCACAACAGAAAGTCAGCCGACCGCACAAGGTACAAGATGGTATCCTTCCATGATTAGAGCTCCTCCTGGGTATCTAAAAGACTTTGAATGTAGTTAAAGATACCCTGGATTAACATTGAGTGGCCAATAGGGCAGAATAATACCCATACTCAGTTGAAGGTTATGGGCAGTCTACCCTATCCTCTAGGGAAAAATAAATGCAGAACACGTTTTGATATTTGAACTTCATTGGTTAATATTATTAGATAAATATTTCTACATTGCAAGTTTATGTTTCTCCCCTAAAGGATTAAAAGAGAAGGAGTATTATCTGTAAAGGTGGATTTAGTATTAGGTTCTATACGGTAATTTTAGAATACATAGGAAATGTGAGTTACATATACTGTGTGTGTTACGGTGCTAAACAGGATAATAAAAGTTACCAGAAGTTATGGCTGGCTGTCGCGTCATCCTCCATTAAAAGGTTATCATTGTACCTATTAAACAACAGAACATTGTTAACTTTCTTGACTTGTTATTTGAAGGGGAAATACAGTCTCAGAAGTTTTGAACATGCTGATTTGTCTCCAGTGAAGTTTTGCAGATGCTTAGTGTTAGTGATGCGGTTCGTGGTTATATCCACCGATCGGGCAGGCCGGGCCGGGCCAAGTAATAAAAAATAACATTCCAAATGAATGCGGGTTGATGAGAGATAAATCATTGTGTTTGTTTGATGAAGACATATTGCGAGCCCTATGGGCGAATCATTCCGGTTGCCTTTTCCAAACATTTTCAAAACAATTCCCACATTATAATATGCAAAACTGTTATCCAATCATAGCAGTGGGCATTTACTTCCAAGTCTTCGATGTGGCACACCCATAAAAACTGCGTTCCAGGAGCTAGGCTCAAAATGCCTAATAATTATTCGTTATGTTTGTGAATGTAAAACCATGCAAATGTCACAATTTGACCTCAGACAACAGTAAAAAAAAAAAAAGCCAGTTCATGACCCCTTTAAATTAGTTTAAATATTTCAACAGGTACAAATGGGTAGGTTTAGGGCTAGGGTTTGGTTAGGACAATATATCAATTAAACAATCAATTAAACAACTAAACTATTGCTAGGGTACTAGAACTGCAGTTCTAGAAATATGGTCCCGAAAATGCAGGCTCCGGGTGCTAAAGCCTGCCCGCACATGTTGACGTGATTAGTTACAAGGTAGTTTGTGTCATAAGAAACACCAGCAATTTCAAACCGTGTTTTTGAGAATGGCTTTCACTGCAGTTTCGATGGGAAAATACACCAAATACAATGGTGTTGACATGAACTTGAACATGGCTCGTCTTAAAGCATATTAAAACACCACACAGACATAAAAAACATTTAAAAAGTTGATTTTCACCACAAATAAAACGGAATAAAGATTAAATAAATATCTAATGCTTAAGTCCTCCTTAAGCATTAGATATTTATTAAATCTTTATTCTGTTTTATTTGTGCTATCCTTAGTAATTTGTTTATTTGTTCTTATTTTATTGCTGGCTGTTTATTTGTCTTTTTTAATTCAAAGTTTAAAATAAAATCTTGTACTATTGCATAAAATTAGCCCATTGTAAAAACACAAATATAAGAGTGAGCAATAGGTGAGATAGTTGCAATGGTAATTGAGCAATGTTTGTACAGTATATGGGTAAAAGCCTACATTAAAATCTGTCATATAAAGTGATCTCTTCAGAAGAAATTATTGATTGGCTAATCACTTTCAATGGCTGGACAAAAGTGAGATTTTTTTTTTTTTTTAAATAATAATAATTATATGACAGTATACAGGCCTATGGCAGTTCTTCCCCATAGTATCGAAAATGGTATTGAATATCGATACTTTTCAAGGTATTGTATCCAAGTTAGAAATTCTAGCTTCATGAGAACACTTAGATGCCACAAATGATTGAACATTTTCAAAGGGTGCCATGACTGAAAAAAGGTTGGAAAACACTGCGTTAGATGAACAGCGGGTTTAATTTTAAGCATTTATGATACTTCAATCAAACTAGAGCTTGTTGAATGCAATCATCTGGAGCTTAAGACTGTAAGGAGACTATGTAATTATATTTTCAAATGTCTAAATAAATTAAAATAATTACAGTATTCGCCATTGAGTATCTAGCCTACCGAGGATGGAAGGGTGTAATCAACTTATTACTTTCAAGCATTTAATCTAATTAATTCTCATTATTTTTACTTTTGCTCCCACTGGTGACTTTATAAAGATTTTAAAAAATATATTTACATGAAGTGTAAGTAGGCTTATTAGATATTGTAATGGAACCTGCAAGACTCATAAATAAACCTGTTATATTATCAGTCTCATATGTCCAGACGTATCACTTGTATCCCAATGTATCCCAAATATCCTTCTCTTTTACTCCTTCTATCTTTCAGACACAGCAAGTACGAGCTGACAGGAGGTATCAAAACAATTAGTATCGCTCAGCTGCGGGCAGATGCTGCTTTCAGAGAGATTCGGTGGCGAGATCGGCTTTGACATCAAAAGCATGAGTCTAGCGCTTCCTCTCGACATGAGCACCGTTCCACCGGCTCACATAATTGCACACTGACATCAATTAGACCTTAATGAGGGCACCCAGATTAGATCCAAACAGAGAAAATATGAAATGTGACCTTTCATGGACTGATAACACATTTGCCTTTTGCTGGTAGAAACAGATTGGACACTAGCCCAATTTGAGTTTTGTGGCCATAATATTTACAACATAAAATTAGAGGCAATTTGGACTCCTTCAGCTAAAACGCTTTTTTTAGCTATCAGGGTACCGCACCAGTGACAATTCCCATAACGCAATGTACTAATATCTTTTTCTTGACTCTTTCTTGATTATTTGATTGGACTACCAAGAGTTTGAATTAGAACAAATTAATGAATTAGAAATGCAATAAGATGGACATAACTCACCGAATTAGCATATAATGTAATGTGGACATGTGACAATAACATAGCAACTGAAATATTTGAATGCCAAATACAATTTTTACATGCTATTGTAATATAAACTACTGGAAGGTAAGATACAGTGTATTTTGCACAGTATGCTATATTCCATTCTGAACATTGCCTGATTTTCATTGATCAAACTAAGAAGCCTAATTGATAGAGCGCTTCCTGTTCAGAGGGTGTTTTGTTCCCTCATCAGGATCCAATAGCAGGAACTGCATGTTTATGATAGAAACACTTCCCCCAGAGCAGAATACAGCTCCCATGAGGCCACACAATGACATCACTGCTCAGAGTTATTGGCTGCATCTGAAATTGCATAGGCCTACTTCCCTACAAAAACAGTATGTGACAAAAGAAGTATGAGACGAGCCCGGGCGATAACGATAATAAGCGACCGCTGCGCGCTACACCGGCCTCGTGTCGCTCTCACGGTCCCTCAGCCTCGCTGCTCGCCACATACCGATCTCCTCTCGCTCCTCCCACGTCTCTCGCTCGTCTACCTCGCCACATACACATATTTATACTATATGTAACATATTTTTTTGTCATTATTCATTCAAAATAAGTACCTAAAGATGCGATTGTTTCAGAAAACCAGTTTGGAATTAGTTTGTTCAACCTTAGATGGGTAGTTTATGTGTGTTCATAGTGAACACCTGAAGTAAAACCTGCCCTGGCTGTGTTCATGCCGTAAGCTGCAATTATCCTTAAAATTTCACTTATGCTCATTCAAATTTAGGTTTACAGTTTGCTCCAAGTTAGTTGTTAAACCTGTTTTATCGAAGCAAATGTACCAATGGCTTATTTATAGTGCCTGGACATTAAACTAAGATAGACGGAAGCATTGTTATAGGCTACCTACAAATACTTACTTAAAGTGATAGTTCAACCACATAGTTTACTTAAGTTCACGTTATTACAAACTTGTATGACTGACCTTCATCTGGTAAACACTGGGGTCCAAACTATTTAGGACCCTATTGACTTTCATTAAAAAAAAGGGTAAAACCTTTTACAGGGGAAAAAAATGAATGCCTCCTTATTACAATGCTTACTTATCACCTGTAACCTCCAGAATAACATTGTACTGCAGTCTTAGATGTTCTTGCCAAATGCTAATAAAATTACCTATAAAGTGTACATTAAGTGTTCATGCATATTTAAATTAAGTAGCCAATTTAGTAATTACTCTTTAGTGGATGTAAGTCCGATCTTTTCAAACCCACACAGGTGTAGGTCATCACATTTAATTATAAAGATGGTTCGCTAACATTTCACATTCATAAAATATAACTATTGAAGTCAACTTTTTTATAATTTAAATCCTAGCAAATTATTTGGTTTCCTAGTTTATTTATTTGTTTTGCTTGAAAAGTGTATTTGTGCTCTCTTTCTTTAAAATAAATGCCACTTGCTTTGATATTTCGTGATGCGGTGACATTCAGATATTTTTGTGTGTGGGTTTTTGGGGCCACTGCACACCTCAAAACCAGACTTGATTCAATTGAGAGGTAGTTCAATTCAAAGAGGAGAGATCCTAAGTGTGTTTCTGGGATGATATTGCAGAAACGTCTTCCCTCAGGCTGTGTAAATCACTACACACACACGCACACACACACACTGTGTTGCTGGCCAGCAGGTGTGTCACCAGGGGCAGACTGACATGTTGTGACACTCTAAAAGGCACAGACTCCTGGGAGAAAGCAATAATGCGCGCGCACACACACACATATACACACACACACACACACACACACAAACACACACTTCAGATGACTGTCAAGGGTGGCTTAAATGAATAAACATTCTGTTGTTTATAGTGACAGACTCTTTCATTCTAATTGTGGGTTTGGACACACAAAATCACAAATAGAGCCTCTCATAAACACCAGTACAGTTTTTTCTGCACATTCCACAGTAACTTCAACATACTATCACAACAAGAACAATGTATACAGTTATTAAAAATGGAGAGAGTGAAACAGATTCAAGTGATTGCACATGCAAATTGATTTGCATTTTGTGAAAGAAAAGATCAGTGCTTGCAAGCTGATAAAAAAAGTCTTAGTTTTAGTTTCAATAATAGCTATGAACCTACAGAAACAGAAAAAGGAAGAGAGAAATTGAGTATAATATTAAAAAAAAAAAAAAAATCACAATTCACTATGAAAAGAAAATCGGAAGGAGGACTAATCGCAATTCAGTATGCACATCACTGTTTCATTTCGAATGCTTCTGAATAATCTTTCAATTAAGTACTAAATAATGTAACAGTCACTGTATTTTTTCTATTATATCTAATTAATGCAGCTTGTTTGAGCATAAGCAACTTCTTTCAGAAACAATATAACCCCTAAACTTTTGAAAGTGTACCAGTATGCCCTTGTTTATATTGTAGGCTACTTAAGAAAATAAGGTGGACATAAATATTTGAAACATGTTTGTGGGGATATAATTATCTAGTTACAGCCTTTAACACCCCCTTTTCCAGCTCACCCACAGCTTTCCATGTAAGAAACATTAATTAGTGTGTTTGGAAGTAAACAAACAGAGAGGTAAACAATACACCGTAACGAATGACGAAGCGGCCGTGAGTTATAGAGCAACATGTTCAGATTGGACACAGCAGAAGCAGCCGCAGGAGACGGCTAATGGCTTTTAAATGACTGACAGATGACAGTGTGTGCGCTTTCCTAATTGAATAGAGAAGGCCATCGCATCCAAAAATAACCTCCATGAATTCATCTCTCCTTTGTGTGTTCTTCATTAAAAACGTGAAGAACAAAAGGGTGATAAAAACAGGACTAATCAGCAAAGCAACCTAATATTGACCCATGAACAACTGGTTAGATCAACACCCCCCATGACTCGCCACCAAAACGTTTTTGACTTTCATTTCATACACATATGTCCATAAGCCGATTCTGACTGAACGTTTTATGCTACAATAAGAAATCTTAAAATTATAGTTCAACCAAAAACGAACAAATCATTCACGTCGTTCCAAACCTGTATGACGTATACAGGTCCTTCAAAAAAAAATTGCATTTTGTGATAAATGTTCATTATTTTCCATAATGTAATGATAAAAATTTTCATATATTTTAGATTCATTGCACACCAACTGAAATATTTCAGGTCTTTTATTGTTTTAATACTGATGATTTTGGCATACAGCTCATGAAAACCCAAAATTCCTATTCTCAAAAAATTAGCATATTTTATCCGACCAATAAAAGAAAAGTGTTTTTAATACAAAAAAGTCAACCTTCAAATAATTATGTTCAGTTATGCACTCAATACTTGGTCGGGAATCCTTTTGCAGAAATGACTGCTTTCAATGCGGCGTTGCATGGAGGCAATCAGCCTGTGGAACTGCTGAGGTGTTATGGAGGCCCAGGATGCTTCGATAGCGGCCTTAAGCTCATCCAGAGTGTTGGGTCTTGCGTCGCTCAACTTTCTCTTCACAATATCCCACAGATTCTCTATGGGGTTCAGGTCAGGAGAGTTGGCAGGCCAATTGAGCACAGTAATACCATGGTCAGTAAACCATTTACCAGTGGTTTTGGCACTGTGAGCAGGTGCCAGGTCGTGCTGAAAAACGAAATCTTCATCTCCATAAAGCTTTTCAGCAGATGGAAGCATGAAGTGCTCCAAAATCTCCTGATAGCAATCTGCGCTTCTTCCGCTGTTTCTGGTTCAAAAGTGGCTCGACCTGGGAATGCGGCACCTGAAGCCCATTTCCTGCACACGCCTGTGCACGGTGGCTCTGGATGTTTCTACTCCAGACTCAGTCCACTGCTTCCGCAGGTCCCCCAAGGTCTGGAATCGGTCCTTCTCCACAATCTTCCTAAGGGTCCGGTCACCTCTTCTTGTTGTGCAGCATTTGTTGCCACACTTTTTCCTTCCCACAGACTTCCCACTGAGGTGCCTTGATACAGCACTCTGGGAACAGCCTATTCGTCCAGAAATGTCTTTCTGTGTCTTACCCTCTCGCTTGAGGGTGTCAGTGATAGCCTTCTGGACAGCAGTCAGGTCGACAGTCTTACCCATGATTGCAGTTTTGAGTAATGAACCAGGCTGGGAGTTTTTAAAAGCCTCAGGTATCTTTTGCAGGTGTTTAGAGTTAATTAGTTGATTCAGATGATTAGG
This sequence comes from Gobiocypris rarus, assembly GCA_023029165.1. Lineage (NCBI taxonomy): Eukaryota > Metazoa > Chordata > Actinopteri > Cypriniformes > Gobionidae > Gobiocypris > Gobiocypris rarus. The sequence goes on from CM040910.1 coordinate 31,973,127, forward strand.
TTAATAGCTCGTTTAGAGAACCTTCTCATGATATGCTAATTTTGAGATGCCAAAATCATCAGTATTAAAACAATAAAAGACCTGAAATATTTCAGTTGGTGCAATTAATCTAAAATATATGAAAGTTTAATTTTGATCATTACATTATGGAAAATAATGAAGTTTTATCACAATATATTTTTTTTAGAAGGACCTGTACTTCCGTCTGATGAACATCCAATGTTGGAGGACCCCATTGACTTTAATTATATGGGATGAAAGTATCAAAATGATGATCATTTTTTTAAGGGTAAAACTTTTTTCAGTGGAGTTTTAGCAAGAAAACTCATTGCTAACAAGAACAGCACAAGAAAAAGTCAAGTGCACCCAGATGAAGCGCTAGCTGTGTCAGAGAGACATAAACACATTAACAAACATGAAGCACAGAACACCTTGACCTCACAAACAGTGAAATAATCGAGACTTCTCTGAATCTTCCATCTGAGAAATGCCTTTCATTTACAGCTGAGGTTATAAAAACGGGGAGTAAAATATGTATGCTGAATGTGGCTAATAAATAGACTGGGACAGGGTCTGCCAAATCAACGCAGTCTGGCTGAACACAGAAACGGAACGAGGAAAAAGTAATTTACAACAACAAGGTCAGCTAACATTATACAAGATTCATAAATATGCAAAATCCAATAAAAGCCTTTTCATTTGAGATTCATTTATATGTTAAACAGAGGTTTTGGCAATGGTAACTGAATTCAGCTGAAATGTTTCCTTGTAAAAGTTAGCGTACACCATACACACTTCTGCTCTTTAACTTTTTGGGAGTCTTATGTGTAGACCTGACTGCATTTATACATTCACAATGTTACTTGCATCAGAGGATCCAAATATAATTCATAAACTCAAGTCTAATGTTCACAAACCATGTTTTTTGTCCACTGGAGTTCTCAAAAAGAAATATTATTTGCTGATTGAGTAATTGATGCCAAGGTGCATAAAAACACAGAAGACCTACAGTTGTGGTCAGAATTACTGGCACCCCTGGTGAATATGATCAAAGATTGCTGTAAAAAATAAATCTGCATGTTTATCCTTTTGATCTTTCATGCAAAAATCAAACCTTCCATTGAAGTAAAATAATTGAAAGTGGGGTAAATGTATTTCTCCAAAACACATTGGTCACAATTATTGGCACCCTTAGAATTTTTTTATGAGTAAAATATCTCTGAAGTCCATTTCCATTCATATAATTTTTTTTAGCACACCAGGGTGTCTAGGAACATGAAATTGTTTCACAATGAGGAAACACGTAGGCCAAATGTCCTTAATCATTCATCAGAATGAGTAAAACCAATTATAGTTCTGATGAGCAACAAAAGATTGTTGAGCTTAGAAGCATTGAAAATTCTTTTCATCTTAAAGTTCCAATCAACTAAAGATGGTACAAATCTGCCTGGAAGAGGACATGTGTCTACATCGCCCTAATGCACGGTGAAGAGGAGAGTTTGAGTGGACAAAGACTCTCCAAGGATCACAGATGGAGAATCGCAGAGATTAGTTGAGTCTTGGGGTCAGAAAGCCCCCAAAAGAATACACACACACACACACACACACACACACACACACACTGTTGTGTTTCCATGTTTAGTGGGGACATTCCATAGGCGTAATGCATTTTATACTGTACAAACCGTATTTTCTATCCCCTACACTGCCCCTGCCCCTAAACCTACCCATCACAGGAGACATTCTGCATTTTTACTTTTTCAAAAACATCACTTAGTGTGATTTATAAGATGTTTTCCTCATGGGGACCAAAAAATGTCCCCACAAGGACAAAAATTTGGATATTGCCATCTTTGTGGGGACATTTTGTCCCCATACCGTAGGGATTACCAGTCCACACACACACACACACACACACACACACACACACACACACACACACACACACACACACACACACATGTGGCTACAACAGTGGAAGACTCCACCGGGTACCACTCATCTCCACTACAAATAGGAAAAAGAGGCTACAATTTGCACAAGCTCACCAAAATTGGACAGTTGAAAACTGGAAAAATGTTGCCTGGTCTGATGAGTCTCGATTTCTGTTGAGACATTCAGATGGTAGTCAGAATATGGCATTAACAGAATGAGAACATGGATCCATCATGCCTTGCTACCACTGTGCAGGTTGGTGGTGGTGGTGTAATGGTGTGAGGGATGTTTTCTTGGCACACTTTAGGCCCCTTAGTGCCAATTGGGCATTGTTTAAATGCCATGGCCTACCTGATCCTTGTTTCTGACCATGTCTATCCCTTTATGACCACCATGTACCCATCCTCTGATGGCTACTTCCAGCAGGATAATACACCATGTCACAAAGCTCGAATCATTTCAAATTGGTTTCTTGAACATGACATTGAGTTCACTGTACTAAAATGGCCCCCACAGTCACCAGATCTCAACCCAATAGAGCATCTTTGGGATGTGGTGGAACGGGAGCTTTGTGCCCTGGATGTGCATCCCACAAATCTCCATCAACTGCAAGATGCTATCCTATCAATATGGGCCAACATTTCTAAAGAATGCTTTCAGCACCTTGTTGAATCAATGCCACGTAGAATTAAGGCAGTTCTGAAGGCGAAAGGGGGTCAAACACAGTATTAGTATGGTGTTCCTAATAATCCTTTAGGTGAGTGTAAAGTATTGTTCAAAATAATAGCAGTTCAATGTGACTAACCAGAATAATCAAGGTTTTTAGTATATTTTTATTGCTACGTGGCAAACAAGTTACCAGTAGGTTCAGTAGATTCTCAAAACAAACAAGACCCAGCATTCATGATATGCACGCTCTTAAGGCTGTGCAATAGGGGTATTAGTTGAAAGGGGTGTGTTAAAAAAATAGCAGTGTCTACCTTTGACTGTACAAACTGTACAAAACTATATTGTACAAACATTTTTTTTTCTGGGATTTAGCAATCCTGTGAATCACTAAACTAATATTTAGTTGTATGACCACAGTTTTTAAAACTGCTTGACATCTGTGTGGCATGGAGTCAACCAACTTGTGGCACCTCTCAGCTGTTATTCCACTCCATGATTCTTTAACAACATTCCACAATTCATTCACATTTCTTGGTTTTGCTTCAGAAACAGCATTTTTATCACCCCACAAATTCTCAATTGGATTAAGGTCCGGAGATTGGGCTGGCCACTCCATAACATGAATTTTGTTGGTTTGGAACCAAGACTTTGCCCGTTTACTAGTGTGTTTTGGGTCATTGTCTTGTTGAAACAACCATTTCAAGGGCATGTCCTCTTCAGCATAGGGCAACATGACCTCTTCAAGTATTTTAACATATGCAAACTGATCCATGATCCCTGGTATGCGATAAATAGGCCCAACACCATAGTAGGAGAAACATGCCCATATCATGATGCTTGCACCTCCACGCTTCACTTTCTTCACTGTGTACTGTGGCTTGAATTCAGAGTTTGGGGTCGTCTCACAAACTGCCTGTGGCCCTTGGACCCAAAAAGAAAAATTTTACTCTCATCAGTCCACAAAATGTTCCTCCATTTCTCTTTAGGCCAGTTGAAGTGTACTTTGGCAAATTGTAACCTCTTCTGCACATGCCTTTTTTTAACAGAGGGACTTTGGGGGATTCTTGAAAGTAGATTAGCTTCACACAGACGTCTTCTAACTGTCACAGTACTTACAGGTAACTCCAGACTGTCTTTGATCATCCTGGAGGTGATCATTGGCTGAGCCTTTGCCATTCTGGTTATTCTTCTATCCATTTTGATGGTTGTCTTCCGTTTTCTTCCACCTCTCTCTGGTTTTGCTCTCCATTTTAAGGCATTGGAGATCATTTTAGCTGAACAGCCTATCATTTTTTGCACCTCTTTATAGGTTTTCCCCTCTCCAATCAACTTTTTCATCAAAGTATGCTGTTCTTCTGAACAATGTCTTGAACGACCCATTTTCCTCAGCTTTCAAATGCATGTTCAACAAGTGTTGGCTTCATCCTGATTCACACCTGTTTCTTCACAAAATTGATGACCTCAGTGATTGAATGCCACACTGCTATTTTTAACACACCTTTCAACTAATTCAATTAATTGCCCAATTGCACAGCCTTAAGAGCGTGCATATCATGAATGCTGGGTCTCATTTGTTTTCTGAGAATCTACTGAACCTACTGGTAACTTGTTTGCCACGTAGCAATAAAAAAATATACAAAAACTTTGATTATTCTGGTTAGTCACATTGTACTGCTATTATTTTGAACAATACTGTATATTATCAGTATAATTTGAGTGAAAGGTGGACAAAAATGAACATGATTTGCAGAACTCGAGTTAAAAATATAATAAAAAAATTAGGGCAAAACCATGGATCATGTTTTCCAGTAGGAATTGAGCATGATTCAAGGAGCATCTGACCTTTTAGAAGAGGTAAATGTGTACATTTGAGTAGTTACCCAGAAATAGTGCAAAAACTCAAATATTTTTATTCACTTTCTATAATAACATTCTTCTTTAGTTTTCCAAAACTTTTTTATTTTTTAAAGACTTAATTAGATTTGAAAGCCATAACTACCAGTTCATAAACCTTTAAACACACCCCCTCCATTTTAAACATCCTCTGTTCTGAGCTGCAGATACCCATACTTGACTCCACAGTGCTGCACCTGTAATGTGACGTGACAGCAGCACTGCCGTTTTCTCTCTGGCTGCGCATCTACGCACCACAGATTTTATCTCCCGCATCGTCTCATCCAGGCATCATCTCATCCGCAGCTGCACCAAAGCACATCCCCGGAGACTCTGTTCCCAATTCAATTACATGATCACACATAAGAGGTCAATTCAAACATTTTTTGGAAACAGTCACTGCAAAACCAACCTGCTGTTCTAGACAAAATAAACACAGTGAAATATGTGATATAACAGCAGGATTGTTGTTCATGAAGCTCGTCTTTTCATTCATATTCATCTTTGGGTTTGAGTTTGTTGCACGCACACAGACACATATTCATGAATGTTTTTGCACTCAGCTTTTTATTACTGTAAAAGGTCTTACAAACTTGAAAAATGCATCCTTTTTCCATTTATAGATAATCAAACTGAAGTGAATAATATCCACTGAGGCAGAGATCATAGAAAGGAAAGCGTTCACACTCTAAACAAACATATCTCATCAAAAACCATTTAATATCACGTCAAGGCAGTCAGTCGCAAGAAAATCGCTTGTCTTTCAAAATGCAAACCCTGCTAAATACTGTTGGAAAAGAAAAAAATAGAGCCATGGAAAAAGATGTGAAAGCAAGAAGATTTGTAGCTCTGTAGCAAAAGAGTATGCCACTTTCTGTCTTTCAAAAGTCAATCATGTCAGAAAATCCTCAGAGCCCTTCGGTTCGGGGTTTTCTTTTGAGTAAAACCGTCCTACAGGTCACTGCAGCAACACTTATTAGTTTGGAAGTCTCTGAATGTGGCAAGACCACAAACATACTGAAAAAAGTAACAGTGCGAGCGTGTTTGCCAATGTGTGATACTCTTGTTTACAACCGTGATACTGCGGTAGAATTGGCACCAGAGAATTTTCGTATGTGAATAGGGTTGAGTAAAAAGAACAGTGAAAGGGTATAACACTACATTTCTCAGCTCTGGCACGCCGCACAACACCGTTTGAGATAAAGTGTGCAAAGGAGAAAAAAAATCCTGGATCCTGTGATAAACGGGCACAAGCGAGATACAGAAAGAAGGAATGTTATGCAGACAGACATGATGATCTCAGAAGTACATGTCCTGGAAGAGATTCTGGCCCATCTCAATGTACGCTTCTTTCTCTTGAGCGCTCATCTGTTCCACCAGGTCGGGTCTCTGGCTCACTTCCCTGTAAGAGAAGGGTCTTCCCCCTACCATAACCACAGGGTCATCCCCGACCTCCTCGAACTCGTCGTCCTCATCCTCGTCCTCATCCACTTGTTTACCTGGCCGCAGAGCTGTAGCGTTGTGTGCCATGTGGGTTGGTGCCTGTGGCAAAGACTCTTCATCCGATTCACTGGTATCGCTGTCAGAGTCGCTGGCGTTAGCCACTGGAGCAGTCGGTCTGGGGACGATGGCACCTCCAGGACCGGCTCCGCTCCTCTTCTCATGAATGAGGAGAGCCTGCATCACCTCCTCATTCTCATCCTGTGTGGCTCCTCTTCCTGCCATGACCTCCTGGGTTACTATAGGGTCCTCGCCAGCTGGTGTGTAAAAATGTGAAAATTCAGTAAATTCAGATGCAATCTTTCTTAACTTTCCACATTTTTTTTTACCATAAATGTGCCAATCTTTTTAAATCCAAGTCCTTTCCGAAGCCATACTATAGGTTTGCGTAAGAGACAGGCAATAATTTCACTTGTTTTTTGATGACAATCTTTGTTTCCATCCTATAGTTCTCAAACTCCACTCACACTTCCAAAGCCATTAATGATTATAAATTTGAGAATCATTAAAGTTTATATTGGGTGTCTTATTTGCCTTCTTTAATGGTGTTGAATATGCAAACTAAAAGTTTTGGACCACATCATGATTTGAACGGGTGGAAGTCAAGACATTTGTTTTACTTTAAATTTGTATATTTCTCAGACAAAGTTATTTTATGGCTATTGAAAACTTGACAGCTGCCACACAGCAACAGCTTGAGGCTGTCTACACTGGACTACAAAGCGAACGGTTGCAAATCTATTCGCTCTTCATGTCAGAAGTAGCGCAAGCTCTTGGGAGTACTTCAGAAACCGAACGGGGCATTAGTTTACTGTCCGGATTTGTCACTTCCAGTGTAGCCAGCGTCACTGATTATAATGGGTTGTATTTGCTTTTGTCATGTTGCGTTGCAGCACTTGCATCTGGACATGTTGTAACACAAATGCAAGCCAAACTAACTATTTCTAGTACTTTTCTGTCATTTTTGTAGCTTGGCAGTAGTAGTCTGCACTCCCACGAGATTACTGCAGGAACTGTGGGACGCCATGCAACAGAGTGCATGTGGCCCAAGATGGTTTTAATGTACAAAATATTATTTGTGTTTTTTGTTTGAGAAAAACAAAACAAAAAACAAGCACAGTGGTTTTTTGATTGTACATGGCAGCAAGGAAAAGCACCTTCCTTTTGCATGCCAAGATAATTGCAACAAGGTGAAGTCTAAACCATTGTGTCTATGGGGGAGTGGAAAAATAGACAGAATCTTATGGGAGTCTTATGGGAAAAACCCATACAGACCTATACCTGTGGGCTTTTGCAAGTGGGAACAAGAAAAAGTTGCAGATGGAAAAAGGACCAAATGCATTTTTTGCAGGAGCGGGGCAGAATCTTGTGGGAGTGGGACTAAAAAAAAACCCATCCCGAGCAGACCTCTATTTGGCAGTCATTGTATTAAAAAAGCAGCTTGGCTTTTCCACTTTACATTTCTTTTTTGTAAAATCAAATAGTGAAATATCCCTTTCAACCAAATAAAGTCCTGACCCTTATACCTAGTTTGACACTGCATTCAGACCAATGAGTATGAACAATAAATAAGCAGGCAAATAATAAAATGCATCAAAACAGTGTTAATATGCAGCCATGACCACAAAGAATGCTTTCATATTGATATAACAATATAGTTGATGTGACTCACGGTGCTTCAGAGCATCTGTGTCGCTGTACGCCCCCTGCACTGTGCTTTCTGTCAGCCATACGGGCCTCTCTTTGGGGGCTTTGCCCTCAGTGGTCAGACCAGGCTGGGACTCCTGGTCTTCCATGCTGATGACCACATTCTGCGTGTAGAGGTCATACGACGAGCCTTTGGTTTTCCATATTTCTCGACCAGCTGCCCCTGCTGCTGCTGCAGACTGGGCGGCCCGTTCCCGACTGTGAAAAATAGCACAGGAGGATTAATAAGAGTTATGTTCATATAACATATACCTGACTTATATTGGGCATCCTTTATCCACTAAAGTTAGTATTCTACTAAAAGTGGGAAAATGCATCAAAGCAGATGAAAAGTTTCTCTATTCTCTATGAAGTGCCTGAACTGAGTGTACAATATTTCTCTTATTAATTTTATTTTACTATTATTTACATACAATTATAGCATTTAGCATTAAATGTCAGTATTTTTTGTCATTTTTGTCATGTTTTTCCTCTGATATTGATATAAGATTTCAGCTTTATTTAAAAAACAAAAAAAAACAATTAAAATAAATTACTTTGAAAAGTTGTAGTTAACTATAACAAAAGTCTGTATATAACTGAACACTGTGCTTACCTCTGTTTCAGTGCTGGGATTTCTGAGGGTTCGGGCTCCAGAAGGTCATGGGACAAGTTGATGTCCTCCGTCTCTCGTAGCAATACATAGATGGGCTCGATCTGCTCATTAAATCGTGCCACCAGAGTGCGGGCATCTTTCTTTGGCACAGCCGATTCGTCTTCCTCTACTTCTGTTTGACAGAAGGTACAGCGGAATGTTCCTGTGTTTGAGAGGAGAAGATTTTAAATACAAAATATCAAGTGTTGAAACAGTAAAAGTGCTCATCCTCCCTGAGCCTTAACCACACCACATCGACCCCATCCACAATGTTTGGTGCCTCTGGGTCACTTGGTTTGGAAATAGGAGCCCAGAAAATCTCTGCCTGTCAAGGGGCTCCATATCTCCAGTTCCCTGTTAGCCAGGAGGTCCAAATTCTGGGATTCCATGTCCCCTTTCCCACAGACATGGTGCCAATTGCGGAGCTGGAGCCAGTGCCCAATCTGGCCCCCATCCTCGTTTCCAGTTCTGGACCAGAAAATTAGCCTCTGCCTTTCAAACCTGCTGGTATCAAACCAGGAACCACTCATGTCAGTGGCCAAGGGGGTGAGAAGATGTTGTCACCATACCAAGTTTTTAAACCAACAACAAATCAGTCTGAATATCAATCCCATTTTAATTGACTAGCTGTGCTGTACATTGAGTCTAAAATAAAATCATTAATTTACAAATACAATATTATTCAAAAGTTTGGGGTTAAGATTTTTTTTTGTTGTTGAAAGAAGTCTCTTATGGTCAACAAAAGCTGAATTTATTTGATTATTTGAAAAAATAGTAAAGTAACACTATTTTGTTGGGCCACTTTAGACATTCTACTAACTTGTACTAACTATAAGTATCTTTACAACTACATGCCAACTACCAGTCAGAGTATTAGTAGACTGTCTGCTTAATATCTATTAATGCTTTATTTTGATGGTCCCCCAAAAGACATTAACAAAAATTCACTTTGCAAGTGCATTTCAACTTATTATCTAACAGTCAACTAATACTCTGCGAGTTATTTGACAAGTAGTTGCAAAGGTATTTATAGTTATACCATGGTCTGTCTATATTCTTGATTCTGATTGGCTGTATATTATTGGTCTGTTTTCATTTAATTGCACACATACGCGCACACACGCACACACACACACAGTGGAGATCATGCTGCTCACACACAGAAATATTCAGGAGCACAGAAACTATCAACACTGTCCAGTGACTTTTAGTAATCAAATGCTACTGAATCGCTACATTATATTTCCCAGCAACGAGGGGGTTACATCATCATTTTAAAGTAATTAAACTCACAGCTTTGCAATGGAGAGAGACGCTGAACAGATGCAGATAATCTCACATGCAAATAAATGCTATAAATCAATTTATTCAAATAAATGTAATCTTACTTTATCTCTGTTTCTGATTCAAATCGGGCAGAATGCTAGATTTAACGAGCTGTAACTGATGAAAATAACCGTCAATTTCACCCTTCTGGTAAAATATTACACTTCAAAATACAATAGCAGCTTTAAATGGTCATGGCTGGCAAATGACCATGGTATGATATGAGCATGATAATACACGGCTAGCTGTGCATTAAATGATTTTAAAATTATTTTAATGCACTTCATGGAGGCAACCACCCTCCGCTTTGCGTCAGGCAAAATCAGAAATGAATATATTCAAGTAACAAGTTGTGGCCTAATTATTAGTTACAATTCAATTCCATCTAGAGGACGGAGCCAAAACCACTGCTGAACATCTAAAATGATTGAAATAGGAAAAACAATCACAGACACAAGGACAAACATTCACAAACACACACTTAGCCCTAGCATTCACTAGCGGTTCCACAGCAAGCGAAGCTGGTCTGGTTTGCCATCTGCTGCTGAAGTTATTTACAGCCTTCTGACAAGAACACACACAGCAGGGCCCTGTGTATGAGTGTGTGGTGCACACCAGCTACTAGCTGAATATAAAATACACACCTTTACATATGTGTGTACTTAGCATTTAATGGTCAGTCACAGATGGTGCTGATATTGTGACCTACCTTTAATTGTAGCTTTTAATCTCAAATGTCATTCTACTCATGTTTGATATCACAAACACACACCAGCAATATGTTTTTTGCGCTGAAATAATCTCATGTTGCTGTGCTGAGTGCATGGCGGCTTCCCGAGTTTCTGGCCTTAAGGGGAATCAAACGAGTAAACGATTCGCCGCAATTTCCATTTTAAAAGCTTTGCTGGAAAGTTGACAACAAAATATGTGAAAGCGCTACTGAAAAACAATCACCTCCAGCTAGGCCCTTTTACTACAGATGTCTTCTCTGCCAATGCAGGAGTGGAGGGCGAAAAAAGAAAACAATTTGACAAGCACAAATAGAGAGAGAGAGAGAGAGAGAGAGGCTGTAAAAAGAAAAGAAATAACATTCAGGTGAAGGGAAGATAAAAAAACAAAGTCTTCATCACATTTGACAGAGCTCCAGAGGAAATATCGACAAGCCCTGTGCGCAGGGAACATTTTACCGCAGCCCTCCTGGTCAGTCAGTCTGTCTGCTTGTCCTCGCTCTCTCTCTCTCACAAACACACGCACACGCACACTTTGTGTTTCCATGATTTGTGGGGACATTCCATAGGCGTAATGCATTTTATACCATACCAACTGTACATTGTATCCCCCTACACTGCCCCTGCCCCTAAACCTACCCATCACAGGAAACATGCTGCATTTTTACATTTTCATAAAACATCACTTAGTGTGATTTATAAGATGTTTTCCTCATGAGGACCAAAAAATGTCCCCACAAGCACATGGATTTTGGATATTGCCATCTTTGTGGGATTACCATAGGGATAGGTTCACCATCTGATATATTTTGCGAAGGAACTTATAGAACATCCAACACAGCGCTGTGTGCTGGGCTAAATGTGCTTTTTGTATGTGCGTAGTCTACATATAATGGTATTTTGACCAGCTGAGAACTCGTGAAGAGCTTAAAAAAAAAATGTGTAAAGGAAACAAAACAGCGGATAGGAATCAACTCCGGAATCAACTCCACAAAAAAAAAACACGAAGATCTGCTGAGAGGAGATACGGTTCTGATGCTTGTACACCGAACTGTGATGGGCAACATCGTGACTATGACGAGGAAAAAACAGGTATGCTTGATCATTCTGACCTTCGTTCCGAGTTGCGTTCAGATTTAATTCGAACTGCACCAGCGTTCGTTTGGAAGCGAACAGAGACCCATCTTTTCAGTGGTCACTGTCCTTTTGTACGGTGTGCACCAGGGTTCAGATGGCAGCGTTCACACTTAGTCAAATGAACCACACTAAAAGACAAATCGCACCAGGGTTTGTTTTAGTCTAACCAAACAGTAGGGATGCGCAATATATCGGTATTGGCCGTAATGTTAATTTTAAATTAAAAAAATTTTGAAACAGCTTTTATTGAAATTAAAGCTCGGAAACGACTTGTTTTGTATTTTGTCACATTTTGATATAATAGTGCGACAAAAGACCGTCTCTGCAGAATAAGATCAACCTACTTTCTACATCACATCTTTGACCCTGCCCACTGGCATGTTAGTCAGATGAGACAGACAAGAGAAATACAGGATCACTGGACTAAATATAACATTACCTTTCAAAAGGATCCTCATGCTAGGAAAGTGGTTATTTATTTTCAACTACGTGAATGTCTCAGTAGATCATTATTTGTTTGTTTGTTACATGTCACAACAAGTAAGTAACCCTGATAATTTTAATGCCTAATCTGTAATAAGTGATTTATTATAAATAAGTATGAATGTACAGTCAGACGTTAGTCCCATAATCGTTTTTTGCCCGTTAATGCATCAGTAAATCAAGCCAGTGACTAAACGGTCAACTTCACATTGTTTTTCTTAGTAGCATGAAAATAATTGTATTTAAATTGTGATAAAAAGAAATCGATCAAACTGAACTAAACTAAACTCACTGAAGATGCCAAAAAACTCCTGTTATAATCAATGAAGCTGCCTACACTGCACACTCTTATTCACATTGTGCTTGCACTGTTAGTTATGATGAAAACATTTAAATTGAGGGAGATAAAAAAATAAACACTGACACACAGCTGCAGATAAAGGGAATTTATAGTTAATTAATAGTATAGAAAATAAATCTGTACATCAAATCTACAGCTCAGAACACAATTTAGTAATTTGGCACATGCACACACTCTGGTTGTAATCTCTGTTTTTAGGCAAAGTGTGCATCAGCGGCACATACACACATTGTTGCAGTGATCTAAAGGAACATGGCGCAGCGCTGTTAGCGTGCAGGCATACATTAAGTCTTCTGTCAGAGAGAAGTGGGCTGGTTCTTTGTGTTGATAGTTTTTGTATTATCTATGAGATATGAATAGGTCTGGTTTAAATTACATAGCACTCTTGCCAGTGATTCAGAGCTCTTTTGAAAGCAGGACGACGCTTTGTTCAGTTGTCTACCCCAAAGAACAAAAGGACTTTTGTGATCAGCCCTTAAAAGATGAATACATCATCATTTCAGCATTTGAGGGAGGATAAAGTTTTTTTTATGAGTCTGTGCAACTGTGACAAATGTACCACATTGATTCCAATTACAGGAGAGCTAAAGCAGTAATAATAATTACAATAAAAACACAGATTTTTTTTTCTTCGTGGAAGGACTGTGTATAGATGACTGTATATGAAGAAATGTTCTGGTTCAGTCAACTAAAGACAGCACCTAAACCCCATTCAGAAAGGATTGGTTTTCAGGACAGAACATCTGAAATGATCATCAGCAATACACACTGGATAAGCAATATCTGTAGTAAATGCCCAGATGGGCACATCTATAGCATTTATGCAAATCCTTTGGAAATGACTGACCTATCACAAAACTTAAGTATTAATAATTAAGCATGTACCATTCAAAAGTTTGCAGTTGATAAATATATATATATATTTTAAAGATGTCGCTAATATTCAACAAAGCTGCATTTTTTAAAATCAAATATACAGTATTATTGTGAAATATTATTACAATTTAAACCATTTTCTATTTGAATATATTTAAGATGTGATTCCTGTAATGGAAAATACGCCAGATACACGAAAATCTTAAGATCAATTCTAAGAAGATCATAAAAATTGTCCTAAGTGCAATTCTTAAAAAATTCTAAAGAAGATCTCAAATATTTTCATAAGGACATCTTAATTGTTTTCTTAAGAAAGACTCGTTTGAATGAAAAACACCTCAAAGCTTGTGTTTTTGCACTGCCTTCAGATTCCAGCTATCAACACGCAGACTATTTTCGTCATGAGGAGTTAATCACTCAGTGTTGTGTCATGTCAAGTTAAAATAGTTAATAGTTTTAAACTTTAACAGAGGAAGTTAACGCTTGTCAATGGAGAGTGGCCAGACTCTCTGTACAAATGAAATGTACGAGAGTCTGGTAGGACCAGGATTAAATGTTATCCCAACTTTATTAACTTTAAGAAGTCAATTACGAAGATTGTTAAGAACATTCTTTTTGAGAATATGAATTCTTAAATTTTATTTTATAGTTTTTGGGAATACAAAATATTCTTATCTTTTTTTCTTAAGTTAGAAAATAAGAATACATTGGCAGTTATTATTTTATTGTCAAGAATGTTTTGTGAATCAGGCCCCTGATTTGGTGTTTAAAAAAACCCTCTTATTATCAATGCTGAAACATGCTTTTTTTTATTAATACATTTTTTTTCAGGATTATTTGATGAATATAAGTTTTTTAATTACAGCTTTTGTTAAAAATCTAAGTGTCCCTTTTAATAATTTTAATGCATCTTTGCTGAATAAAATAATTTTAACAACTTAAAATTGAACTATGCAATTTTGCTAGTTCAATAATTCTAAATAAAGAAAATATTCTGTAAAAAAAATCTCTCTGTTGTGAAGTGCACCTTTCAATTTCCTGGTCTCCTTCCATTGACCAACATACACCTCAGAGCTAAAGAAACAACATTTAAATGGCTTATAGGCTGGACATGGGATGATCCACCAGCTTTGTGCTTTTACTGATTATTGATAGCATGAAATAGATGCCAAACATAATACTAATCAGAAATTGAAATACCCATACTGTTTAACCTCTAATCTGACAATTGGGTAGTTACAGCCCTGCTATATGCACACATGCGACTCACAAGGAAGGAAGACTACAGGGAGATAACAGAAATAAGAGCGAGAAGACATCCCAAGATAGGATCAACGAGTGACATATTACTGTGCAATCCTGACCCTGTCAGATCTCCTTATCTCCCCTAACACCTCACCAATCAAAGAGATTTTCATAGATCAATTTGTTTTGCTCAACGAGGGGGGACCTGGATGCGCTTGACCAATCAGATCAATACACTCTCGTGTTCTAAGACGCAACTAAGCCACCTAAGCATAAAAACGCAGCAGTACAGGGTGAACAGCCAATTCCAAAACATCCTCATTTAAGCACACTCGGAGGAGAAACAATGCTGTGTATCATGAAACTCATGTTTATAAAATCCTTTCAGGTATACTAGTCCAGGAGAGAACATGGGAAACGAGTATGTGTATAATGGCAGGGTCTACACAGGGTTAGGTGCTATCATTGGCCGTTCCGTTCTTCTGCTCTATCCTCGCCAATCCTCCTGATGTGTATCCTAGCAACAGCTTTGCCTCCCTGACTGCCAGTTTGCTTTCAGCAGAGGTGAGGGTGAACACGTGCCACGCGGTCTTTACCTGCCTTTCTATTCCTCTAACACTCATCACTCACCTCTGGCACTGCTCTCAGCCCTCTCTCTTATTCCTGTTCTTTCCTCTCATGTGTCCATCACTCCCTGAAACGCATGCTTCCTATACAGGAGCTCCTCCTGTCTATCGGGTACAAGACGTGTTTCATATCCCCCATGCAATAACATAAATACAGTACAAATACAGGTAGAGCTCACACATGAAAGGAATGACATGAATTCCAGGAGAGAATAAATTTCATAGTTAAAGGAATATTAAGGGTAAAATGTTCTTTGTACATCATCTGTGACATGCTGTTGATATGAATTTTAACTTTGAACATTACAACGGAAGCATAGCAAGCAGAGTAGTGGCCAACCAATACATGTACTCATTATTTGGGAATCAGATGAAACATTTTGCTTTGTATGGTTTTGATACACTGAAAATTATCGGCTCATAGAAATCATTGGTTCAGGACTCATAGTGTACTGGTTGCACTGTATGGTTTTGATTCACTGAAAAGAACTGGCTCATAAGTGTAATTCATTTAGGAATCACAGTTCGTCAATACTGGACTACACTGATCGGGCTGAAGATTCAGTGATAGCGCTGAATAATACTAAAGGAAGCACATTGTTCCGTTTGTTCAATTCCTCGAGACTCCTATTCATGGCACAAAATACGTAATCATTTAAAAATATAGAATAATTTTTCAGTGTACGTTAAACTGAAAGTGAAAAATGACCAGCTAAAAAAGTAAACCTAGTTACTTCTGCTTGACAACTGCGTGCGGACTGCGGAAACCAGAAAAAGGAATTTTAACAACCACATAATGCTGGGGATATGTTGTAACATAACCACATTAACCAGAAATTTCTCCATCTACAAAAGCAGTCTCTTAAAAGACAATTTACAGCTTTTACAATTTACAACTCCTATTACACACATTTTATTACTTAAGAATTGCTTTAATATTTCTTAATAATTGCTGCAGATTTCTGTCAGCCCTCTGGTTCTCTTGTCTGCCAGGCTTCCATTGTAAGTCCATTACTGTAAACATTTCCTGTTCGTTCATATACACTGAGGTTTGAAAAAAACCCAGAATATTCCTTTAATTGATGTATTCATTGATTGATTTTTCATTGGGGCTAAGTTTTCTGAGTCAATTCCTTACAGACACCGTTCAAAATCTCTTTTCACGTTTTTTAAAGGTTTTACGAATGCACGCACACGCGCGCACGCACACGCACACACACACGTCTGGTTTACTATCTTTGCGGGGACTCTCCATAGACTTAATAGGCCTTATACTACAAAGTACAAACCGTATTTTCTATCCCCCTACACTGCCCCTGCCCCTAAACCTACCCATCACAGGAGACATGCTGCATTTTTACATTTTCAAAAAAACTAATTTTGTATGATTTATAAGCTTGTTTCCTCATGGGGACCTCAATTTAGGTCCCCGCAGTGACACGAGTCACCCTGAGTCTGTGTGCAGTCAGGCTGAAGTCCCCACCAGGGTAGAAAAACATGAACACATACACACACACGTGCATTAAAAAAAAGATGCATTTGAAGAGCATGAAGGTAAGTCCCTGTGTGTCAGATGTTATTGAAACCCTGCTGACAAGTCTTTAGTGTTCAGTGGTGTTGAGTCTGTTCAGTGCTTCAGACTCTCTTCTCATGTAATTTCCCTTCTGAACACAAACACAGGTTAGATCGATTATATTCAAGACTGCTGGAATGGACCTCAATAAACACGCGCACACACACACACCGAACGCAGACTTCGGTTTGCTGGGTTCAGTCCATAAAAAAAGCTTAAACAAGGACGACTAGCAGTGCACTAAGCTTCACAAATACTCCATCTCCGAAACCATTATAACACAAGTCACGTCAAGAGCAGCGCTTGTGTGTGTGTGTGTGTGTACTTCACTAAGTACATAAATCAGCAGCTGTTGAAGTCAGAATTGTAAAACAGTAGGCAAAGAAGCAGGAAGGCATGATGATGATGTCAATGCGTTTGGCTAATCCTTACAGCCGCCTCTACGAGATTACAGCCTGTTTATTTTTAAACCTATGAAAACAGTTTTATTTTCTTTCCTGTCTGTTATTACTGTCTGCAAACTGATGCAATTCAGCATCAGTCTCCGAGTGAGATTCATTCAAGTGTGTTGAATGCATTATAACTTTTGACCTCTGCTGCCATCCTGTGTCTGCATACAGTTCTGCCACAGTGTGGATCGAGCGTCTTAACCGAATTAAGCACTCATTAAGGGAATACCGCATAAGTGGGCAAATATTAGAAATATCATTTCATTTCCTAATGTACATAAGTTTAGAATCTCTTACATAAACCCACAAATTTGAGATTAGCTAGGTATTAAGAAATTCAAGAAGGACTCTTCTTACAAAACCACACTTAAAATATGCAATTAAAATACACATTATAAGCTTATATCTGTATTGTCTATGTCTACATGAAGTAGTTATACAGCGCAAGTAATACACTTCTTGATTGGAGAGCATTTGTTGTTGTTGTACAATAATTACTTTTACACAAACTCATTGCTTACTTTCTCATCACCTACAGCAACATAAAAAATTTTGCTCCATGAAAATTATACACAGTACACAATGCCCAGTCAAAAATAATTGCTGTTCTTAATATTATAAATTATAAATTGCTGTTAGGATTTATATAATCAAATGCTTAAGAGTCTATGCTTGGTACATTATTGCAGTGATTATTATGTTTCTAGCATGTTTTATTGTTTGGCAAGATAAATGTTACTTATTTCCATCAAGAGGTGGATACATTTTTGGTCAAGATCTTGTATTGACAACGCAAGAATCCAGCACTATGTAAAGTCCAGTATATCCAAAAGACTTTCAATGAATTTAAAGTCTGGACTCATAGGTGTCAATTCAAGAGTGAAAATGATTAATTATGCTCCCTCCCAACTATTCTTTCACAATTTGAGCCTGATGAATCTTGTTATCCTGGAATGTGGCCAAGATGTGTCTTTGTGAACTGGGTGCCACACATATGCTAGAAACAGAAACATATCACTGTAGTATTCACATAATCACTGCAATAAAGATCCAATAACTGACTTTTATGCATTTGCCTATTTAAATCCAAACAGTGACTTTTTTGTTGTTGGGTAGTGTATATAATGCACTCACCAAGGCTGCATTTATTTGATATTTTATTTATTTTGTTTGTTAGTTCGTTTTTAACGGCATGCCAGCTTCTGTGGCTTTTTTTTTTTGCAAGAAAAAAAAAATGGTAAAACAATAACAGGTTTTTAAAATGTATTTTTGCTTAAAACTATAACTATATTTAGTTCAGCTTTGTTAAAAATGTTCAAAAGAGTTGAACTGAATAAAGCATTTTCACAGGGTTAAAACCAACACAATCTAAAAAAATGCTTCAATGATAAAGATTTTTGACAGAAAGAACATGTTGGTGGTGGGTCTTCTCCTAATATTAAAAACTTGTGTCATCCTGGAAGGCCTATTCTGCAACAGGTATTAACAATCTGGTCCCATCAGTTTGTTATTAATATACAAATGTATTATTGGTTTTAGATGCATAGGTGCATATTTTGACCTCTGCTGATAATGCCTCGTTTGCATCAAAAATGCATTAAAAACTTTAATTTGGTGAAATACTATTAGAATTTAAAATTCTCACTCACTTCTCCCAAATGCTCTGCACCACTCCGTAATGAAGGCCCGAGCCGAGAGGCTGTGCGCATTCACAGTCTGTGAGTGGGTGGGTTGAAAACATGCCGAACTAGCTCCTTCTACTGGGTGTAGTCTTTAGCCTCTGGCCAAAAATTCCTCCGATGACACAAAATGACGATATTTGTGTCATCTGAAGATTTTTTCCAGAAATAAAATGCATAATTCTCTCATCTCAGGGGGACATGAGGAAGGAAAGTATGATAATTTGAAAATACTACTGGGTTTCTACTGATACAAAGCTTAATGCTAATCGCTGATGTAACCCTTTAATTAAGTATTTTAATAAAACGTCCCTGAAGGAGTCGGCATACATGTTTACAACATTCAAGCAAAAGGAAAACCAGAAATAAATACAATAATTCTGCTAATATCCCAATTCCCAACTTTGTCCCACAGTTTCCCTCTCATACTCACCAGTCATGGGGTCAAACAGCTGATTGGCCTCAAGGTCAGTGAACGTGTTCGTGCAGCAGGGGCAGCGGAAGGAGGCTCTGTTGGTCGAGTCCCGTTCATCCGTCTCAATGCGTCTGCGCATGTGGTCCAGCTTGTACTTCACCACGTTAACCAGCAGCCGGTAGTTAATGAAGTAGTAATTGTGCCTCGTTGTCTTGCCGTCAGGTGCTGTCTCCACGCGCATACGGCATTTGACGAACTTGTCAGCCTTGAGAGTGTTCAAAACTGAGCGCAGCTGCTTGCGGTCGAACTTGAGCAGCTCCAGCATGTCCTCTTCCCGTACACAAGGGTTTCTGATCAGCACATCCAGCGCAAGAGCGTGCTCAATTCCGTAGAAACCCCGGACAACTTGTTTGGCCAGACGTTTAAGAGAGGCAGGGACCTCTGTGAGCAGCTCTGGCTCAGTCATGATGGAGGGAAGGGGACAAGTAGAACTAAAAGAGGAAGGGATAGAGACAGCAAAAGCAGGAGAGGTGGAGGTATTTCAAGACAAAGAATGTGTACTTAGGAAGAAAGGAAGTGGATTATCATTGGAAGGGTCAGCTCTGATGGTTTGCAAGACAGTGATCAGGTGGATGCCTTTGGGATACCAGCAGGAGGGAGGTCTGTTGAAAGTGGAAGAACAGAAAAAACGAGAGATCAGCTGTACATATGATCCAAAAACTGAATAATTGCATCCAAATGTCAACAGTTCTATTTGTTAGAGAAAATGGTAGCACTTTTAAGATAGTAACGGTCACAAATCTGATAAATAGCTACTAGATATTTGTCAGAAAGATATATATTAATATTTTTATGTAAATTCAAGACAGCTATAAATTCATAAACGCATTTTATTCTGTAACAATGACACTATTGATGCAATAAATTACTGATTTATTAATAATATTCATTATTATTTCATTGTTCAATTATAAGAAGTAATTCTCACAATTTAAATGTTTGACATTTAATGAAACTTAATGACATTCAAATAGATTCACAATATCAACGTCAATTTATTACAGAAAGATTTTTTTTCTGGGAGGCCGTTTGCTGTTGCTGGTCCAACATGCCATGCTGGATCAAGATGATCTTCTGACTAACCATACAAAAAGAAAAGAGCCATAACTTACATGACCAGTTTGGCCCCGCTAGAAACCATTAAACGAATCAGAAGCTGATTTTAGTTAAGTTTTCATATAAAAATAGTGAATCATGTTAAAAGAAAGCTTATGTTCAAATGTGAGGGATTCCACATTTATTAGTCACAGCCTTTATCTGCAAGTGCATTATAATCTGACTGTATGAAAAAAATGCGCTGAATCTTACAAATACAATCTGACAGTTAACGTTAGTTAGCTCACTACAGTTTAATATTAGAATGTCGAGACTCAGCATTTGGAAATATCCCGTTATATTAATACCTCCAGTAAAACATAAAAAGCTGAACGATAGGGGAAAAAAACAAGTTCAAACCTTAAATTGTCCTCCTGTTTAGAACAGAACAAGTTTGTTTAGTTTAACATCATGCTAACGGTCAGCGGAAATGACGCACAGGATGTTTCTGAAAAGTCCAGATGCAATACAAAAAAGATTATTTAAGCAATTACATAAAATGTTATTATTATGTATTCATTATTTAAATAAGTTAATGTGTTAATTCTGTCAAATAAATTTTGTTATTTTAGCTCGAAAAGTATTTTTAAAAATAAATAAAAACGTGTTAAATACCTATTTACGTTGTGTCTCAGTACCACTGTTTGGTATACCGACCAGGGGGATGTTTGCAAACTATACAAGTTTCAATTTTTGACTCCGAAATTATTTTTGCATTATTTGAGGTTACATTTGAAAAGCTTTTGTTATGTGCACCCGCTTCCGCTGTGGAGCTTCCTTGTTGTTTCTACGGTGAGACTTCCACGTGTGTTCAGAGAGATGCCAATAAACAGCAGGAGAGAGCAAGGAAAAGATGCTGCTGTGAGTTTGCCAGTGTTTATGTTCTGTTGGAGTTCATTTAAACATAATCCGCTCAGATCCGTCAACTTTATAGGTCAAATATGGCAGTACAAATGTTAAAACACTAACAAAAAGTGCCAATACTATAATTATGGCGTGTCATGTTTTTGGTCATGTAACGTTACCATAGTGCTTTGAAGTCTGTAAATCAAAACAAAAAATTATGAACTGTCATTATTGCCAGGATATAATATTATTTTTTATTCAATCTATTCTGTGACTTTATTCTCAGGTGCAGGGGACCAATGACAGCAGTGTGGTCAGTAAGGTGTCAGCAGCGGCACAGGGCTACTTCCACGATGACTTCCTCAAGCAATTTGTGTGCAAGGTGTCAAGAAGAGCTCCACTGATAAATAGGTAAATGTTTAGGAGACAGTTCTTGCTCTTTCAGTGATTATATTCTCATACAACAGATGTGTAATCTGTGATGCGTGTATCTTTCTTTTTCAGAGGTTATTATGTGCGCTGGAAAGCAGTGGATCATTGTATGAATCAGTTTTTCCATGCTACAAAATCCTGCTCTAGGAGACAGGTGGGATGAAATATCTTTGTTTTGTGTGTATGTGTTCCTGTGGGGGGAAAAATGCCCTGATCATATCCTTCTCTTAATCTTAGATTCTGTCACTAGGAGCAGGGTTTGACTCCCTGTTTTTCCGGCTGCATGCAGAGGGTGCCCTTGGAAGTGTCAAAGTTTTTGAGGTTGACTTTCCAGAAGTTGCCCGACGCAAGGCTGACTTGATCAATAGCAATGCTTGTCTGAAGGACACATTGCCAGATTGGGAAACTGTCTCAAATCAGCAGACTAGTAGGACATTTACTGTATTCATAACAAAACAAACAACAACTTGCATATAAACTGGGTTATTATTATAGAGATATGAGCAAAGCTTCCAAGTGAACTTCTGCGATTCGAGTTTAGTTGGGACTTGTTTCTTGCCCATGTGTAGATGCTGTGTTCATCAGAAGTGGTCATTATAATCTCATTGGTGTGGATGTGAGGAAGGAGCAGAAGGTGGAAGCAGCT
Source organism: Gobiocypris rarus (assembly GCA_023029165.1). NCBI lineage: Eukaryota > Metazoa > Chordata > Actinopteri > Cypriniformes > Gobionidae > Gobiocypris > Gobiocypris rarus. The sequence continues at coordinate 31,995,442 of CM040910.1, forward strand.
CTAAGCGGAGCTGGGCTGCAATGGGACGCTCCCACTCTCATCTTGTCAGAGGTGGTGCTGACTTATATGGAAACACAATGGTGAGGATGTGATTTCAACGTGGTGCAACAATTAGCACCTGAAACTTGGCGCTCATTCCGTAGATGCAGGTTCGAGTCCCAACTGCATTATGTCCTGATCTCAATGCTTTTCTGTCTCTCCAATAGTTTCCTTATATTTTTGTGCTATACCTGTTTAACAAAAAAGAGGCTATATTAACTTTTGAGCAAACTGGTTGGTGCATTTTTAACTTGCAGTTCTCTTTATTTTGTTGATTTTCTCTAGGTCAGATGCTGTGATTAGCTGGACTGCCAAACTCCTCCCACAGTCTATGTTTGTGATGTATGAACAGATTCACCCAGATGACCCATTTGGCAGGATCATGCAGAACCACTTCCTGAAGCTCAACTCTACCATACATGCTCTCAAACAATATCCACACACTGTTGCTCAGACACAGAGATTCAGACAGAAGGTATACCTAAAGTTAATGTTTCATGCCGATTTATTTATTTATGTATTTTAGTATGTAGCCATTTAATAAACGGGATGATGTCACCAGTTATTATTCAGCATAAACATCTTCAGAGTGAGTAAGACCTGACCTAAAGTGTCAGGTGTATTTTATGATAATGACTGGCTCACTGTATATTATAAATTTATAGATATTTTTAAATACATTTTGTAAACATAAATGAAATATTTTAATTAGCTTTTGTCTATTTTTGAAGATTGTATTGGCCTAATATACGTTGAATGCTGAAGATTGAAGAGGGTTGAAGAGATACAAAGAAAGATAGATCCTACATACACCACTGTTAAAAAAGATAGGTTTCAGTGTTTTTTTTATTATTATTATTTTTATTCAGCAAAAATACATTACATTGATCAAAAATGAAAGTAAATACAATAAATAAAAAAATCTATTTAATTGTTCTTTTGTTCTTTCCGTTCATCAAAGAATCCTGAAAAAAATATTAAGCAACATTAATAATAATAATAAATGTTTCTGGAGCAGCAAGTCTGCATTTTATAATAATTCACTGAAGACTGGAGTAATGACTACTGAAAATTCAGCTTTTCTGTCAGATGAATAAATGACATTATAATTATTTTTTTTAATTAGAGATATTTATATATTAAGATATTTTAAATTAAATTGTAATAATATTTTACAATATTGCTGTTTTAAGTGTATTTTTGATTAAATAAATGCAGCCTTGCTGAGCATAAAAGTACTATAACAATTTATTTTGCAGTGTCCTTGTTACATCTAATTACTAAAGTAATAACAGTAAATTATGCATAATTACATGCAACTAACCCTAAAACACGTACGTTGTTAATTTTACTCAGTATTTAAATGTATAAATACACTGTAACAAGGACAGCTTTCTTTAAAAAATCTTACTAAAATTTTAAACAGTAGTGAGATAGATCACACTTTATTTTCAGTAAGACAGGTAACTGATCTTTATTTGCCACAGGGCTGGGAAAAATGTGTCTGTCTGGATATGAATCAGTTCTACTTTGACCTCCTTCCTGAAGATGAGAGGCAAAGAGTCGAGGGACTGGAGCCTTTTGATGAGTTTGAGGTGAGGAAACAATTCCCATTTCCAGCAAAGACTTTTGAATGATCCCAATATGACCACTGAATCTGATCAAATGCCTAATCCCAGACCTGTGTTTATCTTCTTAATATCAGGAATGGCACCAGAAATGTTCTCACTACTTCATCCTTTCAGCCTCCAACAGCTCTGTGACTGACCAAGCCCTTCTTATGCTACCGAAGTGTAAGTTTTGGTGAGATATTTGTTATGTATCCCTAGGTGAGGTGGTATGATGCAGAGATCCATGTGTTCTTTTCACTTCTAGTGCCCTCCATCCCAAACATGACTCCTCGATGGGCTGAGCTTCCTCCTCTGGTCATTCAGCCCTTGTGTGGGTCTCCGTGTATAGAGGCTGTCGGTATGGCCTCTGCCGTACTGGCCCCTGGAACCATCCTTCTCACCGGAGGCTTTGGGAGAAGCGGAAGAGACACGCAGCAAGGGTTCTGATCAAAGATCAGGGTGGCTGGAAATGTGCCTGTGTGGAAGCTCATGGAGACAGAGGTGAGTGCTAATGGTTTTCTTAGTTCTTTCTGGCCGATTAGTAAACAACTCATTTTGTCAGGTCAAGTAAATTTTACTTGTATAGCGCTTTTCACAAACGCATTGTGTTTCAAAGTAGCTTTACAGAAATTATTAATGTTAATGTTTATAATACCTTAATGCCTTATTGTACAGATTTAGCAGTTTATAGCTGGGCAACAGGATGGTTTGCATATGATGATAATATAAACAACCAAACAGTTGATATTAGCTTTGCTATATAGTATGTATCGCTTTATGTGAGTGCACTGTATTTATGCAGATAGCACTGGACATATTTATAGTAGTTGCAAGTTGCTTTTATTAATACATTGTTAGGTGATATGGAAATCTGTAAGGTTCGAACGGTATGTTCAATTTATAACATTCTGGTGTAGTGATAAGCGTATTATGTATGTATGCATATCTTTGTTTCTTATTTCATCTTCTTAGTGGTTAGTCTTTATCAGACGTTGACCTCTATCCCTGGAGGTGGAGTGGTCCTCTTTGGCGGCAGAACTTCTCCACTCAATCCAACAGGCAGTATTGTGTGGGTGACCTTTGACCTCGGTGATCAGCAAAGTGCTGTACAGCTGTCATTTAAGAACATGGTTTGTACCGGCACTGGTCCAAAGCCACGATGGAGACACACGTCAACCTTAATATGCTATAATGGTGAGTTTTTTTGTTTTTGTTTTTCATTTGCATTGTAAGGAGCAAAAAAATAACTTCTTATTAACGTATCATTCCAGATAAGACATTTCTATTTGTGTTTGGAGGACGTACAGAGAAGGATCCAGTTCTAGGTGACGCACATTTCCTGTGTTTGGAGGACAAGCACTGGACTGAGGCATGTATTAATGAAAACATTCATACAATTGGACGATGAGTCTGGTGTTCACAAATGGTGCTTAAATTAATGCCACAATACACTAAGCAAAACAATAAATAACACAATTCGGTGAAGTTGTATATTTGTAATTTTAACATTAGCAGTACTTTGTAGTGTTGAGTATTGTCAACACTTGATTCCATCCATTCCATTTTTTACTGAGCAGTGCATACAGGAATTGTCCCGTCTGTGAAAGGGTACAGTGCTGTTTAACAGTTGGGTTTTTTATGTTTGAAAGTTAAATATATGAATTATGTTGTTTATTCCGTTTTCGCCATGAAATAGCATTGTTTCTGACATGGCATAAATAAATAATAATATAATTTATGTTTAAAAGAAAAGTCTTATGCTCACCAAGTACACATTTATTTGATCAAAAATACAGTAAAACCAGTAATTATCCAGTAATTCCTCACCTCAGTAATTAACCAGTAATTCTATTTTAATATTCTTTTCAGCAGCCTTAACTCATCTTCGATGGCACGCATCCATCATAAATTATTTTTATATATATCAAATATGCAGATTTTGTGATCAAGAAACATTTCTTATTATTATCAATGTTTAACCATTGTGCTGCTTAAATTTCAGTTGGAAACATGATCATTTTTGTCATGATTCTTCGATGACAAAAATGGAAAAACAAAATTGCTGTCTAAAAGAACATTTATATGAAACAGAAAACTTTTGAAACATTACAGATATCTTTATTGTCACCTTTGACCAGTTTAATGCATCTTTTCTGAAAAGTATGAATTACTTTCTTTAAAAAAAAAAAAACTAATCTCAAACTTTGAATAGTAGTGTAAATGCCCTGTCTATATTTTGGATAAGTTATTTTGTAATAGCAGCATAAAGTTCCTGCCTATATTTTGAAATAGCCTTTATGTCTGGAGGGTGATTGTTAAGATAATTTTTTTTGTGTGTTTCAATTAGATTACAGTTGTTGGGACCGTACCGGAAGCCCGTCATTCCCATTCAGCTTGTCCCTATGGAGGGGGGCTTGTAATATTTGGAGGTTTAGGGAAAGGAGGAAGACCTCTTGGTGATGCTTTTTACCTGAGACCCACATCATCAGGTTTTTGCTGGGAGACAAAGAATTTACATCCACCTCCAGTGCCCAGGTTTAAAACCCCTTCTTTCTTTCTTTCTTTCTTTCTTTCTTCTTTCTTTCTTTCTTTCTTTCTTTCTTTCTTTCTTTCTTTCTTTCTTTCTTTCTTTCTTTCTTTCTTTCTTTCTTTCTTTCTTTCTTTCTTTCTTTCTTTCTTTCTTTCTTTCTTTCTTTCTTTCTTTCTTTCTTTCTTTCTTTCTTTCTTTCCTTTCTTTCTTTCTTTCTTTCTTTCCTTTCTTTCTTCTTCTTTCTTTCCTTTCTTTCCTTTCTTTCTTTCTTCCTTTCTTTCCTTTCTTTCTTTCTTTCTTTCTTTCTTTCTTTCTTTCTTTCTTTCTTTCTTTCTTTCTTTCTTTCTTTCTTTCTTTCTTTCTTTCTTTCTTTCTTTCTTTCTTTCTTTCTTTCTTTCTTTCTTTCTTTCTTTCTTTCTTTCTTTCTTTCTTTCTTTCTTTCTTTCTTTCTTTCTTTCTTTCTTTCTTTTTCTTTCTTTCTTTCTTTCTTTCTTTCTAGGAAGACCATATTCACTTCCAGTTTTTTTTTATGTTTAAAATGCACTTCCCAAAGTTCTGTCATGACAACTCTTGGAGAGATTGGCATGGTAATGGAAATGGCAATGTTAATGTATTTGTTCTTGGTGGAATAGATCTGCTATGTAAGACATGCTGCTGCTTCTGCACATGTAACGTACATGAAATAACCCCTGTAGCATATCTATAGAGGTGGAGCTGTGGAGGGTGGAAGGTTTCTGAAATCATGCTATTTATTTGTAGCAAACTCACTCAATTAGTGCTTGCACTTTTTTTGTTGCTGTCCAGACTAAAACATTTAGTTGGGGTTTGAGAAATGTAAAGAATGTGTCATAAGAAAGATATGTAACACTTCTCAGTGATCGAAATCACAGTCTTGGCCTCTACTTTCAGATATTCCCACTCAGCCCATGTCATTAACGAGAAGCTGGTTGTGGTTGGTGGAGTTTGGCTTCAGGCTGATGGAGTACCTGGAGTTGCTGTAATAAATCTGAACACTGGGGGTTGTGTGGAGATCCGGCTGGAAACCGTAAGTTACTCTCATGGACTTTAGCTGTGGTTAATGGCTTATAAGAAAATGGACAATATGGACTCTTAAATGTAATTAGATGAGCCACTCAATAGGCATAATAAACCAGATATTTTCTACAAAGTTCTGATTGTTCTCTACTGTTGCAAAGAACACTCACAAATTCTGTTATAGCATAAGCTGCAGTTGTGTTAAGCATAAGCTGCAGTTGTGTTTGCATTTTTTCAAGCTGGATGGATTTTGATTGGCTGTCTATGATTTTATCGTTCATCAGCTGGGAGAAAAAACGCTCTGAAAGTGATCTCAACCATATTGTTGCTCTGTGTCATCATCTTTATAATTGTTTTTTTTACGATTCACGATTTTTAAATCGTTATGGTTATCAGGCCTTTAGACTTGATGAATAAATAGTTTGATGAATTAATATTAAGAAATTGAATTTAAAATAAACTGCTGTCATTGCTTAGCCTGACGTGGTCATACTCTATTCTAGTCAGAATATGAGTCTGATACTGCTCCATTGGGTTTTGATTATGGGGCGTGTTTCAACAGAACCAGGAAAGACCACAATTGGATAGACCTACAACCAATCAGAGCAATGGAGCGACTCGTAACGTGAGTTGTCAAATGTCAACAGAACTCATGTTCTCATGTACTCAACAGATGTTCTCCATGTCCGCGGGTTGGAGCGAGCCCAATTATGTGATATTTAGCCCCAGGAACGCACATTTTAGCAGGCAACCTTGCCAAAATAACATATTTTGCCAACCAAACGCCATTTTTTTCCGGAGAACCCATCGGAAAGCTATTGGGATTGTTTTGGGCTATAGTTTTGAGTAGCAAAATTTTGCGCGACATTGCAAAAAAACTTGCCAACCCTGTCTGCACGCGCGCTGGATTAAGTAACGTTAGAAGAAAAAGATGAGTGTAAATGATCTTTGCCAGTGTTGTAAAAAAAATAGAATTAAAGTATACACAGAGTACTTACCAACACGATCGTCATTTCTGAGAGAAATAGTGAAGGTGAAAGCATACGAACATATTCTCCGTTTAGGATAAGAGCAAATTCAACCCAAGCGCCTTTGATGACGTGGATGATTACGTTACTGTTTATCATCTGTCCATCATCGTCTCAAGCCTGCCCTGACAATTTCATTGGACCGAACAGTTTCTGTTCGGGCATAATAACTCCTCTATGGATCGAGTCCAGACCGAATTGGCCAAGCAAAAAATGTTGTGGGCGGGGCTTAATTCGGCTGGCATCCAGGCTAGTCATTGCTGTTTTATAAAGGGTCTTCGTAGTCATGGAAAACCTGGAAATATTAGGAAATTTTAAATGTGTGATTTCCAGGCCTAGAAAAGTCAAGGAGAGCATTAAATTCTTAGTCATAGAAAAAATATCTGGAGTATGTCTGGATTTTTAGTTGTATGTAAGCCACCTGAAGACATAAATATTGTATTGTTGTAATTCCTGTAGCTTACTAATTAATTTAAAAGTAATTTTCAATGATCCCCAGTTTTCTTATTTAAAAAATAAACTAATACACATTGAGAAACCCATAGTTTTAAAATGCATAGCAATTTCCATTAACCTCCGTAAATATTTGTCATGATTTATCATTGTTTCTTGTTTTATATTTCAGTCGTCTGTGCCTTGGCCTCTTATGCTGCATTCATTCTGCTCTGAGCTGCTGGACTCGGAGGGGACTGAGATGGTGCTCATTGGTGGAGGAGGAAACTGTTTCTCATTTGGAACTCACCTCAATCTCCACCCTGTAACTGTGGATTTAAGACCAATACTTTGCTATTCAAATTAGTCAGATCACAATTAGTGGGTCTCCAGCCAAACTTTATTTTAGCCGGAACCAATTTGTGTCACAGCCAAATAGCCAAAGTATTGTGACATAGGAACATCACTCCGTGAAGCGACGGAAAGACTGTACGGTGGGACAGACTGCGCCCCAGTCCACTGGTTTGCGGTAGTTGCCCTTATCCAGGAAGTACTGGTGGCCACGATAGTTGGGATGCTCGTAGAAGATCCAGTAACCATCCAGAACTTTGCAGGAATGGACCTCTCTCAGACGGAACCTCTCCACCACAGATGGACAGTCTTCAATGGACTCTATGGCCTGGCCTGTGAAATCGGGCTTGTCGTACAGCTGAACCTTGTACTGCATTCCACTCGTCTGCATGGGTTAGGAGGGTTTGGGAATATTTGTGTTCAAGGGATGGGGTTAGGATAAATGACACCAGTTTTGTGAATGTCAGTGAACAACATATAAAACTTGAAGACCTTCATAAGCATGTTTTGTAGATGAATGTACATTTTATTTTGCTTGCCTAATTTGACCTTTCTTTGGTATCCACTGATTTGCTACAGAAAATGTAAGATATATATTTAAATATTTTATAGTATTGATGCCTATGAGATATTTATACAGGCCTTCATGGCAGAAACTGTTCTGCTCATTTATGGATTCGACATGTCATACTTTTTTATATGGAGTTGTGTCAGTGTTGGAGAAAATGGCCTGTAATGTCAAAACAAACTAAATTACAGACAATTATATTGACCTGAAATGTAATTTAGTCCTGTGAGTGGTCCATTGATTAAAACAAGCTAAACGTTTGCTTACGTTACACATACAAATGTGGTCTTTTAACAAAAATTGAATCAAATACAGCAGGCCATATGGAAATTGATCTATTGGCAAATGCCTTGTGGCCTAAGTAGTAAGCGGGACACAACAGTCAGAAAAGGTCTATGTATGACCTTCCATTACTTGTAGCTATACTGTCCCATGGTTTTATTGTGCTTAAACCCAGTAAATTGAAATCAATTCTAGCACAGCATTGTGAAACAGCTTAATTATTATCCCCAGTCTAAGCAAATCATATCTGTTCCACTCTGTATAAACAATTTAAGTATTTGAAAAAGCTTAATGTCAGTAATGCACACTGCTGGATGCAGTATTAGTTGAACTTACAAAGCGGATAATCTTGCAGGAACTGAGACAGTCATTGAGGCCCATCCAGCCCAGGTACTCAGGATACTCCCCCCTGGTTAGCAAGTACCGGTTTCCTGTGTAGTTGGGCCGCTCATAAACCACCCAGGCGCCGCTGTCCACACGAATAGAGTTGCAGCGGCTAAGGTAGGTATGGAAGTCAGAGCAGTCGCTGTCACACTCGTAGCGGCGGCCTTGAAAGTTCTTGTCCTCAAAAAACACAATCTGAGAGACATTAAGATGATGTTGAAGGTTGTACATTGTTGTACTTAAACAGCCAACCTAGCATCATATAAAAATGGTTAAGTTTATGTTTTTGGCAATGTTCATACTGGTTTTGGATGGTTGCCTAATATTTTTATCTTGTTTACCCAAGTAAAATAGGTAGAAAAAATGCAAGTAGAAAAAATGTACACATTTGAATTCCTGATTATGTCATGAGGTATCAACATTTGGCAGCCTCACTATTTGCTAGGTAGTTTTACTAATTAAAAAATATATATATTTTGTGAATGTAGAAATTTAATGGAACTATCATATCCTTATATGTGCTACAGAGCTTAAAATCTGCCATCTGCTGAGAAAAAGAAAAATGTATAAATGCATCTAAAAAAAAAGCGACATTCTAAATAAATATTTAATTATGCTAGATTTTCAGCCTCTTTTCTATTAAATTCAAGTTATTTCCTACTCACCCTGCCCATCTTGAATATTGTTTTAAAGCTTGTCTGGGGAAGTTGTCTGAAGTCCGGAGTGAATGTTTATGGGGCTGTTTAAATATGCAGCTCTAAACGTCAAAATGAGGTGGAGGGGAGGGCCAGATATTCACTTTGTCATGAAAATGAGATCCAAAAATCGAGTCAGTGATTCTAGCACTATTCAGTTTTTTTCCAGAAAAGCAAATGGGGATTAAAGGATAATGACTAGCCTGGCACGGGTATTCATTCACCCTGGAACACCACTGCATCCCACAACTGGACCAACCTGGACCACAACAAACGCAGCACACTGGCCAGCACCTGATGCCAAGAGCACTGCCAAATAAAGAGCCCAGACTCATTGGATTGTCATGCCATGCTGAATGGCAACCATTACCCTGGCTCAGCTCTTTTCAACAGCACAGCCACTGGCAAATGAACCAACTAACTAAACTAAATCTGGAGTGGTTTGCATAGACTCATGAACAGGCAGTGATCATTTAGGTTTTAAATTACAAATCTACTGTCAAATATTGTGTTTAATAAATTAACCTATGGTAAACATACCCTGTGTCAGAATATGCACACTTCCCTACTACAAAATAAGCAACAAACATTGTGCGATAAGTCAAATGTATAAATATAGGCCTACTCTGTATTCATGATACAGTTGTGACACCACCCAGTTGTATTTGATAAGATTCTGAAGTGTGCAGCCATTTATAATGCAACGCAGAGAGAAATAAAGAATCATCAAACTCGAAACGTTTTGAGCACTGTGATCAGCTCTTTTGAAATGTAAGTGCCATAAATACTAAAACCGTTGTTCCTTGTGGTTACATTGTGCTTGCTTAACAGTAGGCCTACAACAATGCCAACATAGTGGACATAGTGTGTATTTTAACTATTATATTGCGTATCACCAGAGTTGTTATTGTTCAAACTAAAGATATTTAAAATGTTTTTCAGTAAATAAAATAAAATATAAATATTCAATGGAAAAAAAAATAAAGGTGGGGGACCAGATTCTGGCGGCTTGATTCCCATATGGAAATGTAATATATGTACATATATGAAATATCAATATATGGAATATATTCATATAAAGTAAAAACATATATGAAATATATTATAAATTGGAACAATTCCATATATTATAAATATATCCCATATAAATATACACCGATCAGGTATAACATGAGCACTGACAGGTGAAGTGAATAACACTGATTATCTCTTCATCATGGCACCTGTTAGTGGGTGGGATATATTAGGCAGCAAGTGAACATTTTGTCCTCAAAGTTGATGTGTTAGAAGCAGGAAAAATGGGCAAGCGTGAGGAAATGAGCGAGTTTGACAAGGGCTAAATTGTGATGGCCGACTGGGTCAGAGCATCTCCAAAACTGTGTTCCCGATCTGCAGTGGTCAGTATCTATCAAAAGTGGTCAATGGAAGGAACAGTGGTGAACCGGCGACAGGGTCATGGCTCATTGATGCACGTGGGGAGTGAAGGCTGGCCTGTATGGTCAGATCAAACAGACGAGCGACTGTAGCTCAAATTGCTCAAGAAGTTAATGCTGGTTCTGATAGAAAGGTGTCAGAATACACAATGCATTGCAGTTTGTTGCATTTGGGGCTGCATAACCGCAGACCAGTCATGGTGCCCATGCTGACTCCTGTCGCCAAAAGCACCAACAGTGGACAGAGCATCAGAACTGCACCACAGAGATGGCCTGGTCTGATGAATCACGTTTTCTTTTCCATCACGTGGATGGCCGGGTGCATGTGCATATGCAATATAATAGTTTAAATAGATACACACTATGTCCATGTTGGTGGACATCCAAACATATGCTCCATGAGGCGCTGAAAGGTGCTAGAAGCATTGCACAACCCAGATGGCATCCTATTGAATTCCAAACAGGTGCAAAAAGTGGTATATTAGCCCTATCCTTTTCAGCAAACCCGCCCTGACTATAACCACTGGCTCAAAAACCATTTTACCACAGTAAGACCAGGACTCCTCAATCTGTGGCAACAGAAAAGCATCTTTTCTGTTTTTTGTTTTTTTTTAACTGCCGATAACTCAGGCACATTCAAAGACCCCCATCTTTCTTCTGTAGCTACTAGTACAGTTGGAGACAAATAGGGCTACTACTTTCCATAATTATTTTGAGAGAACTCTCACTGCCTCATATTGTGAAGGGTGAATCTGGCATTAGGGACAGGATCAGGAAAGGTTAACAAGCCGTGACTCAAACTCGAGTCGCCCAAAGCGCAGGCTAGCCATAATCAGGTTTGTAAATATTATAACCTCATTGTGTGAGAAACTTGGGGGGAACGGATGGCAAACAATCCAGCTGTCAGATTTCGCTCCCCCTCCCCCATGATGAAAGATGTTGATAGTGGCTTAAAAGATGCTGATTCTATTCAGTGTGTGGATGGAGATCAACCAGCATCGGTTTAAAGATTTATTTTTTTGAATTTTTGTCTTTTATAATGATAGGACATGTTGGAAGGAGGGGTTGGGGGGCTTAACCAGCATCAGTTAGATCAATATTGGAACTTCCATTTGCAATTCTATGACTAGCAATGCAGCTGTCGTAATCCGTTCCCCCACCCCAGAGATGCGGATTCTATCATGCATGTACACAGAGCTTAACCAGCATCAGTTTGATAAATATCAGAACCTCTCTCTCTCTCTCTCTATATATATATAATACTAAAATAACACTGCTACATACAGAGAGAATGTACTTTCTCAATGCTTGAAGTTACAGTCAAATTCAGAACTATTAAAGTACTTGACTGCACACACTACCATAATTAGAGGAAATGTGAAAAATAATGCTTTAAATGACAACACATTTCACAAATATTCCATTCAGAAAGCCAAAGCCAAATGCTATTGATTCGATAAGGCCATTAAAGCTCAAAAGGTGGGTGTTGCTCTGGTCACAATGTTCAGTTTTCATGTCTAAAGTCTACTGTTCAGCTGGAACTGAATATAAAAATAGGGCTTGTTTATTAAACACCCAAACAATTTTATCTTTGATCAACTGACTTGCTAGTACAAATAAAATGCTCATAAACATTTAAAATGTTCACATATGACATGAATACATCCAAGAGACATTTTTAAGTGACAGCGTTGTTGGAATCTGTATTGCGAACATACAGTAATAGTGCAATTGCAGTGTAAGGCATTGTGAACATACATACAGCAAAAGAGAAATATACAAATTCATACTGGCCGTGAGATTTCAGGAGACAATAACTCTTCAGTGAATGTATTTGTTACACCATGTACCAGTTGAGCATATGACATATCTGTCAATAATTACAGTACACAACGATTCTTATTCCTTGATCCCTCTCAATTCATATAAGGACAGTAATCGTTCCCTTTTCAGATTTAAATTAAATAACCTCTCTCCTATGGTGACATTTTATACATATCAAGCTCTGGAATAACTGGTGTCTTATAACGGAAAGTAACATAATGCTGAAACTATCAGACACCTGTAGCAATAATACACACTACAGCAAATCTACAAACTAATCCAGCATAGATTTCTCTAGACTTCAACAGTGTGAAAGGACACAAATGTCCTTTTCAAAATACAGCATTGTTTCTAAAAATAGATTTTTTTTTGACAGCCTTCGTACCAGAAGAGCACTAATGTTTGAGAAACAGTTTTTGGAAAGAGAGGGTTTTGATTGTTTAGCTGTTCTCCTAGCAAACTGTTGGCGCCTGTCCCATTGCTTGTTCAGGTGGTTGATCTTTCAATACATTTAGTCCAGAGTTGGAAGTGTGGCTTGAAGGCCAGTGGTCCACAGAGGTGGAGGGGGTGAGAGTAGAGGGGAGGAGACTGTCCAGCTCTTGTCTTTGTCCCGTCTCGAGCAACCACTCATGAAACTTCTGCTCCACTAAAGCCTGAAACTGCCGCCTCTGAACCCTTTAAGACAACAAAGACGCATTCCATCACTACTGAATATCTCAAAAGAACAAAAGTATAGCCCAGGTTATTATTATGGATTTACATTACAAATATTGACTAGCATAATGCCACAGATCTAGAATGCATTAAAATTGACAAACCTGTTTATATTGCACATACCACAATGTCTGTTTCTTCTCAAAATTTGGGCTTATCGAAAAGCCTATGCCCGTGTGTACTCAACTTCTAGCCTTAAAAGGAACAGAAAAGTGGACTCACTTGTTCAAGTGTGCTTCCTTCACAGTCTTTTGCCATTCCTCTATCGCCTTCTCTCTTCCCTCCAAAGCCTTCTGATAGTCTGGCGGCAGGTCCCAAGGGAACTCACAGTTATCCCCCTCCATTTGGAAGGGTATCACCAGCGGATAAAACTCAGAGGGAGGCTGGATGCGGTAGCAGCCCGTGTCTGAAGTGGAACCCTCTGCTCCAAACAGCAATGGCTGGTCCCATAAATTGGGAACCACTGCTAGGCCCACACTAGCCATGTGGTCCTCTAAAGTGGGGTAATGTGTGTGGAAGGGACCCAGAGTGAGAGACACATTTCCAGGAAGGAGAAGGGGTCGAGTGGGGGTGAGGGCATGGATTGTGCAGTGAAAGGAGCCACCTATAGTCAGACGGCCACTGACACACACCACACGAACGTTCTCACAGCTCTGAATGTGGACGCTTGTCCCCACAGGGCCGAGCACCACTGTACTGTTCCTACACTTATCCAAGGTCACAGACCTGCAAGATAAAGACTTGGTTTTGCACGGATGTTGACACACTACTAAACAAACAACAAAAATGAATTTTTTTTACTGTAAGTCTTGGTAAGGTAAGGATTTTTACCCAATGCCGTTATTATTAGAAATGTGACAGGATGTTTGACTAGTCGTCCAACAACTGATTTTTTTTATTAGTGTGGTGCACATTGACGTTTTATTCCATGTCAGCATTCAAGGCCTGATATTTTTGTGGCCAGTACAGGGTTAACGCAGTTTTAAAATTTTGAAATAAACAATTAAATATGACGAAATATAAGATACTGCAAAAAGTATTACCAAGGTGTTTATTAAGAAGTTACATTAAAATTTTAAATACAAATTAATAATGCTAGATTTGAACTATCTTAAAAAGAAAATATATTATAATAATAATTAAATAAATATATTGCAGCAAATCTGTGCTGAAAGGTAATAACTCCAACAAGCAGTTTATGATTTCAAAAAATAAATACATTGCATACATAAATGTTAACTATGTAGACCGTGAACTAATAATTATAATTCTTGTTAAAAACATTTTTTCACTTAATACAATTATTATATAATATAGACGACTCTAGAGAATCTTCTGTCATGGAATGTACGACAAAAATGTGCTCTTGATACACAATTGACCAAAAAGTGCAACTATTTTATTTGAATAAAGTGATTCCTCACCGCAAAGGAGAGAGAAGGTAGATGAAAGCCTCACTGCAGCGGTGGAGTTTGATGTTGGCATCATTCAGCTTTTCAGAGTCTTTGGCCAACGTCTGTTTGCAAACCTGCGACATGAGCACCAGTCGACTTCCTAGAGGAGCCATGTGGGTGTTTCTGAATATTTTGGCTTTCTTCAAGGTGCCCTCTACTATAAAACAAAATATGAAGAGTTAGTCGTGATGCTACTAATTAGGTTAATCAGATGTTACTAATCCATCAATTCAAGCTAAAGTCATAATATACATTTCTTTCATTTCTTCCATTGATGGTTCACTTATAATATTATTCAAGGTTTTTGGAGCTAAAATGAATTTACCATTTTTCACTCTCTCAAGTCATTTTATTAAACAGTAGCATAAACAAAACACATCAAAAACAGCCTCTACCTTTAGCATTTCTGTGTAAAAGATATCTTCCAGTTTACCTTGCACTGCCCATGCCAGTTTCTTGCCTGACTGTGAGAAGGTGGAGATGCCGAAGGGGTTGAGGCAGAGAGCATGATGAAGAAACCCCTGGAACTGCTGCAGAGAATAGGAGTGGCTGAGTTTGGAGAATCCCGCCTGAGACTGCAGCACTGAGCGGCTGAGGAGCTTGTGGATTGGATGCACAGTACGGCTGCTGCTCACAGAACCTTCCAGCAACAGACTGAGGCTCTCTATGGCCTCTGAAGTGAGCTGGCTGTCACGCAGAACCTGTCCCGAACTGCTCAGCTGCCCTGGCTCCACCAGCAACTCCAAGAGCTCAGACAAGTGTGTCTGGATGAAAATAAGATGAGCCTGGTCGTCCCAGTTCTGTTAAAACAGAATTAATAAATTAAAAATTACACCAACATTTTTTTTAAAGATACATTTACTGTAGAAATGTTGGAAAGAAAGATGCTGGAAGCTGTTAAGAACAAAAAGGAGAAAGAAATAAAGCACATAACATTACAAAAATTGATTATTCTGGAAGCAACAGATGTGCAATACCATTCAAAATATTATATAGCTTATTGTATACATCATTAAAAAAACGTTACGAGTACATGTAAATAAAAGGCTGAATTAACATTCCCGCAAATATACCCATTTGACTATAAATTTGAGATAAAATGCAAGACAGAAAACCATTTCAACTATAGCGTGTCTGTCTTCCCATTTTTAAACAGGAGGTTTAATGATCAAATAGGGCTTATGGCATCGTTGTTGAAAAGTAATTAACTGGTGAAGTAGACTAACTTATTGCCGAATTAACAAAAGTTATCATGAGCATTGTAATGTCTTAAATGTCAGTAGACCGGAAAGATTTTAAAACGAGCAGTCCATTCATAAATACTGTGGAAATACAAATCGGAAGACAGAAGACAAAGTTAAAAGATTTTATGTTTATTGAAAAAAATGTAAAACTTATTTAATATAACATTGTCTTCCAATAATTCTTTTAAGTGCCTTTTCAGGAATATTGCTCTTTTTAAGGGTTTTCCAGGCCTTCAATTTCAAAAAGTCACATTCAAGTACTTTAAGCACCTTGTACGAACCCTGAAAAGAACAGCTTTTATTTACACCGATCAGGCATAACATTATGACCACCGACAAGTGAAGTGAATGACACTGATTATCTCTTCATCACGGCACCTGTTAGTGGGTGGGATATATTAGGCAGCAAGTGAACATTTTGTCCTTAAAGTTGATGTGTTAGAAGCAAGAAAAATGGGCATGCATAAGGATTTGTTTGACAAGGTTGTGATTGCCAAATTGTGATGGCTAGACAACTGGGTCAGAGCATTTCCAAAACTGCAGCTCTTTTGGGATGTTACCGGTTTGCAGTGGTCAGTATCTATCAAACGTGGTCCAAGGACAAGGTCATGGGCGGCCAAGGCTCATTGATGCATTTGGGGAGCAAAGGCTGGCCCGTGTGGTCCGATCAAACAGACGAGCTACTGTAGCTCAAATTGCTTAAGAAGTTAATGCTGGTTCTGACAGAAAGGTGTCAGAATACACAGTGCATCGCAGTTTGTTGAGTATGGGACCCTTTCATGCAAACGGTATTCCCTGGTGGCTGTGGCTTCTTTCAGCAGGATAGGATTTGCTTTGTGTGCCCTGCCACAAAGCAAAAATGGTTCAAGAATGGTTTGAGGAGCACAACAATGAGTGTAAAGTGTTGACTTGGCCTCCAAATTCCCCAGATCGCAATCCAATCGAGTATCTGTGGGATGTGCTGAACAAACAAGTCCGACCCATGGAGGCCTCACCTAGCAACCTAAAGGAGTTAAAGGATCTGCTGCTAACATCTTGGTGCCAGATAACACAGCACACCTTCAGTCCATGCCTTTCCTCGACGGGTCAGGGCTGTTTTAGCAGCAAAAGGCTGCTAGAACAATATTAGGAGTATTTTTTAAATAAAAAGATTTTGTGCAGTCTTAACTGTCACTTTTGATCAATTTAATGCATCCTAGCTGAATAAAAGAATGTATTAAAAAAATACTATGTCATTAAAATAATTCCAATGCAAATAATACAATAATGCTTTTAAAATAAGAATTTCCTATTTTCTTTTGATTTATGGTGAAATATTCACCCACACACCTTATTTTGGGAGCTTATTTTGGTATCTCTCTCAGAGGAGGAAGAGGGAGATCGTGATCTGGGACTTGGCCACTCTTCCCCAATCAGTGACGTGCGGAGAGAGATTCGGTTCAGTTGCTGTAGATACAGGAAGAGTAGAAACTGCAGAGTGTCTACTGACAGCTAAAGAAAGACAAAGAGAAAAGCATTAGGTACAGCAAATCTGTAATACTGTCTAACAGCACTACAACATTTTGATATTACCTTACAACGCTGTCTGTCAAGTTCCTTAGGACTGTGGCATTGAGATAGAGCTTCTGCCCACTCTAATCTCTGCTCAGCAGAACGAGGTATTAACAGATCAAAAGTTTCAAAATACAGCCAGGCAAGCTCCTCTGCCAGCTGCAGTTTGCCACAAGCGATGTGTCGCCACATGTGCCAGCCGAGCCTGGGGAAACAGCCGTCCCGTGTCCGGACATAACTGGCCATCTTGCGCAGATAATGCATGCTGAATTTGCTTGGAGGTGTGGCGGGAAGCACCCCGATCATGAAGGGCTCCAGACGTGGCCATACACATGCTGTGTATTTTTCCATTGCTATAGAAGAAAATTGGCAAATTGCATAATATGTTAACGGCAATAATAATACGAATGTTAAGAGATTATAAAAGTTGTTTAGAGTTGGTAACAATACAACTTAATAGTCAAGGTAGGAATGTCACCATATATCTAACCACTCTGAGAGAGATCTATGGAAAGTAATGTATATTTGCTTATAATGCTGTAGGCTCTAATCACTTTTTAACATTAGTTTACTATTGTGTAAACCATTACAATAAAGCTTAAAATAATGTAAAGTGGAACATATTTGATTTAGAGTAATGTCCTTTTATGTTATGAATGGGAAACTTTCTCATTAACATTAACAATTGTAATAAGAGATGCCTTATCTTTTATCAGTTCTATTGTGATTGAAGTGTATTATTATATCAAATCCACTTAGCTGTAAAGCAATGTTCTTAATTAAATGATAATTTATACAATGGGGAAAAAAAGGTTTCCTTGCCTCAGAAATCAATATTTTGTCTAAAACGTTACAGCACATGTACAAATATCAATAAAAAAGTATTGCCCGTACTACTCTTTGTAATATAAATGTTACTCTTGATATCAATATTCGGATCAATCAGCCAACTTTAAAACAAGTTTAGGAACCTCTTTTTCAAAACTACACCAACACAGTGATAACGGACTTAGCTTTCACTCTCCTTACCTGACCATTGAACGTTTTACGGCTTCAAAAGGAGGTCATCTTTGTTTCAACGGTTAAAATATACATAAACATATCTAAATCTACATTTAAACTTAAATGCTTTCCGATGCTGTCGACACTGTCGCGCGCGCGACCCGATACCAAACAGAGGAGCCTCGCGAACGCGCGCTGCTGTACCGCTCAAAACTAAATTGTTTTCATCTTTTTATTTACTCCACCATTATTACATGTCTAGACGATCACCAACCCCTAATTTTAGTATAATAAATTAGTTCAAGCCTAGTGAACATGTAACGTCTCTACAGCAATATTATCTCTAAGAAAACAAACAACGATAAAGCAGAACAACTGTTCCTGAGCGGTTGCCATGTCCGCGTCACAACGTGACGTAACACAAATCGTTCTGTTTGGAGCCCGGCTTCATTTCAATATAAAAGTCTTATGATGTCTTTGCTAGCAACGCGCAAGGATTTTAAAATATAATTACTTGATATTATTGATAACGATGATCAAATAGTATTTGGTGTTATTTATTAATCTTTAATTATTTGTTAATAATATGAAATATTTCTGAAAAAAGTATGCCTTCAGTTAGAAGCGCATCTACAGATTTCAAAATAAAAGCTAGTCAATTTAGTTTAATGTGAGAGACATTCAACTATTTATCTTATTTGTTTTAGGAATGTAACCTAATTAAATTTTTTAATATTTCGAAATATTTAGATTTTCTTTCAAAATAAAATGTAAATGCCTATATAAGAACTATATAAGACAATATGGAATTTCGTAGTTTTACATCAAGCTTAGTCATTGCAAACGAGAAACAATATTAACCTTATATTAAGATTGCCCATACATTATTACTTATACAAACACTAGGAATTAAAGATTCCATGAGCTGTATGGTCCACTGCGCATGCGCAGGTGTGCAGGAAGTGCTCGCAGCCCGATAACCAGCTGATAGATCGACAACCGAACTGCCACCTCTAAAACAGCCGCGACTGGCAACAACAGGTAAATATCACTAATGTCGGTAATTCTATATCACTCTCTATATATAAAATATCTGTGATTATTTTGGAAATTGATGTTCATGGCCCCTCTTGGCCCGCTTCGCCCTGATCGAGACGAGTCACGTTAATGGTCAGAGTCTATACTGTGCCTCTAATGCATCACATCAGACACATTCACCTGACAGCCAGAGTTATGGATTAGATCACGTACTCACACACCGTATTATTACCGTTATGTATTAGATCAGTAGACATACACCTGATTATTACCGTTATGCATTAGATCAGTTTTCATACACCTGACTATTAATGTTATTAATCAGTTCAATAGAAGTAAACATGATGTTTAGAGTTGTTAATCAGATCACTAGTCATAGGCCTGACTATTAATGTTGTTAATTAGATCAATAGACATAGACCTTCTTATTAGAGTATAAAGAAATAGTTCACCCCAAAATGAAAATTATCCCATAATTGAATCAACCTCAAGCCATTCTTTCAGCTGAATTATCAGTTATATTAGGCCTACATAATATCCTAAATAATATATTTGAACCCAACCCTCTTGTGTACGGACGTTGCCAACGCCAGTGATTATAGTTTTAAATCTGGATATTTTTACAAAAACCCATCGCTTCTCTTCAGAAGACATTTATTAACCCACTGGAGCCGCGTGGATTCATTTTACAATGGAGGATGTTCTTTTTGAAACTTCAAAAACTCAGGCATTATTCAATGCCATTACAAAGCTGGGAAGAGCCAGTATACAATTAAATATAAATCAGATTGTGTTCAGTCATGTAAACCTATGGCTTGAGTGTGAATAAATGATGGGATAATTTTTATTTTTTATAATAACTATTCCTTTAATTAGTTCAATAGACGCACAACCAAATTATTAGAGTTATTAATTAGATACAGTACATATACCTGATTATTAGTTAATTGTGCATGTGCACTAAATCACAGGCAGCTTTTTTAAAAGCATTATCAATGTAACTGTGTAATTACAATCAGCTCATCAAAGATGATACATATTTAGTGCTCATTGACCACAGCTGACCTTTATATTGCTGTATGACAGTGGTATTCAAATGGCGGACCTGACTTGGTTCCATGCGGACCTTGGGACATATTTGTGCCATACGGTTTCTACAGTTTAAAAAGTGATCAGCACGTCAAAACAACGGAGCTTTTCACACCACAAGTGTTGAGGGTTGTTTATGGTAATGATAATTTGGCGCTACATCCTCTAATATTTTTATCTAGAGCCAAATGTGCTTCATTCAAGCCCTTTCCGCTCTGTGCTCGTTGCTTCTCTCTCTCTCTAAAGATTTAAAGCACCGCATTAAAGGATTAGAGAACACCCAAAAATGAAAATTACCCCATGATTTACTCACCCTCAAGCCATCCTAGGTGTATTTCTTCTTTCAGACGAATACAATTGGAGATATATTAAATAATGTCCTGGCTCTTCCTGGACTAACTGTTAGCTTTATAATGGCAGTGAATAGAGGATTTAATTTTGAAGCCCCAAAAAAGTGAATCAATCATCATAAAAGATACCCACACGGCTCTGGGGGGTTCATAAAGGCCTTCTGCAGCGAAGTGATGCGTTTGTGTGAGAAAAATATCCATATTTAAATCTTTAAAAACTAAAATGACCAAGTTATGGCAGACAGCCTACGCAAGTCAACTTAAGCCAAAAGAGTAACCCCTGATACAATGTATGACGTAGGATGTAGGAGTAGTGTAAGCTTTGAAGCCTCCAGTTATTTAAACAAATAGGGCAGGGCAACAAACTTAAGCTCATCTTCTCTTTTATCGAAATCTTCCAACATTTCTCTTTAAAAATTCTGGTTTTAGACTTCTAATTTGTGAGCAGTATTGTGTTTTGCTCTATCCTCTGTGCTTCCGCGTTCATCACTGTCATGTGTCTGGTCAAGGGTTACTCTTTCACCGTAAATCAATGCGTATGGCCGTATTTTTTTAGTTTATAAAGGTTTAAATATGGATATTTTTCTCACACAAACGCTTTGCCTCAGAAGGCCTTTATTAACCCTGTGTGGGTTTTTTATGATGGATTGATGCACTTTTTTGGGCTTCAAACTTTAAGGAACATTTTTATAGAAATAGGGCTTATTCAACTTATTTCCTACATTTAGATATGTGGGTAAATGCATTTTTGTCTCAGTGCATGCATTGTTTTAGTTTGGCAGGATCGCCGCTATCTTAGCTTAGCATAATGAATAGAATCCCAACAAACCCCACCACCACCACCTAATTACTTCTTGTGGCCTGCGTATTCACAACGAGTACAAATAGAGATGCAGATTGAGACTAGGCGATTTTCTAGGCAGATATTAACAAAGCGGCAACCTCCCGCAATCTCTCTTGAAGCCAATACGGAAGTGACTTAAACTGCAGTTCATCGATTGGCCACTATATAGGGACAGGCTCCAGAAGGTAGCAGAATCCCATTGAGCCCCATATTAAAATGCCCAACTTTACAGCAGAAAAAAACATGTTTGCAGCCTGGTACAAATTCTAGTTTTGGTCTATACGGCTAATTTTGCCCTTCATGATAACTGTGAGGGGGGTGAATTTTTTTACAACTCATTTGTTTACATGATATAAAGCCTTAAATTTCTGCATAATTAAGGGCGTAGCCACTTTGAGTGGCAGGTGGGTAGCCATTTATCTGTTGGTTGTTAGTAATCGCGTCACCTCAGCTCCGCCCACGTCCCGCCTCTTTGCCCATTTTCTGTTATCCGAGAGTGACGGTAGATGAGATGCGTTGCTAAGATGGCAACGGCCAGCTCGACCCTACTTTACGCTTCAAAACTGCTCTGCAGAATCCTATGGGTGACGTCACGGACACTACGTCCATATTTTTATACAGTCTATGATATTAACTTGGGACAATATTATGGGGAAGCACAGGCGAAGCACTGCTACTTGGGCGCAGAGATATCACACAACACATGCACAACATACACCGGTATGTTGACGGAAGTTTGGGGATTTCATGTGTTGCGTGATATCTCTGCGCCCAAGTAGCAGTGCTTCGCCTGTGCTTCCCCATGTATTCGTTGTGAATACGCAGGCCACAGGAAGTAATTTGGTGTTTGTTTGTTTTTTGATCACTTTTACTAGGGACATGTTAGCTGGCAACATAGGATTCCATTCATAATGCTAAGCTAAGATAGCGGCGACCCTGCCAAACTAAAACAATGCATGCACTGAAAAAAAATGCATTTGCCCACATATCGAAATGTAGGAAAGAAGTTGAATAAGCCCTATTTCTAAAAACGGTGGAGTGTTCCTTTAAATTCTCTACTCACTACCATTATAAATCTTGGAAGAGCCAGGACATTATATAATATAACTCCACTTGTATACGTCTGAAAGAAGAAAGTCATATACACCTAGGATGGCTTGAGTAAATCATGGGGTAATTTTCATTTTTGAGTGAACTATCCCTTTAAGAGCTACATATGATGCGGTTATTTTAATAACAGCAGAAACACAGTGAGCAGCAAAATAGATATGCTACTTTTGCTAAAACTGCAGAAAACAAGAATGCAGCAAATACAGTTATTTTTATCTGTCATACAGAGATAACTCTGACCGTTTAAGCAAACAAAGTTTGTGGCAAGTTGGCGCCTTTGTTTTCATACATTTAGCATTATTATCAGCATTTTAAAAGCATTTTGTAATAAACAATTTTAGAATTTGGAAAATTATTTAGATATGTACAAAAAACCTTGAAATTATAGTTAACTTTTTTGTGCTCATGATGAGAGTTTTGATTATTAGATTATGTACATTGTTTGTTTTTAGTAGTTTATTACTTATATATAATTATAAAATATAAGATATAGTCCATACTTTTCTTAAGAGGTAAACCCCCGCACATGTTTGTTTTTTCAGTCACAAGGCCTATGATTACTTCTTAAACCTATGTATTTATCTTTTAAGCTATAAATATTTGCACTGCAAAGCGATACTGATGCAAACTCCAGGAGCAGAACAGCACACGACCAAGAAACCACAAAGAGGTGACAGCTACTGGTGGTTTCCTACCTGCTCAACATCTAGATCATTGATTATTGCTTATATCGACATTCATTACAAAATAGATGTGCAACAATAAAATTCATACTTGGGGCAAAACGCTGGATTTGGAATGTATCAGAGACTATACTTTAATAACCAGAAATTTTCACTGAGATGCTAAAATAAGAGTGCGGTTAAAGTTGATTTACTTCCTGTCATGCCCATCAAGCTAATCTTGAAGTTCAATCTTGAGGTTAGATATTTGCCCCCTTGTTTTCTACAGACATATTTAAAGGGCTACTTCAGCGCTGGGAAGATGAATCTGTATTTAAACTGGGTCATTAATGTAGTAGAAATGTACAATTATTTTTGAATTTGGTGCCTTCTAGACTGAGAAAACACAGAAAATGTATTTTTGTCTCATGGGGATGAAAGACAACAATTCCCAGAATGCACTTCGCTGCCCTGGCACGGCTACTGGATTACTGGATCACTTGCCCACATAAAATCAGTTCAGTTAGAGACACTACAATTAAAAACTGAACGTGTCTGTTAGGGTTGTGCCGATGGACGATATCATCGTCCACCGTGATGGGTGACCAACATCACGATGGAGCGCCACCATCGTGATGCCACGCCCCCCGTTGCGAGTGCGACACACACTAATCCTCTTCTATAGTTAAACTAAAAACTTTGCAGGGATTGCTCTGTAAATTAAATTGAGAGTATAACTAAAGCATATATGCTATTTTAAATACTGTAGTCTATGCCAGATATATAGCCAACATTTTTAAATAATCCATTTCATAAGCATGCGTGTTTATTTTAGCACTTCCGTCAGTGAAACAACACACTACAGCCTGTAAAACATTTAAACGATTATCAGTTAATAATGGTAACATAAAGATTAAGACAATTAAATATTAGTTTAAAAAAAAATGCTTTATTTCCCCACAAAGATCCGTCAGCTTTGAGATGAATGTGGGACACGAGCTGGAGACACCTTCTCGAATATCTTCGTCTTCATGTTTTCTCCTGATATTGCAAAGCAACACGTGTTGTAAAACGTCTGAAGAGCTAATTTTATCTTCCACAGGGTCAAGACATTTAGGCTATGTTTGATTATGCACTGCCAGAGAAAACAAAATTAAAATTGGCGGTGTGTGTGTGCGTGAATTGGGCTATTCAAATAAACTTGACGCTCCAAGTCTAATAAGAACAAACTGTGTTAAATAAAATTGGAAGTAAAAAGGTATTCGTCCTAGTCCTACATTGTTTTTGTCTACTTCACCACAGTAAAGCATGTGAATGGGTAGGCTATAATAGAAATAAAGAAACGTTTACAATTCCCTGCGAAAAGATAGTAAAATACAGATATAGTAAATTATATATTTTTATTTAAAAAAAAAATAAAAAAACGACGATATCATCGTCCATCGCGATGTTTTACTTCAACTGCCAATTTAGGGGACATCGCCCAACCCTAGTGTCTATTCAATATATTGTGTGAAACGATTGAGTGTCACGGCACAAACGCAGCAGGAGTCAGATTTCATTCATCACATGAGCTGAGCTGAGGTAATCGCGGGATTCGCGGCTGCATACATTCACAGCGTGTGATCAGTCTAATGCATTTTCAGTCCATGTCTTTGGAAGCTTAACTTTCATAGGAAGTTCATTTGAAAATTTGAAACACTCACTTTGCTCTCCACCGCTCCGTTTACATGAATCTCTGCAGCTCCCCGAGCCGAGTGCGATGTTGAAAACATGCGGAAATAGCGCCTCCTGCTGGCTGTAGTCTTTAGCCTCTGGCCAAAAACTCCTCCAAGGACGCAAAATGACAATATCTGCGTCATCAGAGGAATTTTTCCAGAAATAAAATACATAATTCTCTCGTCTCAGGGTCATATGAGGGGGGAAAGTATGATAATTTAAAATATACTCCCGGGTTTCTACTGATACAAAGCTTAATGCTAATCGCTGAAGTAACCCTTTAAGATGTTGAACTAGAAATATTACGTATGGCACTTGCTATGAGGATGTTTAGCAATGTGTGGTGTTTCTTTACTCATCAGCTTCCCTATTTCTGATGAGAACTGATTCACCGCTCATGTCTGTAGAGCATCTGTGGTCCTCCTGACTGCTGACGTAAAAGTTGTTATCTGGTTGTGTTTAGAAGGAGACAAAAACCTGTAGTCACCTGTTTTCTCACTTCTTTCTATTTTGACTTCATTTGTTGTTTAGTTCAGTTTTGCTATATCTATTGAGGTTTTTACTAGGCCATAGTTAAAGTTGCCATAAAATGGAAGTTGCGATAGTCTTTTTTAACCTATTGTAATGTATTGAAATGGCTTCTTGAACAAGAAAACATGTAGGGTGGGGCTCGATTTTGGTATTTGGGAAATGATTGGATCATTGGATGGTT
The DNA here is from genome assembly GCA_023029165.1 of Gobiocypris rarus. Classification (NCBI taxonomy): domain Eukaryota; kingdom Metazoa; phylum Chordata; class Actinopteri; order Cypriniformes; family Gobionidae; genus Gobiocypris; species Gobiocypris rarus. The sequence goes on from CM040910.1 coordinate 32,021,142, forward strand.
GTGGTTTGATATTGCTATGATCTCATGTGAGTGACAGTTTGCCCCGCCCTCATGCCAGTAAACACGCCCTGGGCAAGCTAATGGTGACTTTAAAGGGACAGTTCAACCAAAATGTACTCACTCTCGTTTCTTTCTAAACCTGTAAAACAAAACTCAAACAAAAATATTTATAAAATCTCTTTTTTTAAAATGTCTTGCAATGGCAAAAAAACAACCCTTTAAGTTAACCAGAGCATTTAGTTGTAAGTTACTTCCTCTTCCACTACCCATTGCAGTTACGTTCTGCTCTTTCTGTTGTTTGTTTTTTAGCATCACAGTCTGACTGCTGCCCTCACAGCCTTAAAAAAAGAAGTCTCCGGTACTTCAAGTCCACTGCTTTGAGTTGCTGCTTTCAGAGACGCCATCAGGGAGGACGGCCACCCTTCCTACATCATGAGCACCCGCGGGACCGGCAGGACCAATGGGAGCCTACCGCAGACCAAGATCTGCCAGTTCAAACTGGTGCTGCTGGGAGATATGGCCGTTGGCAAGTCCAGCCTGGTTCTGCGCTTTGTTAAGGGCCAGTTTGATGAGTTTCAGGAGACCACCATTGGAGGTGAGGCATAGGTGATGATGGTAGAACTGATCTTTAGGAAAAATTGGGTTGGTTTAAGCGGTTTATTGCATTTACATTCCTACATACACTACCATTAAGGTTTGTTGTCTTTTTTTTTTTTTTTTTGAAAAATAAATTAATAGATTTATTTAGCAAGGACATTAAAGGTGCTGTAGGTGATTCTCTGCAGAAACATTTTTTGTAATGGTGGTTGAATGTCTCCTCATATCCTGATAGCAATAACTATAAATGTATTTTCACAAATATATATCGTCTGTGGTGTAGGACCATAAAATGTTCGTTCAATCCTTGCATTCGGTCCGAATGATCCTATAGCATGTGTTCCCTGTCGGTCAGTGTTTGTTTGCATACCACTGCGCATAGCCATCAGACTTTATACGCCATCTTTATACGCAGACTTTATACGCCATCAGTGCGTTCACGCACGCTGTGCAATTCGTCTAGTGTGCAGATTTTGAACACAACGTGCATCCTCCAGTGTGAGTCCTAACGCTCCTTCTACGGTACTCCGACCGCGGCCGCCCCATCCTCTGCAGCCCCTTCGTGTGACCCTTCGGAGTAGCTGCGCCCTAGCATGACCACAGGTATTTGTCCGCTCCATTTGGACAAGGTGCTTGTCTCCATAGAGACATCATCGGAGCGAGGCAGACTCTCATCATGGAATCCCTGACATGCAAGTAATATTATTACACACTGACAAGTTTTCCTAGCTAAACAAACCAAAAACTTGCTGCATCTAATTTTTTTTTAATCAAATTTTTTTTTTTTAACTAACTGTACTATAACGTTTTCTCACCGGTGAATGACACACAATGTATTCATAGTTTTCACGTGCCGTCACACTATTATAGGAACGCCCACCTAAAGGGTAAAACAAGGCTTTCCTCCATTGTCATTTTTACCAGGTTTGTTGTAAGTTTTAATGTAGTAAGACAGTGATATTATATATAAAAGACCAAATTCAATATACACCTTATTGATGTTGCATACGTTGTACTTGCATGTAAATGAACATAGAATGTAAATACAACACAAGATTTCTCATGAAGTGTCTTTCCCATCAAAAACCATTATAAAGAAAACGCGTTGCGTTCATATTCTTGGCTCATCTTCTCTGTATATAGTAGGCTATGCATCATCAAAAAGGCATAAACTGAACTTAATCTTTTAATATCATGGGATATTAAGGCACTTTAAGGGTGGGTTGCACTAATAAGGATTCTTTTGCCTGGTGTCGGTTCATCCCGATCAGCCCTTTAATTCTTACGGTCTTTCTACATAGTTAATCTGTGTTTAAAATGAAGTGGTGCAACACAACTCCATTTAAAATAAAACCCAAATCAACAAATCCTTGATTAGCAACACGTTAAACTTTTCTTAATTTAATACTGCAGCAGGTGTTGTACATGGATACATGGAAGTACCAAAAACAAAAAAAAATTGACAGGCTTTTGCTGCAGTTCTGTGGCTGTTTTTCCCTCCAGGGCTCACGTGACTGAAAACTATTGCAGTAGTATGTTTTCTCTGGTCTTCTGGGCTGTGCGCATTCATGCTTTCAGGAGGTGTGGCTTTGGACTGCGATGTGCAGGAAGGGTGGGATTGTAGGCTTTCAGTGCTATCAGGCTAAAGTTAGCATTTACCCAGATCTCCTTCAGCACCTTTAAATTGATCAAAAGTGACAGTAAAGATTTCATAACTGTTTTCAACATTAATAATAGGAAATCTTATTTCTTGAGCACAAAATCAGCATATTAGAAAATCTTCTGAAGGATAATGTGACACTGAAGATTGGAGTAATGATGCTGACAATTCAGCGTTGCCATCACAGGAATAAATTACATTTTTAAATATATTAAATTAATATTTCACAAAATTACTGATACTACAGGGTGTGTAGCAACTCATAATGTAAAACTGCACATAATGTTATAAGTATTACATTATTATTGTAATAAAAATTCCATAATGTAATAATTTTCTCAAAACGTAATAAAATACTGAGCTCATAATGTAATAAAAAAAAATTTATTGAGAAATGTATTACATTATAAACTCATTATGTCATATTTTCATTATTGTTGAAATAGCTTTTAAAACATAAAACAATTAGTATTCACTTACAGTATATTTTTAAAAATCTAAAGCCAGTCTAAAATCTAAACTACCTGGGAAATGCAACAGATTTAAATATTCATGCTATTATTATTATTAAACAAAGCATTGGTATTACTTTACAGTTATTTTAAAAATCTAAATGCAGTCTTAACCTTAACCTACTACTACTAGTATTTTTAGTATTTATTTATCTGGATTTAGATTTTTAAAATGTACTGTAAAGGAACACAAATTATTTATGTTTAATAAACATATAATAATAAAAATAATTGCATAAATATTTTTAAAAAAAAATTAAATACTGTAAGGGAATACTAATATTCGTTTATGTTTTAAAAGCTATTCCAATAATGAAAATATGACATAATGAGTTTTTTAATGTAATACATTTCTCAATTATTTTTTTTATTACATTATGAGCTCAATATTTTATAACGTTTTGAGAATTTTATTATAATAATAATATAATACTTATTACATTATGTGCAGTTATTACAATACGAGTTGCTTAAGAGTGGGAAAATAGCAGGAAAAGTCTGGTAAATTGTAGTTGTCTGTAACCCTCTGTTCATTTGACCTCAAACTGAGCTGATTTTGTTCTTAGTCATAGCAGGAGATGTCAGTAGATAAAAGATATCATCACATGTGAGAATGATGTCAAACTAGGTTCACTATTTCTGTGTATAATCTCCACAACATTATTATAGACTTTAAATCCCTTAAGGTTCAGAGACAGACAGATAGCGTACAAATGGACGTAATCCAACACTAATATTATACTGGAGTTCTTGTATGGTGATTTTCTTTTTTTATAAAACTGCAGCAACAGCAATATGATTAAAGACTCCAATGTTTAATGAATAATTCATTAAAATAAAATTATTTAAAGAAATAACATGCATCAATAATAGTCATCAGAATAAACAATACTACTGCTAACAAATTGTTGCATTTATATATATAAATGATTTAACTCAATTTTTTATGCATCAAAAACTAAATTTGGGTATTCTATTCTAAAGCAGTGTTGTTTCGGTATTAAGAATCATTTACATTTTTATAGTAATTAAAAAAGTGTTTTAGTATTTTTATGCACTTTTTTTTATTAGTGTTTTATATTTAAATGTTCTATTTACCTTTAATTTATTTCAGTTAGTTTTCTAATATTTGTATTTTATTTTAGCTGTATTTCAGTTAAGTGATTTTTATTTTTAGTTTAACGATAACAACTTTAATGCAAAAATAAAAATCACGACGGATCAGTATTTTTAATACTTGAATCTTTGGCTTAGATTACTTATCTTTTTTTTGTCTGTGACCCACCATCAGCTGCGTTCTTGGCACAGTCTGTTTGTCTGGACGACACTACAGTGAAGTTTGAGATTTGGGACACGGCTGGACAGGAACGCTACCACAGCTTGGCCCCCATGTACTACCGTGGAGCCCAGGCGGCCATTGTAGTGTTTGACATCACCAAGCCTGTAAGTTTAACAGTACACTCTTTATATAAAGGATACAAACTTTCATTTGGTAAAATAGTGGATTTGTTGCTTAGTCTTTAGCCATCTGTTTATAGGAAACATTTGAGCGAGCAAAGGCGTGGGTGAAAGAGCTGCAGCGGCAGGCCAGTCCAAACATCGTCATTGCTCTTGCAGGAAACAAGGCCGACCTAGCAGACAAGAGACTTGTGGAGTATGAGGTCATATCTTTCACTTTTATTTCTAGACATGGGGGTTGTTTGAGTTGTTTCTCTCAATGAAGTGGCAAAACAGCAATAGTTTGACATATAATTACAATAACTAACAACATTTAAATATATATATTTTTTATTTCTTCCTGTGATGTCAAAGCTGAATTTTATGCAGCCATTACAGTCTTCAGTGTCACATGGTCCTTCAGAAATCAGTCTAATATAGTGATTTGCTGCTGAAGAAACTTTTCTTATTATTATCAATGCAGAAAACAGTTGATACTCTTTTTCAGGAATCTTTGATGATAATTGAGAATGTTCAAAAAGAACGAAAAGCACTTATTTGAAAACTTTTGTAATATTATTCATCTCTTTACTGTCACTTTTGATCAATTTAATGCATCCTTACTAAATAAAAGCAAATCTTTACAAAAAGAAATGTTACTGACCTCGTTTGAACAGGATTACTCAACGTGTAATGTGTGGTAATTACATTTTTAACACATTTACAGTGCATCCGGAAAGTATTCACAGCACTAGACTTTTTCCACATTTTATGTTACAGCCTTATTCCAAAATGGATTCAGTTCATTATTTTCCACAAAATTCTACAAACAATAACCCATAATGTCAACGTGAAAGATGTTTGTTTGAAATCTTTGCAAATATATTAAAAAATAAAAACATCACATGTACGTAAGTATTCACAGCCTTTGCTCAATACTTTGTTGAAGCACCTTTGTCACCAATTACAGCCTCAAGTCTTTTTGAGTATGATGAAGCTTGACACACCTATTTTTGGGCCATTTCTCCCATTTTTCTTTGCAGGACCTCTCAAACTCCATCAGATTGGATGGGGAGTGTGGGTTCATAGCCATTTTCAGATCTCTCCAGAGATGTTTAATCGGGTTCAAGTTTGGGCTCTGGCTGGGCCACACAAGGACATTCACTGAGTTGTCCCATAGCTACTCCTTTGTTATCTTGGCTGTGTGCTTAGGGTCTTTGTCCTGTTGGAAGATGAACCTTTGCCCCAGTCTGAGGTCCAGAGCGCGCTGGAGCAGGTTTTCATAAAGGATGTATCTGTTCATCATCTTTCCCCTGATTCTGACTAGTCTCCCAGTTCCTGCCACTGAAAAACATCCCCATAGCATGATGCTGCCACCACCATGCTTCACTGTAGGGATGGTATTGGGCAGGTGATAAGCGGTGGCTGGTTTCCTACAGACATGACGCTTGCCATTCAGGCCAGAGACCAATTTTTTTTTCTCATGGTCTGAGTCCTTCAAGCTGTCATGTGGCTTTTACTGAGGAGTGGCTTCTGTCTGTCTTGGTCACCTCCCTGACTAAGGCCCTTCTCCCTCGATTGCTCAGTTTGGTCTGGTAGCCAGCTCTATCAAGTGTCCTGGTGGTTATAAACTTCCATTTACGGATGATGGAGTCCACTGTGCTCATTGGGACCTTCAGTGGTGCAGAAATTTTTCTTTACCCTTTGATTTGTGCCTCGATACAATCCTGTCTTGGAATTCTACAGACAATTCCTTGGACTTCATGGCTTGGATTTTGCTCTGACATGCACTGTTAACTGTGGGACCTTATGTAGACAGGTGCGTGCCTTTCCAATCAACTGAATTTACCACAAGTTGACTCTAATCAAGTTGTAGAAACATCTCAAGGATGATCAGTGGTAACAGGATGCACCTGAGCTCATTTGTCATGGCAGGACTATTTATGTACATTTTCTTATTCTTATTTCTTTATACATTTGCAAAGATTTCAAACAAACTTCTTTCACACTGTCATTATGGGGTATTGTTTGTAGAATTTTGAGGAAAATAATGAATTTAATCTTTTGGAATAAGGCTGTAAAAAGTGAAGCGCTTTGAATACTTTCCAGATGCACTGTATATAATATAATTATTTGAACTGTTGGTTATTTTTGTCTTGTGTGCAGTAACCCAGACTTTCATTTTACATTTCTGTACAGGAAGCCCAGACATATGCAGAAGACACAGGCTTGCTTTTCATGGAAACTTCTGCCAAGACTGCAATGAATGTAAACGAGTTGTTCCTGGCCATTGGTAAGTGTTAAAGTTAAAGTCTTCTTACTAGTGTATTCTCTTCTGAACACTGTTATTGTTACTACAATAGTTAAGTGTCATAAAATAAGGAATAGAAATATCAGGTTGTAACATTTTAGTAACAAAAATATATTTACTGTGGTATTGTAAGGAAAACTATGGTTACCGGCTGTTTGTAAGGGACTACAAACTTTAGATTTGAAGAAATTCAAGAACATTAGTGAACATTCTTAAAATTGTTCGTATTTTCTTTACGTGCGGAATTAACTCTCCTGGCATACCATCCCATTTCCAGATTTTCAGATTGTTAGTCTAAACAGATAATTGAAAAATACAAATATTTATAGGGCGGGGACTTGGATCTATTGGTTGTCGATTAAATAGAGGCAGATATGAATGCACGCTTGCGGACGATTGTAAGAAAAGGGCGGGGTTTAAACAGATTCTATATAACTGAAGTGTATAAATCCAGCATATGTCACCAGAAGAAGTCTGTTGTTTCACTGGTGCAATAAAACCAATATCATTGATCTTTTAAAAATATATAGATTTTTTTTATTTAACTCTTCTTTATTTATCAATAGCAAAAAAGATGCCAAAAACAGACACCCAAAACCCCACGCATGCTGCCCGACACAGGGGGGTAAACCTACAGGACCCAGATGCACAGTCCACCCGAAGCTGCTGTGGGAACTAAAGTTCTGTCAACACTCCATAACGGGAGACCACCGACACCTACTCCTTCCCAAAATCCCACCCTTCACCCTTTCACCTCCCAAGACGGATACGGAAAGAGATAGAAAGAGAGAGGAATAACAGGAAGAGATTGAGGGAAATCCCTCTGATGCCATAAAGAGATTTTTCAAGGAAGACTTCTGATGGACTGGGCAGAGAGTGAACGGAAGATGGGCTCTGTCATATCTGGCAGTATATATGGATTCTGTGTTATTTTAAGTCAACAATAATTTTTGCCTTTGTTAATTTTCATTATGCCAGCAAGCACTAAGGTGTCACCCAAAGAGATAGAGGAACACAGAAGAAACAGGATGAACAGAAGAATTATTTCACCAACAAATCTTCCCATTCTCAGTGCTGAAATGAACTGAGATGATCCATAATGCCCCCTTACAACATCCGGAAGTCTTCAAGCGAAAACAACACAAAGTATCCGTATGCTCTGGGCTCCCCCATTCTGATCCCAACTCTAACACTGGAAGGAAGTCAGCACCTTAACCTGAAACTAACCCTTATAATTATTCAACCATGAGCCGCATCTACTAAATTTTTTAAACTGCGAATGGTACACTGAAGTAGAAATTATTCATTCAACCTGAGCTTGTTTTTTTCAGCCTCCAGCTTTATTTATTACCTTTGTTTGAACTGGTCTCCCTTACGTAGCTCATCATTCTTCTTAGACCCAAAAAGTATTGAAGAACATCAATGTTGTCTTCCCATTTCCTTCTCCCAACCGCATTGATCTTGAAGTTCAGTGTTGAAGTTCACTAAACAACAGTAAGCTCTACGATGCCTTCTCTACGTTCTCGTCGCTTTGTGTAAACTACTGTTTGAGAAACTATCGACAAATAATTTACGACGTATTGGCACCAACCAGATGACTGGTCGAAAAGCATTTCGCTTCACGAGTAATTGCAGAATATCGCACATTGATTCATTTGAACCAGGAAGTCATGAAATACCAGGTCAATGTCTCAGTATGTTATGAAAAAGCAACAAAAATATTAAAGCACTCACAAATCAACAACGTGAATGACTTAGCAACTGATGCTGTGCAATACAGTGGGATGGAAAATAGCAGCAAGGGAAATTTTTGCCCACAAAGCCCCTGAAAAAGTGGAAAAAAACAGAAGTGCCTACTCCGTTTTTTCCGTGTTCTTTGTTTTGGGCTTGTTTGAGGTCGACAGACCACCAGAAAAGTAGCGTTTTCGAGATGTTGGCCCGAAGTGTACAGGCAATAACCTGTAAAAATAATCAGTTGAGCTTGTTAGTAACAGGAGTCATTTATGAAGTTTTGTTTTATGGATGCTGTTTGTTGATGTGTATAAAAAGTTTTATTTAAAATTGATTTTAGTCAGTAATTTAATGGGTTACCAATACATTTATATGGTCATTTAGGGAATGAATTAGGTATCATGATAAGATGTCACAGCTATAAGTCATTTGTCATGTGTCTTCAGGTCCACCTTTTTTGTGGAATAGATCTGATCTCTTGTTAACACCTCTGTGAACTGAAATGTTAAATAAAGCTGTGCTGTTCTGCTATGAATGAAATGTGACTTTGGTTTCTGTGGCTTTTTGACTAGCCTTGATCTAAACCTCAGTCAAGAGTCATTTATGAGGAAACGGCATTCAACAGTTGTCCGGCTGCACCCATGTGACATGTCACTGCAATATTTACCCTTAAAGGTACAGTGTCAAATTGGAAATAGACTAAACAAAATTGCAAAAATAATGACCAAACTAATTTCCCCAAACACTTCTAGTGCTGTTTGCAAATAAATAGCTCTTTAGGTATATTGTGCTACGCTCCAGACTCTTTGAAATTCTCCCTCCTCGCACTTGAAAATAGCTGAAATAGTACTCAAGATCAAATATCGAACTTGAAAAGTTATTAACAAGTGTCGTTTGATATAACTTTCAAGATATATGACTAAAGTGGCAGTCCATTGGTTATTTTCAACAAGATGGGAAAACAAGATTTGTGTGGAGCGCAGCATGACTGGAATTGTTTGATCTATTTGAATTATATTATCAGAATTGGTTCTGCAGGAATGAGTCCAAAACCCAGAAATGAGTGAGCATATTTGCACTTCCGGTTCTATTGTCCTGAAGTCAATGGGTTTTTGGTTAAACGCTTGAAATTTGTCGTTAACACGAATTTGAGATTTTTTAACATTTTATTCTATGACATAAATGTCTGGTTTCACAGACAGGGCTTAGATTAAGCCAAGAATAGACATGAGTTCAAACATGCCTTAGAAAAACATTATTGGTGTGAATCTCGAGACAAAACAATGGCACTGAAATATTTTAATGTATGTTAGTACAAGTTGCTTTCAGTTGAAACAGCTCAAACATGATTTTTTTTTTTTCAAACCTTCTCTGTAAAACCGGGGGAAAATACACAAGTAATAAACCACTTTCTGATTTCTTTAGCTTTTATGTGTCTTGTAAAAAGGTGTTTGCTAACAAGTGGCTAAATGGAACTACAGGGGCTTTCAGGAACATTAAAGGGATAGTTCACTCAAAAATTCTGTCATATACTCACCCTTAAGTATTTTTTTTATGAATATCTTTCTTCTGTTGAACACAAAAGAAGAAATTTTGAAGAATTTTGGTAACCAGTTGATGGTAGCCATTGACTTTTATAATAGGAGAAAAATACTAATGCTACCGTCAACTGTAACCAACTTTCTTCCAAATATCAATCAACAGAAAGTGTTCAACAGAAGAAAGAAACTCATACAGGTTTGGAACAACTTGAGTAATTTACAGAATTTTCATTTTTGGCCAAATCTACTTTTAAGCATCATGTTGAACAGGGAAACTCGCCTACTTGCAAGTCTGCTTTTACAGCCTTGTCATGTTTATACTAAAGTTGTTGTCCATTTATAGCCTTACTTTAGCTTTTTACTTCTGGCAATATTTTTTTTCCACAGAAGGAGATAATCTTGATAACCCCAAAATCTGTTTGTATTATGTAAATATGAATTGTATTTTATAGAGGAAACCAGGGTGATGCTAACTTTTGGGTTGGCCATCAAAAATGTCATCCTTGTAGCATTCTATCCCCACCTCCAAAATTACCTGGAATGTTGCATTAAGAAAAAAACAGAGCTCGGTGACACTGGTGAGCAAAAAAAAAGTTATTTGTTTGATGAAAGCTGATGCATTTTTCTGAAAGAATAAAGTATTTCAAAATGCAATAAATGAGGATCACTTAATATTTGTACTTCGATGTATTTAAAATATAATGGTAAAGCCAACTCAACCACAAAATAACAGCAAAGACAGAACAAACAATTGAGTGTAATGATATATTTGGCTAAAAAAATAAAAGCAAACCAATCATTAAAACCCATCATAAACGACAAATACAAGATAAAAATGTATAAATGGCTGTGGCATTACTTTATACACGTAAAAAAAAAATAATACTAAAAATCAAAAAGAGACAGCAAACTATCTGGCCTATCATTATTGGTATATGTAATTTGCTGATCTAAAAATTTAATTGCATTTATCTAGCCATCACTTTCTTCATCCTCTGCTGCGGCGTATATACTCTGGTTTCTCCGTTTTATTTGAGGTGTGCCGCCCGTGTGACCCGTGGACCCCAGTGCGGTCTCACCACTGGTGCGCTTGGGGACCCTGGCTGATGTGAAGCCCCCCTCCTCTTCTGAGCTGCCCTGAGAGAGGGATGCTGAAGGAGGGGGAAGAGAAAGAGGCCGTGAGGAGCGTAGTGGAGCCTCTGTCTCTGGTGCAGCACATGGGGGCGGTAAGATCAGTCTATTAGCGGTCTCTCGCTGGGGGCTGCTGTCTCTATCGCTGTCCTGGCTCCCCATCTGCCCTTCTGGAACCACTGCATCTGTTCCTTTCTCCTCAGCACATCCTACTCCGTTGTCCTCTTCCTCCTCCCATTCGTCCTCAATGGTGATTTCATCAGGGTTGTAGGAGCTGGAGAGGCCAGAGGTGTCGGTGGGGTATTCACTGGGTTCGTCTACGCTCCCAGTGCTGTCCTCATCCTCCTCCTCTTCAGTCGCACCTGTGGCGCCCGCCTCCCCGTAAGTCTGCCCATTTTGCCCTGCCAGGATGTAGATGTCCGTTAGGCCGAGGGTGGCACACAGCTCTGTGGTTTGGGGGTTGGTGGAGTAGGCTGGGTGGGAATTGGGTTGAGGGCGGCCGGGGTCATAGGCAGGCACCGTCAGGCTGAAATTTTCAGGGATGCAGAGGTCGCCACTCAAATCGCTCACAACCTCCATCATAGCTTCCTCTGACGCACTGAAATCCCAACTGAAAGAAGCAGAATAAAAAAAAAATGATATGGACCAAATTCCGATTAATATTGGAATTATTCTGATTACATATCCATGTGGTGTAAATGTGTTAACCCGTTTGTCATAAACCAGCTAAGCCAAGTTTTCAAAATGGTATATAGCTATATTATTAGCTATAATTACACTAAACTGACGCCAAAAGTCTTTATATATTTTTTTATAGAAGATATAACTTTGTATATAAAAAATAAAGTAAAATATTATAATAATACTTTCAAGACATTCATAATGTTATAAAAGATTTCCTTAAAAGAAATGCTGTTATTTTTTACTTTCTTTTCATCAAATAATCTTAAAAAAAGAATCATGAAATGAAAAAAAAAAATGATCACGGATTTCAGAAAGATATTAAGCAGCAATTAATATCTGTTAATAACACCAATAACTGTTTTTAACATCGATGATAATTAATAATAAGCACCAAATCAGCACATTAGAATGATTTCTGAAGGATCATTTGACACTAGCTGCGTTTCCATTTCCCTTCAAATTGAAAATACGCCCAATGGAAACGTAATGTTCACAAAAACTCAACTTTATGTTTGCATGAGATGGTTTTTCAGGCAATTCGAAAAAATTATTAAAAAAAACAAGGAACCAAGGAAAACAAGGAATTTTTAATTAGGAAAAAGTTATTTTTTGCAATATATATATTTTTTAATCAATATTTAGAAAATATCACAAAAGTTTGTAACGGAAATCAGGCAACTGAAGACTGAAGTAATGATGCTGAAAATTCAGCTTTGCTATTACATGAATAAATTACATTTTAAATTGTATTAAAATATATATATATATATATATATATTTTAAGTTGTAATAATATTCAGAATATTTCCCTGTACTTTTGAAAACTGAGACTTTCAAAAACACTTTTTTTTTTTTTTAAATATTCAATTACACATAACACATAGATAATTGTGAATATGAACTATGAGAACTATAAGGGACACAGGCAGCTATAACAATTCAACCTATCAAAGCTCATCTCCAGAATTTCCACAGGAGACGCGTGGGAAAAGATCAGAATTTATTTTGGAAAATGCTGGTTACTGGAATTTGCAAATAGAACGAACCCTTAACAAGTAATCAAATAATAATGTAGTTATTATTGTAATGTGGTCTGTACCGGCTGTGTAGTCCGTTGTCTTGTGGGGGGTTCCAAAAATTGTGGGATGGTTTCTGAAGTCTGTCTGTAGCTTTCAAGATGGCCAGCCACTCTGGGTCATACTCAAGGTGGTCAGAGGAGCCCGGTCTGTCTGCTACCTCCACAATCTGCAATGTCAAAACCTTTATTCACTCACAAAGATCTACTCCTTAGTCTACTACTAGATTCACTACTTGGATGCCACAATATTTGGTCAAAGCAGATGCTAAAATATGCTTGTTATTGGAAACTGCATGATCATTACCTGAAGGAAGTCTCGATGGGGAAGACACTTGTCAAGTGAGAGAAACTTGGTGATCTTCGGGGCAGCATTGTTCTTAGCCTGATGTGAAAAAAATTGCTTGTTATGTACTTTTCAATAAATAATGAACTCTGATTTATACAGCTTATCTTAGGCCTGTTCATGTCTGTGGCATGTTACTGCAAGAGATATAAAAATAATAAAATAGAGATATTCCAGAAGTTCTTTTGTAAGACATGTTGAATTTGTCGTCATAAATTAAAAATATATACATATTAATATACATAAAAAAGATGCATCTCTTAATATGTTCAGCTGTTTGAATACAGGTCCTTCTCAAAAATTAGCATATTGTGATAAAAGTTCATTATTTTCCATAATGTAATGATAAAAATTAAAATTTAATATATTTTAGATTCATTGCACACCAACTGAAATATTTCAGGTCTTTTATTGTTTTAATACTGATGATTTTGGCATACAGCTCATTAAAACCCAAAATTCCAAAAAATTAGCATATCATGAGAAGGTTCTCTAAACGAGCTATTAACCTAATCATCTGAATCAACTAATTAACTCTAAACACCTGCAAAAGGTTCCTGAGGCTTTTAAAATCTCCCAGCCTGGTTCATTACTCAAAACCGCAATCATGGGTAAGACTGCCGACCGGACTGCTGTCCAGAAGGCCATCATTGACACCCTCAAGCGAGAGGGTAAGACACAGAAAGACATTTCTGAACGAATAGGCTGTTCCCAGAGTGCTGTATCAAGGCACCTCAGTGGGACGGAAAAAGTGGCAAAAAACGCTGCTGAGAAGGGTGGACCGGACCCTGAGGAAGATTGTGGAGAAGGACCGATTCCAGACCTTTGGGGAACTGCAGAAGCAGTGGACTGAGTCTGGAGTAGAAACATCCAGAGCCACCGTGCAGAGGCGTGTGCAGGAAATGGGCTACAGGTGCCGCATTCCCAGGTCAAGCCACTTTTGAACCAGAAACAGCGGCAGAAGCGCCTGACCTGGGCTACAGAGAAGCAGCACTGGACTGTCGCTCAAATTTTACATGTCATTCGAAATCAAAAGCCAGAGTCTGGAGGAAGACTGGGGAGAAGAAATGCCAAAATGCCTGAAGTCCAGTGTCAAGTACCCACAGTCAGTGATGGTCTGGGGTGCCATGTCAGCTGCTGGTGTTGGTCCACTGTGTTTTATCAAGGGCAGAGTCAATGCAGATAGCTATCAGGAGATTTTGGAGCACTTCATGATTCCATCTGCTGAAAAGCTTTATGGAGATGAAAGATTTCGTTTTTCAGCATCACCTGCTCACAGTGCCAAAACCACTGGTAAATGGTTTACTGACCATGGTATTACTATGCTCAATTGGCCTGCCAACTCTCCTGACCTGAACCCCATAGAGAATCTGTGGGATAGTGTGAAGAGAAAGTTGAGAGACGCAAGACCCAACACTCTGGATGAGCTTAAGGCGCTATCGAAGCATCCTGGGCCTCCATAACACCTCAGCAGTGCCACAGGCTGATTGCCTCCATGCCACGCCGCATTGAAGCAGTCATTTCTGCAAAGACTTCCCGACCAAGTATTGAGTGCATAACTGAACATAATTATTTGAAGGTTGACTTTTTTGTATTAAAAACACTTTTCTTTTATTGGTCGGATGAAATATGCTAATTTTTTAGATAGGAATTTGGGTTTTTCATGAGCTGTATGCCAAAATCATCAGTATTAAAACAATAAAAGACCTGAAATATTTCAGTTGGTGTGCAATGAATCTAAAATATATGAAAGTTTAATTTTTATCATTACATTATGGAAAATAATGAACTTTTATCACAATATGCAAATTTTTTGAGAAGGACCTGTTTATATCTAGTGGGATCTCACGTTAACATATTCTAGATATTCAAGCTTTTATTCATTTTACATCACCAGTAAACGATTGTTAATATATTAGTAAGATATGTGAAAGGGGCTTAAATCTAGAGTATCTGCAATAGAGTTATCTCTACAATGGTAAGCTTGTATCTGTCAAAACCACTGACCCACCTCGTGTTGCATCAGTGCAGCAAACTTCACGTGCAGGTGAGCTGAGAACCAGTAGCTGGGCTGCAGGTGGTCTAGAAGCTCTGCAGCAGCAGGGCTGCCCAGGGTACCGCTCTCCACTTCCTGTCTGAGGAACTTCTTCTTGCGCAGAAGCTGATTTGTGTTGCCGTAGTGATAAATGCCTCTCGGCCAATCATGCGTCATGAAGACGTCTACGGGCATCTTGATCTTGAGGAGTGAGGTTAGAAATTATACGTGGAAATAGTATTTAGCTAATAATTAATTTCCTGATTTTTCTTTATGCATATAAACATTTCTGATTTGTTCCTCTCTCCTGAATCTGCATCTTACGGGCATCTTGATCTTGAGGAGTGAGGTTAGAAATTATACGTGGAAATAGTATTTTGCTAATAATTCATTTCCTGATTTTACTTGATGTATATAAACATCAGATTTTTTTCTTTCTCCTGAATCTGCATCCTTACCACTGAATGTGTAAGATGTCTACTGATGCATTTCACATGACAAGGATTTACCTGTTTAAGCTTGAAGATGTCAATGTTTCGTATATGGTACACACTGCGCAAGGTTTCTGGGTCGTATGGAGGGAACTCAAAGTGTCCTGAAAATGCATAAAAATTGTTACATATTTGGGTCTTATAACACAATTGATTTGGAATTGTTAAAACTCACCTTTCTTGTAATCGTGGGATTTAAATATTCCAGAAAGACCACCAATCCTTACACCTCTAAAGCGTACGACGCCAGCATAACCTGAGTAATGAGGAACAATAAATCTATTGAGAACTGCTGTTTAAGCAAAGCACTATGAGAATATTAACACTGAAACAAAAAAAGTCTTAATCTAAATGCATTTTAAAGGGGACATATCAGGAAATTCTGACTTTTTCCATGTGTCAGGTCCCCGATGCATCTACCTACTCAGAAAATGTGAAAAAGGACAACCCAGTAACTTTGTTCTGGTAAGCCTTTCTCTGCAAGCATGTGAAAAAACAAGCCATTAAGATTTATCTCCCCTTCTGACATAGGAAGGGGATCTTATTATAATATTACCGCCCCTTAATCTGCACGTTTCCACCCTCGGCGGCGCCACTATTTTGTTTCCGCAAGCGACAACGCTGAACAAATCCCTTGTGTGTATTTGACAGTTTAAACGTAACAAAAAATGTGAAAGAGAAGTTACTCACGTCACAGATTGACGTCTGACATCCAGTTGTCTGTGTGCGTGTGCTTCAGATAAGTGCGCTCAGAAAACGATCCATTAGAAGTTTAAACTAATATAACTTTAAAATGGGTGGAAAAAAATGAACTTTAATGATTAAAGAAGAACTATACTATCTGTGGGAGTGATCATGATATGGATAATCAAAACCATGCAGATGTCTTGTTAGTATTTGGCAGAGAACAAAGGAAATTTGTTTGTTTTCTCAAGGTGGCAAGAACAAGAACTATGAGGCAGGAACAAAGTTCGCTCTGGCAAGTACATTCCATACTTCACGAGAAAAGCAGGTGCCCTGGGAGTGAGAACTTTTGTCTCTGTTCTTAACACATTGAGGCAGGAACTGTGTGGAGAGGGGGCAGCACACAGCAGCTCATTTGCATTTTAAGGCACATGCACAAAAACAGCCTGTTCTTGACTGTAGTCAGAAATGGGTATTTACAATTATGATTTATAAATGATCTTTGAGGTATTTTTAAACTGAAACTTCACAGACACATTCTGGGGGCATCTGAGACTTAAATTAGTCTTGTGGGCATAAAAAGTCCCCTTTACAATAACAATGTATATGCATTTTTAAGTATGAGCCGGAGATCTCACCCAGGTAATAGATGTTGGGAGCCACCCAGCCTCCGTACGGAAGCTCCTGGAGATGGTTTGATGCTTCATGGTTTCCACCAATGAAAATCGTCAGGACAGGAGCCTTCTTCTCACCAGAGTAGTACCTTGGAAAACCCATTGTCATGACATGAGAAACAATGGTCGACCAGTATCACCGACACAATATTAACTTATAATCAACTCAAAAATATTGTATTCATCATATAAATCAATGCAGCCTCTGTGTATACTTAATTATTCTCATTGAACTGATTGATTAATCTCTATCTGTTTATCTAGAGAATCTCAGTTGTTTCCTTACTTGTAAAAAGTTTGCATGTGTCTGTATTTGGCAGGCACCGCCATGCACTTCATGTCTCCTTCATTTCTGACAGCCTGGAAGTCTCCGCAGCACAGAAGCAGGTCCACCTTCACACCTTCTTTATTCTCCAGGTAACTGATGCTCTCGTATATCTTATCCAGCTCTCCATGACAACAGCCTTCAACTGCCACCTTCATCCTTATTTCTCTGATCCACAGCGTTACAATCAAAGACGACAAAACGCGTTACCCATCGGTCAGCCTGTGCATTTTAGTAGTTTGACATGATTCTTCTAGCAGCGACTTTGCCTCCCTGCACACACATGCTACTCTGCTCATGCGCAGAACGATCATGTGACCAGAGCACCAAATGCATTTTTATTCTTCATCCACACTTTCCGTAATTTATATTCGTTCTTCGTTGTAAAACATTTAAAAGCTTCTTGGTTGCAAGGACATTTGGTAGCAAGTTAACATTTTTTTATATATATGTGGAACATCGATATAAAATGTAAAATACTTTTGTTTGTATTAACTTTAGTTTACAATAAGGGTAGCACGCCAGTAATATTTAATTAAAACTTTAACTGCACCAGACATAAGGCTGATATAACTGACTAAAAGACTGCTGGTATTATCTATTGTTCAATTGCTTGCTTAAATATTTTTGTATTATTATTCATACTAATATGCTTTTTTGTGTTTATGAATTTGGCTAATAAGTTTATGCCACTGAAGAATTTGAAATTGAAATTATAATGTGGAAAGTGCAGGCAGGGCACTTTGTGGCATGCTTTGTCACATGGTAAATGCTACTTTTCATAGCCATGTGTGATGTCGACTAATCGAATCCACTTGTGTTTAATAAACAACAATTTATTTAATCATTTCAAATTATACTGCTGAATATAATCCATGGATTTAATATTTGGAATTAATAGAAAAAAATAATTGTTGTTCACAAATGTCCGCGGTAAGAAAAAATGCCCTAAGATTTGAAATGCTCAAATAAGGATGTGACTAGAAACCACATTTTTTTAATTGAATTTATCCATTTAAATTGAACTATGTATTCTTTAAATGATAGCCTTTTAAATATTTATATTCCTTGAATTGTAAAGGAAAAACAACAAAAAAAACGTATATATATTCCTTAATATGATATATTATATATATATTATATATATTAATTAACCCAGTGGTGTGGAAAGTGCTGGACTGTACATGTTCTGATGATGTAAATTTGAGGAGAAAGTGCTGCTGTAAATATACCGCTGATTGAGCTGAGTTTTTGTCGAAAGTGCCGCTCTGAATGTTCCGCTGAGTGAATGATGGCGTGCCTGCTGGAGGCCCCTTTACGCATCAGCGTGTTATCCGTGAGTCTCTTTGATTATACCAATTAAAACCTCACGTTTTCACTTCAGGATCACTCAGATGTACACTAGACACATTAGATAGACTTTAGCGAGTGATCTTAAATTAAACGGTGTGTTTTTTTTGTAACTGCTTGTGTGTTTATGTGGCTAACAGCAGATCTGGATGTGCTCAGAGCTGTCAAATCAAAGTTATATTTAGTTTTCAGTCTATATTTAGATCTGGGGCTCCAAAAACAAAAACAAACCTGCTTTATATTCTCTGATTTATTGGTTAAATGATGATCTGATGGGCAGATGTAGTGGTAACGCCCCCCTTTTGACAGCCCTGTAGTTCTGTCCTGTGTGTTTTGACACATGTTGATCTTCTCTCATCGTGGTGGTACCCAAGTACAGTATTAGATGTTAATACACTGGTGATGTGATGTATAGCATGTTACTGAATGATTACCAGTCTCATCTGCCCCGGTATTTACATTGATACTTTGAATTGTAATGTGCTCCTCTGATCTAACGTTAATCAAACAAACAAGCAAGTTAGTGTGATATTGTTAAATCTGTAACCCTTTGTTATATTATAAAGTTAACTGTTAATATACGAACACTGTTTCTGTTTAGAATTTAAATTTGATCATCGAATGAATTCCATTCATTCACGTTTTTCACCTGTGGTCTCAGGCCCCAAACAAAAGTTTTGTTGTTGTTGTTGTTGTACATTTTCTTTATCATTATGAGACTGTTTACGTCTTGATGACATGTCATAATATAACTTAAATAGTGTATGTGTTATGAAGTCTTTCAGACACCAAACTGAACATGAGGACTAAGGTTTAAAGATGTTAAATATCTAAATTATAGTTTATAATAATAATCTCATGACCCTGTAAATATGTATGTGATTGTAGCTGCACTTCTCTATAAGCTTGTATCTGTTCGTATGTAAAAGGTATCATACGTAAGATTTTTGGATTAATAACCACTAGAACAAGTTATATATTTTGTTGACTTGTGTACTTACACTATCCCAAATGTGTCCAACAATGTTTAAATCCAGAGAAATCAGCTATTTTAACCAGTGTTAGTCAGTGTCGTCAGAGCGTACTGCATTGTGCAACAAGTAGAGTGACATTATAACAACTTAAAACACACCCAAGTTTAATAAAGTGACCTGTATGTGTAGTAATTCAGCACTTGCGGGGTTAATTTAGAATTCAATAAAATAATTAGATTTTCAGTGATCAGAAGTAACTGTAACAAAGTTCAAGTTCAGGGAAGAAGGAGGCAGGAACTGGCAAATGTTAACATGTGTTGCGCAGGTGTTTCTCTCATTAGCATTCACTCCCAGGTTCCACTCCCACGGCTCTCGACCTCACCCTGCTTCATCATGTCACAGTAATGTTAATAAATACATTAGCTCATCCTTTAATATGATTTCTACCTACGATGGTGGAGGTGAAGACGACAAATCCCATGATTCTATGCTCATTCACTGCGTCATCAAGCTGCGCCTTTGTTATTGTTCTGAATAAGCGACCTCTAGTGGTGAAACTTACATACTGTGCCTTTAAATTTCCTGCGTCATAGTGAGAATCACCAGTGAAACAAGACTAGTTTAGCACTTCAGATCTTATTTTGGTAAATGTCAAATAAATTAATTATTTAAGCTAAATTATATAGCTAAATTTTTTATTTAAGCAATGGCTTCTAGAATGACAGCTACATAATTAGGACTAGGCAATACTGTAACTTAATAATTATCTCAAATCATTCAAATGCTTTGTTTAAGTCTGTTTGAAATTAATTTGTTTTAGAACAGGTTATACAGTGAATCACTTTATTATGTTGCAGGTCAGTTTAGCCAATTTAAATGTTTAAGTTGTCAGAAATACTGGTTAACCTATGATGTCTTTCTTGAAAATGACTTTTTACAGTCATAAAAATCCCTGCAAAATATCAACACTGATGTGTTGTGAAATGTGTGAACAAAATGTATATGTTTATGACCTTATTGTTAGAGGTCGCTGTGCAAACCCGAAAATGTTTTTTTTTTTTTTAAATACCTCTGAGAATATTTACATTTGGCAGTGGCACTGCATTGAAGTCATACAGTACATATTTATAATTCCATGCATTTTCAGTTTGCTTTATATCTAATCCATTATCTTGGCGTTATTAGCGACATTCTCTACAGTTTAAACTTCAGGAAGTATGTAATGTCTGAGAAATTAATGTAAAAATATTTTCAGGTTTTTTTCTCAAAGTGTGATTTTTGGTGAATTGTATTGAATCAAATTCGGGTCAAAATAACCATCTCCATAAAAATCATTTTCAGATTTTGAACATAATACAGTGGTTGAATTCAATGTGAAATTCTGTGTATCTGATGTTTTGAAACATGAAGTGACATTTATATCAGTGCAAGCTGATTGCATAGATTCTTTGGTGTGTTTGGGGTGACCATCATTCCCACAGAGCATCATTCCCACTTTTCTCTGGCCTGAAATTGCCGTCTCTACACGAGAGAGCTGCGGTGTGTGAAGAGGCGGCAAGCAGGTCTCTACTCTCCTTCTAGAGACTTCCACCAACAGCCGGTGACTGTAAGGATAAACAGACTGAAGTATTGTGACCCTGTGAGCCGGAGAGGTGGCTATGGGGCGAGAATGAGGGTGTTGTGATGCCTCAGACGGGATAAGTTTGCTGAATCATCTTTGTGCTGTCATTTTTCACCATGCAGGAAGTCACAGCCACGAGTCGCCACTATGTTGACCGGCTTTTCGACCCTGACCCACAGAACGTGCTTCAGGGAGTCATGTGAGTAAACAGCCATATGTCCTTCCTGTGCGCGAGCAATCTGCTCTGTTACACTTCACCATGCTCACTTTTCTGAGTGCTAAAGATGAGGCTGTCACCATAGGAGGTTGTCTTTAGAGAGCAAAAGTTTTTTTTGTTAGTTTCATGTAAGACTTTGTGAAGTGTTGTACTTGCATGTTTATGTGAGTGTGTCTGGGTAGCTGCGGCTCGGGTCTCTTCATCTTTATTTTTAACTCAAGCTCTGGTTACTGTTAGCTTGATGTTTCTCAACTGCCATCGCCGTACTTTTCCACAGATATAAACCCTCCATCAGAGCAAACATCAACCAAGACACTGGTTATTATAGAGTTATTACATTAATGCTGCTGAACTTTATGAATGTACAGAGATGCACTACTACTAATAATAATAATTATCTTGGAACAATGACTTTCCCAGTTGGAGGTGTGTCAATTAAAGAATTATGGCGGATTTAAGAATTCAAATAATTGGTCATAATTAATGTTGTGTTCAAATCCTCCTGGGAAGTTCCTATTTACGAATTTCAGAGATTATAATAACAACATGATGCGCATTTAAGAGATTTTTTATCTGAAGAGAATTGTTTTGCTTATTATTTTAGTATTATTTCTATATCATTATAGTATTTAATCATACTTTAAATGAGCTTTTATTTTTATATTTTATATTTATCAATACTTTCATTTACATTCTAGTCATTCTGTTATATGCTTTTGTCATGGTTGTGAGTTTTTTATTACTCTAGCTTTCGTTTATTTTTATTTCAGTTGTAGTTGCCTTGTAGTTGCCTGAAGTTTTTCCTCTAATATTATATTTCAGCTTCATTTCAATTAACGAAAATGTCAATTAATGAAGATGAACTAACCATGAGCAATGCATTTGTTACTGTGTTTGTTAAAAATATCCAACTGTTTATTGTTTGTTCATGTTACTTTACAGTGAATTAACTAACGATAAATGACTAACTTTTGTTTTAATTTTAATAATGCTTTAGTAAATGTTGAAATATTAACATTAACAATGATTAATAAATGCTGTAAAAGAGCAGTTCATTATTAGTTCATGTTAACTAATGATACCTTATTGTAAAGAAAAATTTCACACAATGCAACAAAATAAAGAGCAAATTATGCACATTAGGTTTGTAGTTGGTGCTTTACCTTTGTATTTATTATGACATTATGGTGCCATTCATGTGCACTCAACTCTCAAATAAATCATTAGACCATGACTTCAACACTGCATACATTTATTTTAACTGTATGGTTACAATTGTAAATAATTTGACTTCTGTTGATGAAGACTAGCACTAATTCTTGCCAAAAAATTAAATCCTCCCATCATTCTTGGTGGCACAATGCTATTGATAAAATGCATCGATAATGTACATATCGTTGCCTTTCATTTTAGTGCAAAAAGAAATATGAAATTTCACTTCATCTCCATTTTATTCAGACTATAATCGCATCGTGTCGCAATTTTGTTGCCCATACTAAATTGAAACTTCACAGGGGAACTTGCTGCTGGGAAGGTGTTACTGTTTGCTCTATCATTATCTGCCTCTGTAATCCTCAGATCATTCAAATACACGCTAACTCTATATGGGCATTTGATATTATGTCCAACAAAGACATCAGTGTCCTCTACTGCAACATAATATGTTAAGCAACATACTTCTGATTATTGTGTAATTATTAGTAATTGAAAGAAATTTAAAAAATATTTGTCTCACAGCAAAACTAAAAAAGGCGAACAATAGTCAAATATTGTTAAAAAAAATGATGAGCACTAAAATATCCATTTTATTCATACACTACAGTTGAGTAGTTTAGGGTCTTTAAGATTTTTTTAATTTAATGAAAGAAAGTGTTATTACAATTTAAATAACTGTTTCCTGTATAAACATTCTTATTATTATCAATGTTGAAAACAGTTGCTTAATGTTTTTCATGGAATCCATGATATATTTTTTAACAGTATTTTATAATTTTTTTTAAATGTAACAATGTAACTTTACTGTCACTTTTGATCAATTGAATGTGTCCTTGCAGTATAAAAGTATTAATTTCTTATTCATCCTAAACTTTTGAACACTAGTGTATATATATTTTTTCAACTTAAAGTTTGGTGTCAGCACCCCCAGTGCAGTATTTTTTCCCTAACTTGTGGTTCATCTGAGCAACAGCACCCTCAAACTTTTGCGAAATTCTGTTAATCAGTTTTTTTGTTTTGTTTGTTATGCTATATTAAAGGTATGTTTTTGTGCATTTCTGTATTGACAGTGACATGAAGAATGCTGTCATTGGAAACAACAAACAGAAGGCAAACCTGATTGTGCTGGGAGCTGTGCCAAGGTGGGGCTTTTCTACCGGTAGCGCTACGGTTTTGACGAGCCCAATGAAATCGAAGCATCAAAGCTTGTCCACTTATTCCAGATATAGCTGAAAAATTACAGTGTGCTCCAAAAGTCTGAGGCTATATTCAAAATCTGGGATTCAAGTCTTGTGTAAACCTGTACATAGGATTTTGAGAAATTTCAAATCACCATGAAATCAAAATGGACAAATCAGTTTTTTGTTTTTTTTGTGGAATATTGCAGTATTTATTATAAATGATATCTCTGCACATCATTATTATTTCATTATTTTATTATTATTTTATACAATAATATGCATGGATACATGTTTTTATAATAAATATTGCAATATTCCATAAACACGAATTGTCCATTTTGATTTCATGGTGACTTTAAGATGAACAAAAAGCTGTTCTATGTTGATTTATTTAAAAAATGTTTACTTCTGATGTTTTATTTGCTAAATGCTGACTAATGTCGTTGATGATGATGATGATGATGAGTTTTGTGTGTGTGTGTGTGTGTGTGTGTGTAGACTCCTGTACCTTCTCCAGCAGAGCTCCTCCAGTCTTGAGCTGAGGACTGAATGTGCGGTTGTTTTGGGCAGTCTGGCCATGGGAACAGAGAACAACATCAAGTCCCTGGTGGACTGTCACATCATCCCAGCCCTCCTGCAAGGTTTTTGCTCGTTCACCCATCTCTCTTTTTCACTCTTCAAATCCATGCTAATTTCTGCCATTTTTTTTTTTTATTATTTGAAAAGTGCTCAATTGTTTTTGTTTCCGCAGGTCTCTTGTGTTCTGATCTGATCTTCATTGAGGCATGTCTGCGCTGTTTAAGAACTGTTTTCATCAGTCTAGTCACACCAGTGCAGCTGCTCTACACAGTAAGACGACTCAGATTCACATGTGTACTGTTCTGAAATGACGCTTGCACGTGCATAAACAGAAGTGTGATCAACGTGCTTTTATTTGGATCAGGACCCTACTGTGATCCCCCACCTCATGTCCTTGCTGAGTCGGTCACAGCACACACAGGAATACATCACGCAAATCTTCGCCCACTGCTGCAAGGTAATACACACAACTGTAAATATGCATTTATTCAGATTTATAAAGCAAATAGTTCTAAATTGCGATATGATTAGCCACATACAATAGCCGACACACACCTGTGGCCACACTAAAACCTAAAACGTTGAATAATGTGTTCAGACTCCAGAACATCAGACAGTGTTGTTCAACCATGGTGCCATCCAGAACATTGCTCCACTGCTCATCTCTCCCTCCTATAAGGTACAAAAAGGAACAGGATGGCTTTTCCCTTTGTTATTGTATTGTGTATGCATGTTGGTGTTCATAAGGGATAATCCAAGGCTAGCTGTGCATTAAACGATTTAAATGCACAATGTAGAGTCAAAAAACCACATGACGCAAAGGGGAGTGCATTTAAATTGTTTAATGTACAGTTCGCCTTAGATTATCCCGGTTATACCACTGATCTATATAAATGACTGGATTGCTCATTGGGTTCTAAACTGCCATCAGGCTGTGAAGCCACTGGAAGTGTTTGAGCGGTCATCTTACTATTCCCTACAGACAGAGGGCATCATTGACTTACAGCCAAAACATTGAGCTAAAATCCAGACGATCTGGTGCGTCTCAGTCTCACAGGATTAGTTTTATTATACATGTACGTAAATGAATAGTTACTTCAGATGTTATCTATAATGTATTTTCGGAGAGGATAAGTCATACTGGAATCGTTGATGTGGGTGTCTCTACTGCACACTGACGACACAGTTAATGTTAACTGACCACTTCTTTATGTATAGAATTATGGAGGAAATATTAAACATTAACACATATCTGTGTTTAGCTGCAGAAATTGATTTGAATAACCTATACAATAAATAGGAATACAAGCCTCTGTAACTATATTGCACTAAAATTCAAAGTTTGCCATGCATCATCTTGGAAAGAAATCATTCAGCGTTATTAGTCTGAATAAGTTATGATGCGTGTATTTTATTTCCTGATTGAGCAACATCTATTTCAGACTCTTAAAGACAACACAAATTTATGGTATACAGTTTCCATATGAGTAAAGTATTATGTATGCTATGTTGTTGAATAAATTATTAATTTCAGTTAAATCATTATCTGCTTAGAAATGCGACCTAGAAATCTAGACGCACCCTAGCGGCAGTAAATCTAATTTGCCGCGAGTGAGTGTAGTCTAGCTACTCTTGGTAGACCTGTGAGCTGGAAAAAACAAACTCTGGTCAGGCCAATCACATCGTGTGTAGAGTTGGTGGGCGGGCTTAACATAAAGACGGCAGAGTTGCGGAGGTTCCGCATGCTACTTGTAAACAAAGAAGCTGGCGAACGGCGGTCTTTCGAATTGGCTTTGGCCACGACTCTGGGAGACATGGAGTTAAGCTTTTCTTTGAGAAAAGAACAAAGAACGGTACTGAAGTTATTCTAAAGAAGGGAAGATGTGTTCGGAAAGATTAATCTATCAACTAGCTCCACTTCAAGTTGCTCTGGTTGGTTGTAGCGCTATCCAATTGCGTGCAGAGGGAATTTGAAAGACAACCGTTTATCCCGCCCCTCGGATTGAGCCCTGCCAATGGTGAGTTCCCAGACCCAACATCTTGATGTGGGTCTGACTTGTCAGGCTAGCGAGCTGTACGAAATCATTGTTGAAACATTTGCAGGTAGCCTACTGTATGAATAAATTCAATACTACAGCACAACATAAATGCATTGTAAACACAACAGTACAAGTCGATTTCAGGTTACAAGGCATAAATCTTTATTCCGATTTCAGAATGCGCACTTTGACATTTGAAATACATATGCTGAAGTGTCTCGTCCATCAGGTAATCAGATGTTTACTACTGTAAGAAATTTGAATGTAACTTTTTAATAAGCAGTGGGGAAATTCCTGACTAACAAATAACCATTTACATGCTTAGGACGTTTGTGTTGTAAGAATGTACAGATATAAAAACGGTGTCTCCTTAGTTAATGTTTTCTCAGTAAAATCATATAATTTCCTATTAATTTAATAAAACGCATGATCTTACTAGGGAATACCAATATGGCAGCTCAGTGGCTTCACCTTTTATGGTATCATAAGCAATCCAGTTCTCTATATAGATCAGTGGGTTATACAATGATCATTTGACCGCACTGACAAGTTAAAGGTGTCATTGATGTTTGCCGTGCTAAATTTGACTGGAAAGGTTAAATAATGGTTATTTTTGTCAGCTACCACTTGTTACATCTAGTATTCTGCCTGCTTTAAATCAGACACAGAGATAATTTAGTGTTGTAAGGTTACTTTTATTTAACGCTAGTCTATCGTGAGTGAATTGTGTGTGTGAATTACCTGCCTCTGTGCATCGTTTCTCTATTAGCAATAAAGCTGTGAGTTTAATTGCTTCAAAAACAGGGACATTACTAGCTTTTTACTGAATTATATAATGTAATAATTCAGAAGCGAAGTTCATTTATTAATAAAAGTCGCGGGCAGCGTTGACAAGAAGTTTCTGTGTGCGCGAAGTGCAATCTAAAATCTTTGTGCGCTTCATTAAAAGCTGTGTGTTAATTACAGAACGTTGATTAAATTGACTTGGAACTACCTGTGCATTTAGCGGTTTTATTGCATACCTTCCACCATCAGAATCAAGTTTTCAGACAGACAATGGTATGATGATTAATAATGTTTTACTCTCTCCTCAGGTACGGATGCAGGCGTTAAAGTGTTTCTCAGTCTTGGCCTACGAGAACGCTCAGGTCTCCATGACGCTGGTGAATGGTGAGCAGGACCCTCCTCCTCTATCCTTCGGTCATCATTTGACCTCTTATTTTGTCCTCCTGGCTGTATAGTGTTTTTCAGTTTCTTTGATAATAACTTAATCACTGTTAAGTTGTGGTAGTTTTACTAGCAAGTGGAGGCTAGCTGGTTAACGTGATCTATTATTACTTTTGAAAAGTTTGCGGTCAGTAAGATTTTTCTTTTGATAGAAATTAATACTTTTATTCAGCTAGGATACATTAAGTAGATCAAACGTGACAGTTTTACATTGTTACAAAAGATCTCTATTATTCTGTTCTTTTGAACTTTCTAGTCATCAAATTAATTTCAATCCTGAATAAATAAATAAATAAATACATGAAAAAGACTGAACATGACATCATTTGCAATGCTTCATTTTTCTTTAAATCAGATGTTGTGATTAAGTTTGGCTCAGGGCTTTATTTAGGGTTCCTGTAGGTGTATAGTAGAAAGAAAAAATTATACTAACTTCAGCCCACTGAAAATCATATTCATTTGTTGTGTGTGTTTCTCAGTGCTTGTAGATGGTGAGCAGCTCTCTCAGGTTTTTGTTAGAATGATGCAAAGGGACAAACCCATCGAAATGCAGCTTACAGCTGCCAAATGGTGAGTAAATATCATCCTTGTGAAAATACATGGGTAATCCCCTCAGCTTTTACACACTCGTGCTCTTTTTCTCTCAGTTTAACATACATGTGTCGAGCAGGAGCCATCAGGACAGATGACAGCTGTATTGTACTAAAGGTACCTCCGGAAACGAACATCCATTGTATGTGATGAATGTAGAAGTGCAACCATTGAGAGTGCATGGGTACTAGTTGTGTGTGTGTTTGGACAGACTCTGCCGTGCCTGGTCCGGATGTGCAGTAAAGAGCGGTTACTGGAAGAGAGGGTGGAGGGGGCCGAAACACTGGCCTACCTGATGGAGCCGGACATAGAACTACAGCGGATTGCTAGCGTCACTGACCACCTAGTGTCCATGTTGGCTGACTACTTTAAATACCCAAGCTCTGTCAGTGCCATCACTGATATTAAGAGGGTAAATTTACACACACACATACAGATATACACACTTTTAAATGGGGACATACCAGAGACTTCCATTGTTTTAATAAAAGCTAAGTATGAAGATTCAAATAGCAGGTGTATCTAGGTAAATTTTTTCAGATAAAAAGTAGACTCATTTGAATTGATCGTCTGTTGTCCTTTAGTTGGACCATGACTTGAAACATGCACATGAGCTCCGACAAGCAGCTTTTAAACTCTATGCTTCACTGGGCTCCAATGACGAGGACATCAGGAAAAAGGTGAGATACAATGAGAGGCTTCTCGTCATGGATGTATTACCAAAATGTTTATTATATTATATTATATTATATCCCCATTCATTTCTATAAATTTCCCACTACAGATTACAGAGACAGAAAACATGATGGACAGGATCGTCAGCGGCCTATCAGAATCTAGTATCAAAGTACGGTTAGCAGCAGTCAGGTATGATGCACCTTTTATAACCAAAGCTCCATTGTACACTACCATTTATAAGTTTGGGGTCGGTAAGATGAACTTTCTATTCATCAAAGAATCCTGAAAAAACATTTGTATCATGATTTTCAACATTGATAATCATAAATAAGAAGCACCAAATCAAGGGCTTCAAGGACAAAAGGGGCTTTCGCAACGGGTAGTTATAGGAGCTAAAGTAGACGGGATATAAAAATTCATTAGTGCATGCCGTGTGGTTGATGTTCAGTGTCGCTAGCTGAGCAGAAATACATAATCATGTTTCACTTGGTACCCTCAAAGTTGCTTTGGATTTTCTCTTTAGCGTAAAGGTTGAGAGGTCCATGTATAACTATTTTTCCATGTCCACTCCGGTGCGAAAGCCCCTAAAAGGTTGGAACCCACTGACATAAGACACTTAAAAAAATTCTTACCAACCCCACATTTTTGAACAGTTGTGCAAATGTGAAATGCAAAGAATAAAATGAAGAAAAGAGATTTTGGTTGATCTTTTAATTTCTGTTTATTTATTTCAAATTTCTTCTAGATGTTTGCACAGTTTATCACGATCTGTACAACAGCTAAGGACGAGTTTCCATGATCATGCAGTATGGAAGCCACTAATGAAGGTATGATATTCAGATAATGTTGAGATATAACTCAATGCTAATCAAACCCTGACTGAATGCATATTTGTTTTTGAGCGTAGTTATTACAGAACGCACCAGACGAGGTGCTGGTCATGGCTTCTTCAACACTATGCAACCTGCTGCTGGTGTTTTCACCCAGCAAAGAGGTAAAGTACACACACACTGTTGGGCTAAGCATTTATTATTGCGGCTTGCTAAAGATAAAAACAAAAACAAAAAAATAAACTCCATATAGAGCAGGTTTTAAAAACAACACTTGATAGCAATCTAGAAAATTCTGTGTTTGCATCTTTTTTTTTTTTTTTAATTGAGGGTGGTTTGGATCACTTTTAAAATGTGATTAAAAAAGTGAAACACAGGCAAACCATATTCCTAAATTTGTAAAGGACTCTTTCACATACTGTGACACGTTTCCAGAGTTATCAGCATCGCAAATCTAGTATTCTGGGAGAGATGGGAATTTGACTATGGAAATCTCTCTTTTGACCCTTGTTTAGAAAGTCATGGAAATCCTATCATGGATTTTTTTTATTTTGCTATTGTAGCAAATGGGAATACAAAAATTATATTTGCTGTCATCTTCCATTCAGCGCTATAGAAGTTTACCCAACTATAATGATATCCACTTCTGACAATGGGTCCATGAGAATTTTTTATAAATCTGTTGTCAACAAAAGAGAAGCTCTCTTTGCGTTTTCACCAAAATAAATTTCTATGATTTAATGCTTGAAGGCAAACAAATTAAGAAGACCATGAGTATTGTAATTTTACTGGTTTTCTGTAAAATAAAATAATAATTATTATTATTATAAAAATGCAAAAAAAATACAGTACAATAGTATTATTACTATAGTAATATATTTCTTTATTGGTTTGTTTCATTTTTATAATTTAATAAAAGAAAAATATTCGAATCACTCAACACTTAAATTTTCTCTGTTATCAGCAGAAAGCAGAAAAAACACTCATACTAGCTCGCTCATACTTCATTCATCATTTAAAACTATAATTTTTCCGATAAATAGAATGAGAGGGTTATTCAAAGTGCCACTGTGATTTGAGTGTGACTGTGGATGTGTTTGTTCACAGCCTATCTTGGAGTCTGGGGTTATTGAGTTACTATGCAGCCTGACACAAAGTGACAGTCCAGCTCTGAGGGTCAACGGCATCTGGGCTCTCATGGTAAGACCAGCTGACTTCGGTCCTCACCAAAGCTTCATTATGAGAACACTCAATGTCATTGGAAACTGTTATT
The DNA here is from genome assembly GCA_023029165.1 of Gobiocypris rarus. Classification (NCBI taxonomy): domain Eukaryota; kingdom Metazoa; phylum Chordata; class Actinopteri; order Cypriniformes; family Gobionidae; genus Gobiocypris; species Gobiocypris rarus. Next base: position 32,052,151 of record CM040910.1, read on the forward strand.
TGTGTTTATGCAGAACATGGCCTTCCGGGCAGATCAGAAAGTGAAGGTGGAGATAGTTCGAGTTCTGGGCACAGAACAGCTCTTTAGACTCCTGTCTGATCCTGATGCCAATGTGCTCATGAAAACATTGGGGCTGCTTCGAAACCTGCTCTCCACCCAGCCGGTAACACTCATATACATTATATAAATATGCATACTTGGTCTGATATATTTTCAGGATCTAAGATCATGGGCTTTCTGTAGCACACTCGTGTGCACACACACTAATTGTCTTTTCTTGTCTTTGGTAGCACATAGACCAGATCATGAGCTCACATGGGAAGCAGATAATGCAAGCGGTCACGCTTATCCTGGAGGGAGAACACAGCATAGAGGTCAAAGAGCAGGTGAGCTATCCAAACACGTTAAAGCCGGGTGCACACTGTACAGTTTATAATAATATAACTATTACGACTATTACTCAGTTGTCAATAAGACACATAAAAAATGTGCATCAATCTGTGATGCGTTCAGTAAGGTGAGCTACGGGATAGAAATGGTGGCTAGCAAACAAAAACAACTCTAGTGTTAATTTGAATCATGGCTTCTCTTGAAAAGGAAACTGAAAAAAAAAAAAAAAGCAAGAAGTGGTTTATTGTCTCACTATTGTTTCGTCAGGTTCAGCGTTCCTATTGAATTTTGATTTGATGGTTGTTGTAGGAGAAGTCTCACTACAGGACTGTGCACCCGTTGGAGGTAACATTTGATTGCAATGCTCATTTATCAGCTGTCGGTGAATTAACAATCAAAGAATTCAGATTTTGGCCTAGGATCTGAGGAATCTTTTAGGATTCACAAAATGTGTCTTAGACGGCCAAATCATGGCTAAACTCCTACAGTGTGAACCCGACTTAAAATGAGAGCGATTCGACACTAGGATGACAATGTTCTCACTGGGTCTTACAAAATCAGATTAGTAAGTCTTCTCAAGCAAGTATTGTATTCCAGGCATTGTTAAAGGAATTTTCCTGGTTTTATACAAGTTTAAGGCACAGTATGTAAGTTTCGCCACAAGAGGTGGCTTTTTCAAAACAATAGCAAAGGCATAGCTTGATGAAGGCGTGAATGAGCATGGAATCATTGGAGTTGTCGTCTTCACCTCCACAGCCAATGGAAAGCAGTCTGACAGCACTCAGGCAGAAATCATGTTCATACTAATGTATTAAAGTTTTATTAACCTTACTGTAGTATAAAGCTGGGCAGGGCCGAGAGCCTGGGACATTTTATGTAGCATTATCATGCTAATAAAACATCCGCAGGTGCTGAATTACCCTCATACAGGTCACTTTATCTGACAAATTTAAATTGTGGGGTAATGCAGCACTGTTTTACTTGGTCAAAACAATCATACTAAAGTATATTTGAGTGTGTAAGTAGCGTTACTCTGTGCCGTTCACTCTGTGGCTGTTATGAGATGCACACTGCAGTAAGCTAGATTGAGATTAGCATATCGTATTAATAAAAGCTTCATGACTTGTGTTGCTGAAATGACATAGTTAATTTAAAAAAATGTATTGTACGGTGTAGAAAATGTTGTATTGCTGCTGCTACTACAAATAACACTCTTTCTGATTATGCTAAGTTAGCCGCTTGACAGAATAGCATTGTCTCTGAGGCATGATACAAACATGTTACTTCGAAACCAAGAGACTAGCCGTGTTGAGATAACAATGATTCGTTTTCTGTTGATACATGTATCCAAACAGTTGCGCACCTGTCTAAAACATGTTAAAGTCCTTGGTTTTTCCATGGTTTCTACGGAAGTAAAAATCGAGGGTGACGCGGATATATCATTGATAGGCGATGCAATGACACAGGACGTTACACTGGTTAAAATAGCTGATTTCTGGATTTAACATTGCTGGAAACATTTGGGATAATGCAAGTAACAAGCCAACAAAATATATAAAAAATGTTCTAGTGATTTTTGGGTATTTGAATCCCGGTGTCTGCAAAAATCTTAAATTTAAAGCTATTCATATCTTAAATGCCAAAGAAACTGCTGTCTTTTTATCTAGAACATGTTTTTGTTGTTGTTGGCTGTGCACAGGTTTTGAGTGTGATTTTTATATTTGTGGTGCATTAAAATATGTGTAAATATGCCATTTTGTGGCACATACATCAAATCTGAAAGCATTTTACATTAATTTAAATGTTTTATTGTATGTGCAGATTAATATTGCTGTTTATTAACATAATGTTACATATATATACTACCACTTTTATTTTGTTTTTTAATCAAAACTTTTATTCATCAAATATGCATTAAATTGATCAAAATAGCAGTAAAGACATTTATAGTGTCACAAAAGATTTCTATTCCAAATAAATGCTGTTTATTTCTTGCTGTAATGCTTTATATTCATCAAAGAATCCTGAAGAAAAAAATGTATCATGGTTTTCCAAAAAATATTAGGCAGCACAACTGTTTTCAGCATTTATATATTATTTTTTTGTTAAACTGGTATCACCTAACTATAATCATTGTTCACACGGTTATGAATGTTTCTTTCCTTTTCTTTTCTTCTTTTTTTGTTTAGGAGCATTGATTTTTAGATAGAGAAGTCTAAACGTGATTATTAAGTTTCCAAAGTTGATGCTTAACAATGCCTTTGGCATCTTTTGCAGACATTGTGCGTATTGGCCAACATTGCTGACGGAAGCACTGCCAAGGAACTCATTATGACCAATGATGACATGCTCCAAAAAATTAAATATTACATGGTCAGTGTATTGTCATTAGCTTAACTGGTACAGTCGTGGTCTTTGTTTTCAATGCTTCTTTGTCACACTACTGTTTTTCTGCTCTCTGTAGCATTTTTTTTCCTAATTACTTGCCTTAGTCTCCTTGTACTGTAGTTTGTTTCCCCCTTGTCACTGTCTTTTACTCCTGCCCGTTCTTTTCTTTCTCCTACTGAATAATTATTTTGCTTCTCTTCTCTATGATTCAGGGTCACTCCAACGTGAAACTGCAGCTGGCTGCTACCCTCTGCATCTCTAACCTCATCTGGAATGAGGAGGATGGTGAGGAGCTCATGACGCATGGGTTTGTGGAGGTGTAGAGGATCAGATCAGAGCATGAGTTTTGTCATTGAAATTCGGACAGTATAACTGTTGTGCTCTCAGGTTTTCTGAATTTGCGGTATAAATAACATGCAAATAGGGCTGTCAATGAATGAAAATATTATTCATGATTAATTTGTGGGGTCTTTAAAACATGAGTTAATATAAATCTAAATACACTATATTGCCAAAAGTACTAGGACACCCCTCCAAATTATGGAATTCAGGTGTTCCAATCATTTCCATGGTCACAGGTGTATAAAATCAAGCATCTAGGCATGCAGACTGCTTCCACAAACATTTGTGAAAGAATGGGTCGCTCTCAGGAGCTCAGTGAATTGTACTGTGATAGGTTGCCACCTGTGTAATAAGTCCATTCGTGAAATGTCCTCACGGTCAACTGTTAGTGTTTTGTAATAACAAAGTGGAAGCAATTGGCAACAACAGCAACTCAGCCACTAAGTGATAGACCACATAGAATCACAAGAGCGGAGTCAGCGCATGCTGAGGCGCACAGTTCGCAGAAGTCGCCAACTTTCTGCAGTCAATAGCTACAGACCTCCAAACTTTGTGTGGCCTTCAGATTAGCTGAAGAACAGTGCGTAGAGAGCTTCATGGAATGAGTTTCCATTGCCGAGCAGCTGCATCCAAGCCTTACATCACCAAGTGCAATGCAAAGAGTCAAATGCAGTGGTGTAAAGTACGCCGCCACTGGACTCTATAGAGTAGTGGAGACATGTTCTCTGGAGTGACCAATCACGCTTCTCTGTCTGGCAATCCAATGGACGAGTCTGGGTTTGGCGGTTGCCAGGAGAATAGTACTTGCCTGAGTGCATTGTGCCGAGTTTAAAGTTTGGTGGAGGGGGGATAATAGTGTGGGGTTGTTTTTCAGGGGTTGGGCTTGGCCCCTTAGTTCCAGTGAAAGGAACTCTTCATGCTTTAGCCTACCAAGACATTTTGGACAATTTCATGCTCATTAAATTTCATTAAAGTTTATGTGCATGTAAAGGCAGATGTCCCAAAACTTTTGGCAATTTATGTTTTCAAATTGTACATTCAGTGTTAATGCATTCAACCACCTAAATATGGAAATAACAAAAAAATGTAACATCAGAAAATTATTGTTAAAGGGACATAGTTCACCCAAAAATGAAAATTCTGTCACCATTTACTCACTAGGAGACCCCATTAACTACCATAGTAGGTGAAAAATACAATGGTAGTCAATGGGGGGTGAGATCTGCTTGGTTACAAACATTCTTCCAAATATCTTTCTTAGTATTGAGCAGAAAAATAAATGTATGCAGGTTTGAAACAACTTAAGGGTGAGTATATGGTGACAGAACTTATATTTTTGGGTGAACTATCCCTTTAATTTTAGTGTTATTCAAATGACAATGGCAAAAGATTTATAAAATAATAACATCTTAACGTTAACTTTGTCCGAAATATTTCAGGAGGAATGGATGCTCTGATGATGATGATGATTATTATTATTATTATTATTATTATTATCAACCTTTTGAAGAGTATGACAGCAGTGCAGAATCGTAAATAAATGATGTGAAGATTTACTTGTTGTTTATTCACATCTTATGATGTGACCTTGAGATAAATAAATAGTATTCTTTGTGTATTGTCAACGATACAAGTTTCTGTTTTTCCTCTTCCTCCAGGCTCACAAGAGAGACAAGACAAGCTAAGGGAGATGGGCTTTGTTGATATCTTACACAAACTCACCCAGGCGTCAGATCCCAACCTCTGTGACAGGTGATGCACAGACTGGCATTCATCTGTTGTATGGTTTGTTGCCACAGTAATGAAGTGACTGTTCACATCTCTTTTTTTCTCTCAGGGCAAAAAAGGCGATGCAGCAGTATCTGGCATGACCTCGAAGGAAGGCGCGCACCGGCCTCACTAACAATCTCTAGGAGGATCGCATCTCCTGTGTTTTTGTTTTAGATTTGAGACCTTTTTGTTTTGTTGCACAAGACACCTTTTGTTGTGGAGACCCCGAACAGCTTCGTAAATCAGAGACACGGTTGCCTGGGGGCCACAGCACATTTTGGGCTTTCAGCTACGTTGGCTTATGGTTTCTGCTGAACTCTTGGAACTATTTTTTTGTTTTTGGACTTAATGTGAAGGAAAAAGTTCCTCAGTGTGTTGCAGCGCCACCTAGTGGATTGAGGCGTTGATGCTTTGGACTCCCTTTGGAGAAAGCTGACTGACCTCTCAGTGCTACGCTTATAGGATCTTAGTCTCCTCATTTTGGTTTGCTGATTTACTATTGATGATATTATAACAATAATTATTATTATTATTATTTTAATTGGGACTTTGACACAAAGTTTAAAAAGACTGCTTGTTTTTGTTCTTTTTTTGTGGATACATACCTCGTAAATATATATAAATATAAATATATAAATATATTTTTTGGATTTTTAATTTACCCTTTCAGGTTGTTTTTTCCCTTTGTATTTTCCTCTCTGTAATATAGGCTAATGTGGGTATATCTGGAGAGGCAGCATGTTGGGTCATATACCGAGACATTTCGTAGAAACCATCCAACCCCAATCAGAAGGTGAAACTTTGTTTGATTTTTCCACAGATTCCTCGTTTTCTCATTTTCACTCCCTTTATCTTTACGCAAATCATTCTCTTCATAACTCCCTCTTTTTGAAGCTCTCTAGTGAATGTTTCCACTCAAATATACGCAGGCCTCAGCCATGGAGCAGCCCACTGGTTTGTGTGTTTTTTCCGGGGTCGGGAAGGGCTTTTTAGCACAGAAGTTGAGGACTAGCAGTTATCACATGCTTCAGAAATGTTGGACCTTGGTGCTCATATGGGAAAACCCGGTTTGAATCCTGACTGCGTCCCTTTTAAAAAAATAATCATATCTTCTTTTCCTGCATAAAAATGTAGGAGAAAACCCCAAAATAAAAATAACTTCAAATAACAAACCAAAGTCATTCCTTGGTTGATTTGAAATCACTTTCATATATTATTACTCAAATATTTAAAGGGTTAGTTCACCCAAAAATGAAAATTCTGTCTCTAATTACTTACCCTCATGCCGTTCCAGACCTGTAAGACCTCCGTTCATCTTCGGAACACAAATGAAGATATCTTTGTTGAAATCCGATGGCTCAGAAAGGCCTCCATTGACAGTAATGTCATTTCCTCTCTCAAGACTCATAAAAGGTACTAAAGACGGCTTTACAAAGTCCATCTCTCAAAGTGGTTCTACAATAATTTTGCAAAAAAAACCTAAATAACGACTTATATAGTGATGGGCCGATTTCAAAACACTGCTTCCTGAAGCTTCGGAGCGCTATTTATCAGTGTATCAAATCAGCGGTTCGGATCAGTTTGACGGTTTGACCTGCAATGTAAATCATGAATCGATACACTGATTCATAGTGCTCCGAAGCATCACTATATAAGTTATTTCGTTTTTTTGCACACAAAAACTTTTCTAAAACTTCTCGTCGCTTCATAAAATTATTGTAGACCAACTGTAATGAGATGGACTTTGTAACGCCGTTTTTAGTACCTTTTATGGGTTTTGAGAGAGAAAATGACATTGATGCCAATGGAGGCCTTTCTGAGCCATCGGATTTCAACAAAGATATCTTCATTTGTGTTCTGAAGATGATCAATTCATCTTCAGAACACAAATGAAGATATTTTTGATGAAATACGAGAGCTTTCTGACCCACTAGTAGACTGCAACAAAATCATTAATATAGTCCATGTGACTACAGTGGTTCAACCTAAATGTTATGAAGCGACGAGAATACTTTGTGTGAAAAAACAAAACAAAAATTATGACTTTATTCATTTTGTAAATGCAGTGCAGCGCTTTCCGGTTTCTACGTCAGAACGCCGGCCCATTACTGGCCGGCTCCTGCGCCAGCGCACATGCATGCTCATGTGAACCGCATCAGGGACTGACACGGAAGAGAAGAAATTGTTGAATGAAGTCGTTATTTTTGTTTTGTTTTTTTGCGCACAAAAAGTGGTACTAATGTTGCAGTCTATGGGGCTGACCACTTGTGTGAATTTAATTGTGTGTATTCTTTTAAGAAAGTACTTTTTAAAGGAGCACAGAAGTCTTTATTCTTAAAAAACATCACCTTTTGTTTTATTATCCTGGTAAGTGTCTCTTGTAAAGCTCGTTACAGTTAATAAAATACATTTGGACCCCTGTTTGCCTTGGGCGTGCTGCCCATCCCCTCCCCCCAATATATGCAGGCACATTCCTCATGCAAATTAACTGGACATGCAGGAAACCCCAGACCCCAAAGTTCATCAAAGCTCCTAATATCCATATTCAGACCCCCTGACCTAGGTACAGAAAATAGAAACCAGAGTATCCTATTGTGTTATAAACAACGTGACCCTTCCCTATTCAAGCAAGTACACGTTAGTCAGGATGGACAGATGGCGCGCACATGCCATGGGTCCTCAGCAAACTGATAAAAACGAGACGATGTCCATCTGGTTCCAAGAGATGTGCCAAATTATACAGCAACTAGTGGAAAGAAATAACACTGGCTGCTCGGTTTAAGCCAGTCTGTTTCTGGTAATCAGCTATCAGAGATGCTGAAGTGATCTTCATTACTGAAATCCATAATCACACGGTGGTGAGAAACTAATTCAATTTGCGGTGTTGCTGCTTCCATGGGCACCAGCTGCAAGAATCATCTGTGAGGTTCCTCATGGGAGTCTGTTCTTATCAGGATAGCAGGTAGATGAATACATACAGACATAAAATCGTTAAATAAATAGATAAGGGAAATAAAAGTGCAGTGCTTTCTACTGTGATAGCTTTTGAGAAGTATTGTGAACACTGAAAAATGGGGAGTGCTATATGATTTTTATATATATGTATATATATAATGAGAAGGCACGCTGGCAGGATGGCTAAAGCTGTGTTTATATGTATTTCAGTTCATTAGGTGTCATGCAAAGCTCTCAGGACCCTGCATGGTCTGCCCAGCATATGGCATGCCATCCCCTGCCGTAGTCTGACCGCTAAATATAATTTTGCATTTTACAATGACGCAGTTTCACTGATCTGTTTGTCTTAAGTCCTGTTTGTGGTATTGCGATGATTGTCTTGTGTATGCCTGTTGTGATTTTCCATTTAATTTTTTTAATATATATATATATATATTTAAAGATAGAATATATAACTGGGCAGCAGAACATGACTTGTTAGGCTACTACATGCTACAGCGCTTGGCATGTCATGCATGGTTGTTAGCTGGGTCAAATTAACACTTCGCCAAGTACAAATGTAAGTAAACTGGCTTTGGCAAGTAAATGAAATGACCAGATGCCTGGTAATTCTTTTAGCAATTTTAACATACATGAACGTGAAAAACTTGAACAAATCCAATTGCTAGTGCGAAAAATGAACATTTAACTAAATGGGAAATATACCATCAAAAGTTGTATTTATTTATTTTTTATTGTCATAGCTCCAGAAATGAGGTGGCACATTTGTGACATTTATACCACTGAAATGAAACCATATTAACAAAGTCAAGATTTTTTTGTTGTTGTTGTTGTTGTTTTTTGTTTGTTTTTTAGGGGATGGGTGGCATTTCACTTGAGTTTGGCTTAATCGTGATGCTGTGAGCGACATAATGTCCTGTGCTGAGTGCTCCAACTATTCAAGGGACAAACGGCTAAATAAATCCATTGTGATAGGGAAAATATATATATCATTTTTAAGTAAATAATGTAAAATATAGTTTCATGGCTGGTAAAAAAAATATTTATAGCATGAATCAATTACCACATCAATTGGCCCAATGCATATTTGCAGGTGCTGCAAAAATAATTTTGGACACAGCTTGTATATGTGCATGTTAAACTTTCTGCTTACTCTAATTCATACTTGTTTTGGCTGAATATAATGAAGACATTTATAAACTGACCAAATTTGATCATTTTCCCGAAGTGGATTTTCCAAGGTCTTCATTCTGACTAAATATGCAACTCATGGTTCTGGCTAAGGAATGTGTTAACTGGCCTAGAACAACAAATTAATTATTATGGAAAATGTGACAGCTTCATTCATATACCAAGTATGAAAATGCAAATATTAACTTGATTCATAAGGTGGGTAATTCGTAGAGTAAAAACATTGTTTTGGTAATACAGAGATAAGAAACACCACCTGACAATTCTTGTATTCTGTGCATGATTAGTGCACAGCCGTGCAAGTTTATCAGTGCACTTTCACTTATGTTATATTGAATTCCCATAGTGAGGTTTCTATGACCGCAGTGGGATCCTCGCAGTTTGGGTCACCATGCTCTGTGATGACTGTGAAGGCTCTATAAAGCCTTTAGAAGAGAAACTTCATGAAGTTGTGCTCAGAAGAGAGTGACTGGCTGGTATCAAGTACTGAGGTGCTCAAAAGTGGTGAGTGGCTCTGTTTCAAATAATAGTGAGCTGCCTCACTGTATTCACATTTTTTCATGTATAGCATCTCTCATCGCTGAAAAACAGCTAGTCTCTTAAGCCCAATTTATACTTCTGCGTCGAGCTACGTAGTAGACTGTGTGTAGCACGCATAGACTACGACGTACCCTAATGTGCACCTCTCCAAAAATGTAACAACGCGTCGATTCGCCTGACCACCTAACTGCACTTTGAAGTTATCATATTGCTAAACTAATGCTAATTGCTGACTGTTCTTGAAGCACAAAAAAACATTGTACAAAGTGTTAGGCTAAACATTTTGAATATATAATTAGATGGAATTTTCAATGTTGAAAAGTTCTGTTAGCATTAGCTTAGCAGCATGTTGAAATTGGACCGTATAGAAGTCAACTTGGAATAAATATGAGTTACCATAGTTATGGAATGTCTACATATATAATGCGCTCACGTCCTCAGGCCTGATAACTGCAAAATTTGTGGAATTTTCTGAGAGCGCCAGCTTGTACCATCTGACCGCTGCAATGTCATGCAGAAACGTTCAAAATGCCTGTAGCTCCAGCCGTAAAATGTAGTTATGTAGTTATTTTGCAATATTTTTAATAATAATGCAAAAAGGTCTTAACTCAGGAATAATCAGAAAATAAATGTAAGGCATACAATAGTTTAGTGTAACTATTTTAAAGTCCTGCTAATTAAACTTTAAGCAATTACATAATGACTGGTACTTGTAGTTTTGTCAACTGATAATTTAAATTGCACATTTATTTTGGCGTTAATAATATTGTTGTAGAAATACATCATTTAGAGTCTGAGGACATGAAAAGCTCCAAGCGGAACTTCTAGGTTATCATCTCACAAGTATGGTATTTACACCGTGACATGAATGTTTTGATGTAACAAGTTCACTGAATGGATTCTGAGATGCCTTATCTTTGCAATGCAATTGTGACCAAGAATCTTATAAGACAGCAGCAGTCTACTCTTTGGAAAAGGTGTCAGTGTCATGCCTATGATGCCTAAAATTGCTGTCTAGCTAGGCAGCTCACTAGGGTTTGGAACAGATCCACAATTTGTCCAATTACAAGTGTCGTCCTGAAGGAACAGCAATCAGTTTTGTCTATTATTCAGAATGTAGGTGTGTTGGGGTGTTGCTGTTGGCCCAGTTCATCACTCCATTATTTGCTAAGTCAACTAGTTGTAGTATTCATCTTTCAGTCACTCACAGTGGCGGTCCCTCTTCATCTATGAAGCTGATATGCTCTGTGGAAGGCCTCCCTCCTGCTGCCCACTCTTGCATCTCAAACTCTAACTGAGGAGGTCCCGACCTGGGGTTCTGTGGGGACCAGGAAGTGCCAAAAGAGGCCTGGGTTTCTGGCAGGGAGTCGAGGGAGCAGGGCAAGGGTGGAGAAGTGTGCAGGCATGAAGGAGGTGTGCATGATTGTGGCTGGATCCGTGGAGCAGTGTCAGCGGAGGAAGGGGACGAGGGAAATGGGTTAATCCCCAGCCTGTTGTCGCCAGGGGAGTTATTGATCGAGGGTGGCGCCGAGCAATGAGAGGGTGGTGGGGTGTCCTGTGAGGGAGGTCTAGGTAGCAAACCTCTGCTGTGACTGGTAGGTCGATGAGGCCCCTGGCAGGGAGAGCAGGAAGTAGACTGGGAGCGGAAAGAAGGAAGCGAAGAAGAAAAGGTTAGAGATGGAGATGGGGGGTGATTGGTCTGCTGTGGCTGGGTCAGAGCTGCCTGGCCACCTAGCCCCTCCGTTTGGGGTATCACTGGAGAAAGGAGAACTGCCATGGAAGGTCCCCTCAAACAGCCTGCTGGAGACACCTGAGCATGTGCTTGGTGTCTCTGCGGTGGGCTGGTGGGCATGAGGCAGCTGGGCAAGCCAATGCTTCCAGTTTCTCCGCTGTCCAATAGTAAGCATGTAGGCCTGAGGTGTGCGGACAGTGGGGCTGTGGGCGAAGGAGCTGGTGGTGTGGATATTGTTAGACCACTGCTACTGCTGGGAGGTATTGTTGGACTGATGGCTGTTAGGAGGGGTTGAGATCCAATGACAAGCAAGGGCCGGAGGAGACGTGTCATTTCCTGAAGCTCTTTGCTCAGCTGAGAGACTTGCTGGGATAGACTAGTCATCTGTGAATGAGATCAATGGAATGTAAGCTATGGAACAGATAGTTCTGGCTACAAAATCTGATGTTCTTCATTTAAAGCTGTTCCCGCACATCACCTACAGTTAGAATAAACTACATTAAACAACAGCGTGATTCAGATCGATCAATCGCAACACAATAAACCGCTGTCCCATGCAACAATTTCCGTATGCTAGTTGCATGTCTCTCGTATCACTCTGCTGTCCCAAAATGAATCATTCAGGCTTTATTCAGGTCTCTGACACAAACTCAACCTACTCAGGCATAGACTCTGATTCGATCTGTTCTCTACTAGCTGAGCAAACATTTTAAACACATTTTATGTTTAAAAATGTTTTACATTTATGTTGATTTATTACCTCCTCGCTCAGTTTGGTGATGCTCTGCTTGGTCTCCAGCTGCTCCTGGTTCACTGCACACAAAATTGGGTATGTTTAGATTTTGTAATGTCTTGAGTTTGTTGTAGAGATTAAGCATATTTTAAGGTGAGAGGGACCATCCCTGACCATCTCGTGCATCCTATACACAAAAACTGGTAAGAGCTGCAGTTTATTGGTTGACATTATGAGGCCCTGTTTACACCTGGTATTAAGATGGTCGATCGGATCACAAGTGGACGACGCTAAATACAGGTGTAAATGGGGTCTAAAATATTTTGAGCTTGTCCACTTTTGACCACTTCCAGAGGTAGTTAAACGTATGTATGTTCAAACTGCCACAAAAGACCACCTACCCTCCACATACTGACCTAACGTGTAAACATGGGAAGCACGCTAGCCAGATGAGATTTAAAATTTGAAGACAAAAAAATCTACCTAGCACAATATTTTCTCACCATTCTTGATTTTTAACATGCACTTGCACTTACTAGCCCCTTTCACACTGAGATTCCAGAAAATACCCTGATAATATGTTTGATATTGGTTCATTTACACTGCCAGTGATTTTCCGGAATCTGTGTGTGTCCAAACACATTCTGTAAAGACCCCGTAAAGACATGTCATCGATGTGACGTGTAATGTCTCCACAGCGTCTTAAGTTTGCTAATGATCTGCAATTTCACTCAAGTTCACACACTTGTGTGTGTTTTTTTCTGATTCAATCATAAATTAACACATTACATATAGTTCCACTACCTGGCGAATAATCTCAGCTTAAGCATCATCACTACGACAAAACCCCTTGTGGCACTGATTCCGGAACAGATCCCGGCAATGTTATTAGGCCCCCATTCTGGGATCGATCCGGAATCAATCCCAGGAAGTGTTTGCGTTCACACAGAAGGCACTCTGGCAATTTTATGGTAATTTTCCAGGATCAACGCACTGTGTGAAAAGGGCTACACGTGATCCCTTAAAGAAATAAGGACAGAAGTGGTTGAACGTGAACAAAAGCGACGGATTAAAATGCCAGGTGTAAACTGGTATGTGTCTGTCTTGTCTACCTGTCTTCTGAATCGACCAAAATGTATATTAATACCAGGTGTAACCAGGGCCTGAAATAGTGTTGCAATAGATTCTGAGGAAGAACTAATGGCTACTATATATTCCTGTGCAACAAAATATTCTGCTTTGTTTTGAGGTTTATATCCAATTTCAGATGTACCACCCCTGTGGATGTGTTAAAAAATTTTTAAAAAAAATAGTTGGCAGTGTTACATATTGGTCAGATGGTCCCTTCCTGTCTAAGTGGGCGGTTCTTGGCCAGAATAAGTCTGGCTGTGCAAGACAGTCTATTTTTGGAAATATCACTTCTTCATAATATTTCCTTCCAGAAATCGCATTCTGTCTTGTAGTTGTGTTTGTACCTGGGGAAGGGGATGGGGGGCCGCTCTGAGGTAGGCTGGGACCGAACTCAAACCTTTGTGTTGAGCTGGAATTGCTTTCTGTCTCTATGCCATCCACAAACCTGCAGAGACATGAGAAAAAAATTAACTGTTGTTCATATGCTGCAGATCAAGGACTGGTAAGAGATTTAAGCAGTTTGGTTAAATGCATCATCATATCAATGTCTATATACAGGTCCTTCTAAAAAAATTAGCATATTGTGATAAAAGTTCATTATTTTCCATAATGTAATGATAAAAATTTAACTTTCATATATTTTAGATTCATTGCACACCAACTGAAATATTTCAGGTCTTTTATTGTTTTAATACTGATGATTTTGGCATACAGCTCATGAAAACCCAAAATTCCTATCACAAAAAATTAGCATATTTCATCCAACCAATAAAATAAAAGTGTTTTTAATACAAAAAAAAGTCAACCTTCTAATAATTATGTTCAGTTATGCACTCAATACTTGGTCGGGAATCCTTTTGCAGAAATGACTGCTTCAATGCGGCGTGGCATGGCGGCAATCAGCCTGTGGCACTGCTGAGGTGTTATGGAGGCCCAGGATGCTTCGATAAGCGGCCTTAAGCTCTTCCAGAGAGTTGGGTCTTGCGTCTCTCAACTTTCTCTTCACAATATCCACAGATTCTCTATGGGGTTCAGGTCAGGAGAGTTGGCAGGCCAATTGAGCACAGTAATACCATGGTCAGTAAACCATTTACCAGTGGTTTTGGCACTGTGAGCAGGTGCCAGGTCGTGCTGAAAAACAAAATCTTCATCTCCATAAAGCTTTTCAGCAGATGGAAGCATGAAGTGCTCCAAAATCTCCTGATAGCTAGCTGCATTGACTCTGCCCTTGATAAAACACAGTGGACCAACACCAGCAGCTGACATGGCACCCCAGACCATCACTGACTGTGGGTACTTGACACTGGACTTCAGGCATTTTGGCATTTCCTTCTCCCCAGTCTTCCTCCAGACTCTGGCACCTTGATTTCCGAATGACATGCAAAATTTGCTTTCCTCCGAAAAAAGTACTTTGGACCACTGAGCAACAGTCCAGTGCTGCTTCTCTGTAGCCCAGAAATGCGGCACCTGTAGCCCATTTCCTGTGCACGGTGGCTCTGGATGTTTCTACTCCAGACTCAGTCCACTGCTTCCGCAGGTCCCCCAAGGTCTGGAATCGGTCCTTCTCCACAATCTTCCTCAGGGTCCGGTCACCTCTTCTCGTTGTGCAGCGTTTTTTGCCACACTTTTTCCTTCCCACAGACTTCCCACTGAGGTGCCTTGATACAGCACTCTGGGAACAGCCTATTCATTCAGAAATGTCTTTGTGTCTTACCCTCTCGCCTGAGGGTGTTAATGATGGCCTTCTGGACAGCAGTCAGGTCGACAGTCTTACCCATGATTGCGGTTTTGAGTAATGAACCAGGCTGGGAGTTTTTAAAAGCCTCAGGAATCTTTTGCAGGTGTTTAGAGTTAATTAGTTGATTCAGATGATTAGGATAAAAGCTCGTTTAGAGAACCTTCTCATGATATGCTCATTTTTTGAGGTAGGAATTTTGGGTTTTCATGAGCTGTATGCCAAAATCATCAGTATTAAAACAATAAAAGACCTGAAATATTTCAGTTGGTGTGCAATGAATCTAAAATATATGAAAGTTTAATTTTATCATTACATTATGGAAAATAATGAACTTTTATCACATTATGCTAATTTTAAAAAAAGGATCTGTATAAAATTGAATGTAAAAGGCCTAGATAGAAATGGATTCCTCTGGTTTCGGCTCACTAAATGGCAGCTTTAGGTTAGCTTTGATTTCTTAGTGTGAAATTGAAGAGCCAATCACTAGAGCAAGCAGCGATTTCATCCAAACTGGTTGCCATGGTAGCTGGATACTTCTTCTAAATTATGAATATATGAATTTCTTATAAGAGCCACCAGAGGGCAACAGCTCCTTGATGATGTGATGTGAGGTGTGTATGTGTACCTGGGGCTGAGTTCTGGAGGGGCACTGCTGAAACTGACCACAGGGATTTGGAGGGTGGCAGGTCGCGTGTGGTCTGATGGGGGGCGGAAGGGGCGAGGGGGGAGGAGTGGCGATCGCAGTGGGGAGTTGAGGCCCCGGGTCAGGCGAAGGGGAGACCGTGGGGCTCTTGACACAGAGTTCTGCTCTTCATCATTCTCCTCGTCCTCACGGATAGCAGGAAGTTTCTTCACCAGACCGCCGTTGCTTTCCCAGTCCAACTAAGAGAGACAGAGCAGGATTAATTATGTTATTGTCTATATGAAATGAAGTGGATGCACATGTCTATGACCAGCAGAAGTGCGTTTTAGTGATAAGATGAGAATTTGGGTGATAATACTTTACTATAGTATTTGTGAGGCAGCACTGTATTTACTGCAAGGTCACGTTACATTGATCAAAAGTGACAGTCAAGACATTTATAATGTTATAAAAAGTTTCTGTTTCAAATAAACGCAAATCACCATATTAGAATGATTTCTGAAGAATCATGTGACACAGAAGAATGGAGTAATGATGCTGAAAATTCAGCTTTGCCGTCATAGGAATACATTAAACACAAAAATAAAAGGAATTTTACAATATATTAAAATATTTTTTGTTTTAATTGTAATATTTCACGCTATTGCTACTGCACAGCCTTGGTGAGCATAAGATTTCTTTAAAAAACATGAACGGTAGTGTGTGTATATGTGTATATATATATATATATATATATATATATATATATATTACAGTTTGAAAATCTTCCATTCTTAGTCTTGCATTAACAAAATGTAAAACACTCTCACTCTAATATTTTCATACTGAATAGTGATTGACCTTCTCTCCTGCAGATATTTGCATACTAAACAGTGATCTTACTATCTATTTAGCCATATATAATCATCACTTTTACACTGCCATGATGCTGTGCCATTGTCGAACCTAAGGTTACTTCCAAGATTAACACCTACTTCTACTGCTGCTTTGCAAGCACTAATATTT
Source organism: Gobiocypris rarus (assembly GCA_023029165.1). NCBI lineage: Eukaryota > Metazoa > Chordata > Actinopteri > Cypriniformes > Gobionidae > Gobiocypris > Gobiocypris rarus. The sequence continues at coordinate 32,068,709 of CM040910.1, forward strand.
CCATTTGCAAGTACCAATCTAGTTATAGTTTATAATACCAGTCTTGGTTCTCTATAGCATATAATTATAAAAATGATTTTCAAATGGGTAGTAAAGGGTCATGACCAGTGCGTGGCAGACTAACACAGCCTGTTGATTTGTACATGTTTCTCCACCTCCAGCTCAACTCTCTGCATATTTTTCCATTGTACTCGATTAAGGAACCTTGATTGGTTTTCCCCCAGAAAAAACACTCTTCTTTTATAGAAGCTGAAATTGATTTCGATTTCTTCGTTGTTAAACTCTCTCAGCACTGTGTGTTCTTAGCATGTCATAAAAAGGATGACTGCAAGCAGAGTTATCCTGCGGCAGCGCAAAAGAGGTTGCAGAGAGGAGAGGTGGCACTGTTTATTTCTGTTTTGTCAAAATACATAAAAGATTGTGTCAATCACCAGCCGTCGCTTTAGGATGGCAACGCACACAGTCCTCATCCCTGTATTGCCAACTCCATCACATAACCAGGACGGAGACTGAAAAATAACAACTCAAGCTTATTTTATTTCAAATTAACATGGTTCCATTCGTCTCCCTTTCTTCCCATCCCTCCGTTCGCTCTCCCTCATTCACTGAAATCTCTCCACGCTATTGCACACAGCCTGGTGAGCAAGATTTCTTTAAAAACATGAATTTGTAGTGTGTGTATATATATATATATATATATATATATATATATATATATATACAGAATTTATTTTTAGCCATCTCCTTCCAATCTTAGTAACACAGACCCCAGTGGCACGAGGGGAGTGTGGTGTGTGCATGTGTGTAAGATGCTTAAATTGGTGTTTCTACAGAAGTTTTCACTTTCTTTCACTTCCCTTTCTCCAGAGAGAGAGAGAAGGAGGTGTTTTTTCAGGCATTTCCATGTCCCTCGAGTCACCAAATTCAGTCAATCACGGCTAAGTATAACAAGAGAGGAATGAATGCATTACCTTTCCCCTCTAAAGCCCTACTGCACACACACACACACACACACACACACACACACACACACACACACACACACACACACACACACACACACACACACACACACACACACACACACTATTCCCCAATAGTCACACTTCTATCCTCATCAGCTCTGCAATTGTGCAAATGTATGTGTGAGTGTGTGTTCATTGGTATTCTGTGTGTGTTTTGGGGTTGCACACATGTAAAAATGAGCATTGATGCTGATCCGTTGTGTCTCATGGCACAAACAAACTTGATTTCTACATTTTCTGAAGGAAATTAAGTGCTTGCATATGCAAAAGTTGCTGCCAATATGCTTAGCTATTGTTGCTGGTTGCCGGGGCATTTTTATGCGGTTGCTAAGGTGTTCTGAAAGGCATTTAGCGCATTGCTATGCAGCTGCTAGGGTGTTCTATGTGGTCTGTAAGGGTCAAACAAGTCCCTTGATATTGCTAGGTGAAAACTGTATATCCGATTGAACACCTTTTGTCAACAACCTGCACGATTTGAGTCTCTTGAGATCCCTCCTCAAACACAGTGATATCTTTCTCCAGGTAGAGTGAAATCTACATGTGACACCTTGCAGAAGCAGCACTGCAGGAAAAAGGGAAAAAGATTGAACTGAAGCACCTCTCTCTTCCCGTGCCTCTCGCTTCAGTGCTATTTTTATCTGCCAGGATCCAATCTTAGCTCGAGGCGTGGGGGACCCAGCCAGCACGGAGTCCCCGCCTTCCCTCTGTGCTATTCTTAGTACCAGCACACACTCCAAACCGCAGCCTGCTGCTATTCCTGTCCTTGCAAGTTACACTCAAGGCTGGGAGAACGTGTGTGTGTGTGTGTGTGTGTGTGTGCATGCATGTGTGCGAGCATGAGTGGGGGTCTCGTGCACAGGCATACATGTGCATCCTTAAGATGAGGGGGTTAGCGGCTTTATCTAAGTCAGGGAAAGGACACGGACTTAGAGAATGAGCGAGAAGGGAGGAAACATGTCAAAGATAGCAGATTGGGATCCATTTTGTATTCTGCTGGTTCTGGATGTGGGTAATGCAACATTACACACACATACCTCCAGTCTGTAGGTCATGGCTCATGAATTCATGGAGTAACTCGGCACTCTACATGCTCAAATTCACTATGGTCGACTGGGCTTGTGGTAGAATGTAAACTTTTATTCATATTGCATAGAGACTTGTTTACACCAACACAAATGTTCTGCCTGAAAATTCAGTTTGATTTTCGCATGAGATTTGTAAGGAAGCTTGTTTTCGCCACAGAATAAAAAATAAAAGTCACTTTAATCTTTCCATTCTGACTTTTTTTTCCTCTCACAATAGCGAGATTACATCTCGCAATTCAGGGTTTTTTTTCCTCAGAATTGTGAGATTTCGTAGTTGCGAGTTATTGTTAGAATTGTGAGATATAAACTCACAATTCTGAGAAGTCTGTCTTTTTTCCCTCAGAATTGGACTTTATAACTTGTAATTTCGAGTTTATGTCTGACAATTCTGAGAAAAGTTAGAAATGTGAGAAGACAAAATTGCAAGAAAAGAAGCCCAAATTGGGAGAAGAAAAGTTGGAATCACTAGCCTGGATGCCAGCCAAACGTAGCCCTGCCCACAACTTTGAAGTCGGGAAGTTCGGTCTGGACTTGATCCGTTGTGCAACTATGCTCAAACCAGAGCTGTCCGGACCAATCAAATTGTCAGGATGGGCTTTATATGATGATGGACAGATAATGTAACGTAATCATCCACGTCACCAAAGAGCGCTTGGGTTGAATTTGTTCTAATCCTAAAGCAGCCTGAATGAGCATTCTAATTTACTCTCTGATAGTAGGTGACGCTTATAGACAAGCAGAAATACAGCGGTTACCCCTAACTATGGTACACAAAGCGACACTGCTTTCTCTTTTAACTTTAACTTTCTCTTTTCTAAAATGTGTTTGTCATGGAGAAGTATGTCAGTATTTACAATGTTTTGAAACAGACATTGAGATTTCTGTATTCACTATGGTGTTTATCAAACAACACCAAATACAGGCGCACAGAGACAAGAGAGACAATTCTGGATTTTTCCTCTGCAAATTTACTGTCATTTAGCTGAACCAGATCATCAGTCCTAATCCTCCTCGATCTATCTGCTGCATTTGACACAGTGAATCACCAGATTCTTCTGTCCACTCCACTGGTTTGAGTCTTACCTCACAGGTAGGTCTTTCAAGGTTGCCTGGAGAGGTGAGGTATCCAAAGCACATCAACTGACCACGGGGGTTCCTCAGGGCTCAGTGCTGGGACCTCTTCTCTTCTCCATTTACACTACGTCACTGGGACCCATCATACAGGCACATGGCTTCTCATACCATTGCTATGCTGATGACACTCAACTCTATCTTTCATTTAAACCAGATGACCCCACAGTAGATGAACAAATCTCAAGCTGTGGATGAAAGAACACCACATTCAGCTCAACCTGGCAAAGACTGAGCTTCTCGCCAATCCGACTCTACAACACAACTTCACCATCCAGCAAGGTTCATCTCTGATTACCCCCTCAGGGTCGGTCAGAAATCTTGGTGTAATCTTTGACGACCAGTTGTCCTTCAAAGACCACATTTCAATGACAGCTCGATCATGCGGGTTTGCTCTGCACAACATCAGGAAGATCAGACCGTTCCTTACAGAGCAAGCAACACAACTTCTCATCCAGGCCCTTGTCATTTCTAGGCTTGACTACTGCAATGCGCTTCTGGCTGGTCTTCCATCGTGTGCAATCAAAACTCTTCAAATGATTCAGAACGCTGCGGCACGTCTTGTATTTAATGAGCCCAAAGGGTAGTCACACCTCTCTTCAACTCTCTGCACTGGCTGCCACTTGATGCCCGCATCAAGTTCAAGGCCTTGACACTCGCTTATGGATCCACCACAGGCTCGGCACCAGCATATTTCGACTCGCTCCTACGAGTCTACACCCCTACCAGAAGCCTTCGCTCAGGTAAGGAGCGTAGGCTTATGGTACCATCACAGAGAGGCATGAAATCCCTCTCCAGAACTTTTTCATTCACCGTTCCTGGCTGGTGGAACAATCTTCCTACCTCCATCCGGATGGCAGAATCACTGTCATCATTCAAACGACAGCTAAAAACTCATCTCTTTCGTGAGCACTTAACCTTATCATTAAAAAAAAAAAAAAAAAACTCTTCTCTTTTATTCCTTCCTTATTCTAGCTTAAGCTTATTCTATGTAATGTCCAAAACCTGGTATTTAAGGCACTTTTTGCGTTTTTCGCCTATTCATGACCGATCGCTTCCTGTACTCCTATGTTGTAAGTCGCTTTGGATAAAAGCGTCTGCTGAATGCCTAAATGTAAATGAATTGTCTGTTCCTGAGCACCATCTTTTTAATATCTATTTTTTACTCTTTATCAGCAATCGGATTATATTCTTAAATGTTCCTCCAAAACCAGTTTATCGGAGATGTATCATCCAAATTAAAAGGATAGTTAACCCCCAAAAATTGTTTTATGATCCTTTACTCACCATTGTCATTCCAAACTTGTATGACAGAACACAATTTTGATAAATATCGGTAAACAGACAGTTATGGTTACCACTGATTTCCATTTGTATGGACAAAAAAAAAAAAAGTCATACAGGTTTGGAACAACATAAATCATGACAATTATTAATTTAAACATTCCCTATTTATAGCTCTGTACTCTTACTGTATATAACGTTTCTACGTTTCTATTTTTATATCTACTTAAGTATTTTATGAGAAAAATCTGCAAAATTGATACAGCAGAGACTATGAACCATAATAGGTGTTCATAAAGGTGACTGTATTATGTTTGTCTATTTGAATGATGCACTATTTATAGAACTCATATCAGCTCCACAGCACAACAGTACGATATTGATAACCCAATCCGAGGCGATGTATCGACTCCTGACCTGTACATTCGTGGTAATTGCCTCAGTCCCTCATGCACATGATTCGGGCTAAAAAAAGCACTACTGTATGCACACACTCTTTAACAGCATATATCTAGAATCAAAGAACCATCGCCCTTTGCCCTGAATACCGTTGTGTGTGCTTGCAAGTATCACTCACGTCAGCTCCACTGCCCTCCCGCAGGTTATAGGTCAGATCGTGCTGAATTTCGCTGACAAATTTCTGGGCGTATTCAGGATAGAGGCGCAGCACCTCTCGCAGTCCTTTCAGGCTGATGTACTGCAGGTCGCAATATGTCAGAGCTTTCACGTTTGCATTGGTCTTGATCACCTGCTCTTTCGTCAGCGAGTCCGATCCGATCAGGTCCCCTTTTCCTATTTGAGAAAAGCATATATAATTCTGTTAGTCTATTCAATTTTAGTTAACACAAACTTAGAATATATTGTGACCATATCTGTATTGGCCAACATTATTATTATTATTTTAATAAGCATCTCATCTATATTGTTTTCAATAGGCCAATATTGAAAAAAAAAAATTCCCACTTTGAACAGTAAAAATGTCTAGGTTTTTAAAAGACATTTTGCAGCTCTCGCAGTTACAAGTATAGTATGTGTGTGTGTATTAAAAAATTTAAATAGCAAAAACAATTTAAAAATCTTTGCTTATGTTTACTTGTATATGTATATGTATATGTATACTTCGGGGAGGTCCGGAAACCAATCAGTATCTGGTGTGACCACCATTTGCCTCACGTGTTTATAATTTTGTTCAGTGTATAAGCAAAAAGTTTCTGTGAAAAAGAAACTCAGGAGGGGCACAAAAGGCAGCATAGAAGCTAAAAATATGTTCTGATTAGGTGCAAAAGGAGTATGAAAGCAGTGACAACCTCTGAAGCCTGCTGAAGTGTCAAAGCAGTGCATTCTGGAAAGGCACAAACTGCAGGCAACTGATTTCAGCAGCACTTGGGAGAGAGATGGGTGGTGGACCATATGTGCATCCTTCATCAAGTAACCAGGTGTGGTAATTATGCATGTGTGTGTGTTTTTACGTTTGTACTGTCATGTTTACAAGAGCTCAAAATATCTGGTCTCTAAGATAACATGTCAGAGCACAATTACTGCAGTTAGTTTTACATTTTTTCCTTCCGCTGGCCAAAGCACTTTTCTCTATGCTCTTTTACCTCTTGTTCTCTTTTGCAAAAAACTGTCCATTGACATCCTTTCAAAAGAAGGAATGTATTTTGCCAAATTTGTATTTACAAGCTACATATTAACAAAAGTACATACAGTATATCATACACTCACCTAAAGGATTATTAGGAACACCATACTAATACTGTGTTTGACCGCCTTTTGCCTTCAGAACTGCCTTAATTCTACGTGGCATTGATTCAACAAGGTGCCGAAAGCATTCTTTAGAAATGTTGGCCCATATTGATAGGATAGCATCTTGCAGTTGATAGAGATTTGTGGGATGCACATCAAGGGCAAGAAGCTCCCGTTCCACCACATCCCAAAGATGCTCTATTGGGTTGAGATCTGGTGACTGTGGGGGCCATTTTAGTACAGTGAACTCATTGTCATGTTCAAGAAACCAATTTGAAATGATTCGAGCTTTGTGACATGGTGGATTATCCTGCTAGAAGTAGCCATCAGAGGATGGGTACATGGTGGTCATTAAGGGATGGACATAGTCAGAAACAATGGTCAGGTAGGCCGTGGCATTTTAACGATCCCAATTGGCACTAAGGGGCCTAAAGTGTGCCAAGAAAACATCCCCCACACCATTACACCACCACCAGCAGCCTGCACAGTGGTAACAAGGCATGATGGATCCATGTTCTCACCAAATTCTGACTCTACCATCTGAATGTCTCAACAGAAATCGAGACTCATCAGACCAGGCAACATTTTTCCAGTCTTCAACTGTCCAATTTTGGTGAGCTCGTGCAAATTGTAGCCTCTTTTTCCTATTTGTAGTGGAGATGAGTGGTACCCGGTGGGGTCTTCTGCTGTTGTAGCCCATCCGCCTCAATGTTGTGCGTGTTGTGGCTTCACAAATGCTTTGCTGCATACCTCGGTTGTAACGAGTGGTTATTTCAGTCAAAGTTTCTCTTCTATCAGCTTGAATCAGTCGGGCCATTCTCCTTTGACCTCTAGCATCAACAAGGCATTTTCGCCCACAGGACTGCCGCATACTGGATGTTGTTCCCTTTTCACACCATTCTTTGTAAACCCTAGAAATGGTTGTGCGTAAAAATCCCAGTAACTGAGCAGATTGTGAAATACTCAGACCGGCCCGTCTGGCACCACTAACCATGCCACGCTCAAATTTGCTTACATCACCTTTCTTTCCCATTCTGACATTCAGTTTGGAGTTCAGGAGATTGTCTTGACAAAGACCACACCTCTAAATGCATTGAAGCAACTGTCATGTGATTGGTTGATTAGATAATTGCATTAATGAAAAATTGATCAGGTGTTCCTAATAATCCTTTAGGTGAGTGTATATATGCTGGGCGGTGTGTTATGTCAAAAATGCACCTGGTGCAGATGGGTTCGCTCTAGCCAGAGAGTTAACTGCTCAGTTGCTTACTCTCATGACATAAAGCAACGCAGCTAAAATATGTCTGATCTTTTATTGAATGTAGCCTACATTTATCTGTTGATGCCTTCAAAAGAACCCATAGAAACTGTTGAGTTGTGTCAGACGAGATGCGTGAAAGGGCCATTTGCGAAATATGCTGTATTTTTGTAATTGCGCAAGGCGGCACTAAATGTTGCAAAAACTACATGCTTCACCTTTAAATGTAATGGCACTTTGGCTGGGGACACACTTCTAAATTAGAGACAACAAATAAGAAACTCCATGGCAGGTTTCAATTTAAATATGCTAGTAGTTTTTTTTTCTTAATTAAGAATTCAAAAGAATTATAATATAAGAAATATCAGTATCCTGTTTGTGGCGAGGTGGATGAACGAGTGACATGGGAGGAGCGAGTGGAGACCGGTGCATGACTGATAATGAGCGTCACCTGCGGCGAGGCACACTGGTCTCGAAGTACTCTCATGAGGGAGCTCGGAGGCATATAAGGATGTTCTTCAGAGGCAGGGGCTCAAATGTAAAAAAGGGGCAACATCTAAAAAAATAAATAATACTAATTTATTTAAAAAAAAACACACATGTGTGTATGTGTGTGTGTGTGTGTGTGTGTGTGTGTGTGTGTGTGTGTGTGTAAATGTCTGCGGCTATGCGCGTGTGAAAAGTTTAAATACTACATTTTAACTTTTATTTTTAGCCTTTTACGGTAGCCTAATATTGCGAGATATTATTACATGTTCTTTTTAACATTTTATTAATCAAATAATCTTTCATCTTGAGTATCACAGCAGGTTATAAAAAATATTAAGCAGCACAACTGTTTCCAACATTGACGTCAAATCTATGATTTGTGAAGGGTCATGTGACCCTAAAGACTGGAGTAATGATGATAAATTCATCTTTGATCACAGACATACATATACTTTTAATTTTAAAGTAGGCTATATTAAAATAGAAAACCATTATTATAAAAATATTTCACAATTTTGCTGTTTTTAATCAAATAAATGCAGGCTTGATGAGCATAAGAGACTTCTTTCATAATGTTGTATAATTATAAAAAATGGTAATATAATAAAGTCCTTTCACGCCACCATTTCACATAATTGGCCTGTAGGTGCCGTTGGCACTTGGGCTTCATTAACTTTGATAGTTTCATCAAATAGTAAACGTGTATCAATATAGCTAAATAAATACAAGTGAATTTAAAAAAACACACACATGTGTGTATGTGTGTGTGTGTGTGTGTGTGTGTGTGTGTGTGTGTGTGTGTGTGCTTTGTTTGTTGTCAGTTACCGCGTTAGTTCGTCTGTCCGTGTCATTTTCAACCGATTTATGAATTAGAACAGAAAATTACCGCTCAACTTCACATTGTCCAATGAAATCTGAACTTTGCCAGATCACGATTGGTTGGTGTATTATACATGACAAACGGCCCGAGCATTGACGATTTACGTAAAAATTTAAAATATATAAAATATAGATTTTTAATGAAATCAACACATTAGCGTTGATTACTGATGAAAAAAAATTTTTTGGTTTCTTTGGGGGAGTGCTTTTCTCAACTTTTCAAGCGCCAACTGAGGCGTCATCCAATCAGATCGCCGTATGCAAACGCAACGCCTCAGACAGACTGATATGAAAAAATAAACAAAAGTTTTCCGACTTTTGAGCAGTTTGTTAGTATTGGACACATTGTCCTTTTTTATTGACCACAAATATTATCATTGATATTTGTCTGAGAGGGGTACTTTTGATTAATTTTGAAAAAGGGCAGGGGCTCGAGCACCCAAAGCCCCCTTCTGCACGTGCCTGACGTGCGACACCAGTGAAGGGAAAGAGGACCAGACATAAATATTTTTTTACATTATTATAATTTTTTTTTTTTACATTAGACATTTACATTAGATCACATGGCTATACATCATGATAGTGAAGAAAAGTCTGTCAATTTCCATTTCATGCCGATTTTAACGCAAGTGTCATGAGCTTCTTTGCCCTTACCATGAACAGTGCCACGATTTTTACAAGGTTTCTAGTTAGTAGAATTTGCAACAAGGTAAAAAAAAATACAGAAATGTGGGCACAGATTTTGTGTGGCCCTGCTAATTAGTAACTATTTAATATGAAATCTGAGCTTTGCCAGATCACGTTTCGTAGGTGCTTCAGATCACGATTGGCACTTGGCGGCCCGAGCTATACTATAAATATTTCTGGTTGCTTTGGTCTCTAGAAGACATCATTAGAAGGCCAAAAGCATGAATCTCAAAACCTGTCACTGATGGTAATGGGAAATGGGGTCAAAGTTGAAATGGTTTGAACTTTGAGCTTCATGTTAGAGCTTGACTAGCATTGAAGTGCTTTGCAGCGTTGATGCTTCAATACTTGTAGAGTTTGATGCATCAGGCATCACTGACACTCTCTCCATCTTTTTGCTTCCTCCTTTCCTTGTCTTTATCTGCTTTCTTCTCTCTTTCTCTGATTCAGTCTCTCGTTCTCCTCACAGCCCTGACAGACTGAAGCTCTCCAGTGC